>JAKWJD010001765.1:600000-842105 GCA_027705065.1 Solanum peruvianum | reverse complement strand
CAAATGGGTTCGGACAAGCCGTGATGGCCAACCGTATGCATAGACAAGGTCTTAAACGTTCTTTAAGACCATAGATTTGAATCAATTCGCCCTGCGGGAACATGGTACATTTTGAAGTACAAACGAGTCCAAAGCATGCAATGCCATATTTTATCGATTTTTGTATGTTATAGCTCATTAATTTTTTTATTTATAAATTCCAAAATAATGTGACCTAAATTTTCACGGAAGACCGTTAAGATCTTTGAAATGGAATAGTTCGTTCGACGGGGAAATGGTGGCATTTAAAGTTCAAACGAGGCCAAAATATGTAAATTATATTTTAATGATTTTCATGTGCTATAATAGCCCATGATTTTTTTTTTATCCGGATATCACGAAACAAAATGACCATAATTTTTTCATGGACGTCTTAACTTGAAACTGAAAAGTCTGTCACGCATGGAAAATAGTGCAATTTCATATTGAGACGAGCTCTAAAGCAAACAAAGGCAGATTTGACGATTCTTGAGTTTTATAACCCATTATTTTTATTTTATCGGAAATCCCAAAATAATATGGTCAAAATTTTTCATTGACGTTCGTTAGGACCTTCTTACAAATGGAACTAGTTCGTTCCACAGGAAAAAATGGTGCATTTTAAAGTTTAAACGAGCCCCAAAGCAGGCAAAGACAACTTTTATCAATTTTTGTGTGATATAGCACATGGTTCTTTTGTTAATTCAAAAATATCGAAATAAAATGGTAAAAAAATTTCATAGACGTTCGTTAAGACCTAAGAATGGAACCGTTGTCTTGCGGGGAAAACTGTGCATTTTCAAATTCAAACAAGCCACAAAAAAAGGCAAAGGAAAATTTTACCGTTTTTGATATACTATAGCCTATGATTTTTTTTTCCAGTAATCATGAAACAAAATGGCCGGAATTTTTTATAAACGTTCGTTAAGACCTTAGAAATGGAATCAATTCGTCCTGCGGGGAAAATGGTGCATTTTCAAGCACAAACGAGCCCCGAAGCACGCAACGACATATTTTATCGATTTTTGTATGTTATAGTCCATGGATTTTTTATCCGGAAATTCCAAAATAATGTGGCCAAAATTTTTCACGAAAGTCCGTTAAGACCTTTGAAATGGAACTAGTTCGTTCGACGGGGGGATATGGTGCATTTTAAAGTTCAAACGAGCCCAAAATAGGTAAAAATATATTTTAATGATTTTCATGTGCTATAGCCCATGAATTTTTATTTTATTTTTAAATTCCAAAATAATATTGGCCAAAAATTTTTGTGGACGTCCGTTAAGACTTTAAAAATGGAATTAATTCATCCCACGGGAAAATATGTTGAATTTAGAGTTCAAATGAGCCCTAAAGCCGCAAAGACAAATTTTACCAATTTTCATGTGCTATAGCCCATGATTTTTTTATCCGCAAATCCTGGAAAAAAAACCAAAAAATTTTGTGAACGTCCGTTTAGACCTTAGAAATCGAACATGCTCATCCCGCGTTGGAAAATTGGTGCATTTTCAAGTTCAAACGATCCCCAAAGCAAGCAAAGATAGATTTTATCGATTTTTTTGTGTTATTGCCATGAATTCTTTTTCATCCAGAAATTCTGGAAAAAAAATGACCAAAATTTTTCATGGATGTTTGTTAAGAACTTAGAAATAGAATCAATTCGTCTTGCGGGAAAAAATGGTGCATTTTCAAGTTTAAACGAACCCCAAAGCAGGCAAAGATGCTTTTAGCGATTTTTTCTATGCTATAGCCCACATAATTTTTTTGATACAGAAATCACAAAACAAATGACCGAATTATTCATGAAAGTACTTTAAGACCTTAGAAATTGAACCAGTTCATCGCACGGGTGAAAATGGTGCATTTTAAAGGTCAAACGAGCCCCAAAATAGGCAAAGACATATTTTACTGAATTTTGTGTGTTATCCATGAATTTTTTTATCCAGAAGTTCTGAAACAATATGGCCGAAATTTTTTATAGACGTCCATTAAAACCTTAGAAATGGAACAAGTTCGCCTCGTGGAGAAAATGGTGTATTTTAAAGTTCAAATGAGCTCCAAAGCCGTCGAAAACAGATTTTATCGATTTTCATATATAACCAATGAATTTTTTTATCCGGAATTCTTAAAACAAAATGATCGAAATTTTTCATGGACGTCTGTTAAGACCTTAGAAATGAAACTTGTTCATCCCGCAGGGAAAAATGATACATTTTCAAGTTCAAACAAGCCCAAAATAGGTAAAGACGAGTTTTATTGATTTCAGTGCTATACCCTATTGATTTTTTATACGAAAATTTGGATACAAAATGGTCAAAAATTTTCATAGACGCCCGTTAAGACCTTGAAAATAGAAGTTGTTCTTCTCACGAAGAAAAATAGTACATTTTCAAGTTAAAACGAGCCCAAAAGGAAAAGACAGATTTATCGGTTTTTGTGTGCTTTAGTCCATAGATTTTTTTTCATCAAAAATTCCAAACAAAATGACCAAAATTTTTATGGAAGTACGCTAATACCTTAATCAATTCGTCCGCGTGGAAAAATTGTGCATTTCAAATTCAGACGAGCCCAAAATAGATAAAGGCATATTTTATCAATTTTTCGTGTGCTATAACCCATGAATTTTTTTAAATCTAGAAATTCCAAAACAATATGAACAAAATTTTTCATAGACGTCCGTAAGACCTAAAAAATGGAACCATTTCATCCTCGAAGAAAATGGTGCATTTTACAGTTCAAACGAGCCCAAAGAAGGCAAAGGTATATTTTACCAATTTTAGAGTGATATAGCCTACAATTTTTTTATCCATAAATCCTAAAAGAAATGGCTGAATATTTAATAGACGTCCATTAAGATTTTAAAAATGCAACCAGTTCGTCCTGCGTGGAAAAAAGTGGATTTTCAAATTTAAACGAACCCCAAAGCAGCAACGGCAAATTTTATCGAATTTCATTTGCTATAACATATGGATTTTTTTAATACAAAAATCTCGTAACAAAATGACTGAAATTTTTTATAGACGTCCAATAAGACGTAAGAAATGAAATCATTTCGTTTTGCGAATATATGTTGCATTTTAAAGTTTAAACGAGCTAAAAAATAGTTAAAGGCAAATTTTATCGATTTTCGTGTGCTACGACAAATGGATTTTTTTATATAGAAATCCAAAAATAAAATGACCAAAAATTTTCACCTACGTCCATCAAGACCTTAGAAATGAAACCAGTTTGTAGCGCGGGGTAAAATTGTGCATTTTCAAGTTCAAATGAGCTTGAATCACACAAAGGTATTTATCGATTTTCGTGTGCAATAGCTCATGAATTTTTTTTCCAAAAATCCTGAAATAAATAACCAAAATTTTTCTTGAACGCCTGTTAAGACATTAGAAACTGAAACAGTCCCTCACGCATGAAAAATAGTGCAATTTCATGTTCAAACGACTTGAAGCAAGCAAAGGCAGATTGACCAATTTTTATGTGTTATAAGCCATGAATTTATAATATCCGAAAATCCAAAAATAAAATGGTCAAAAATTTTCATTAACGTGCGTTAAGACCTTGCAAATAAAACCAGTTTGTACCACAGGGAAAAATGATGCATTTAAAGATTAAACGAGCCCCAGAACAGGCAAAGACAACTTTTACCAATTTTCGTGTGCTATAGCACATGAATTTTTTGTTGATCCAAAAATCTCGAAACAAAATGGTAAAAAAAATTCATGGATGTCCTTTAAGACCCTAAAATGGAATCATTTCGTTCTGCTGGTGCATTTTCAAATTCAAACATGCCCCAAAAAGGCAAAGGAAATTTTTCCGATTTTGATATGCTATAGCCCATGATTTTTTTTTATCAAGATATCATGAAACAAAATGGCTGAAATTTTTCATAAACGTTCGTTAAGACCTAGAAATGAAATTGATTCGTCCTGCAGGGAAAATGGTGCATTTCAAGTACAAACGAGGCCCAAAGCAGGCAACGACATATTTTACCGATTTTTGTATGTTATAGCCCATAGATTTTTTTATCCGCTAATCCTAAAATAATATGCCCAAAATTTTTTACGAAAGTCCATCAAGACCTCTGAAATGGAACAAGTTCATCCCACGAGGGAATATGATACATTTTAAATTTCAAACGAGCCCAAAATTGACAAAGATATATTTTGTTGATTTTCATGTGCTATAGCCCATGAATTTTTTTTTGATTTGAAAATTCTGAAACAATATGGTCGAAATCTTTTATGGACATCCGTTAAGACTTTAGAAATGAAATCAATTCGTCCCGCGGTGAAAAATGGTGAATGTAGAGTTCAAATGAGCCCTAAAGCCGGCGAAGACAGATTTTACCGATTGTCATTAGCTATAGCCCATGGTATTTTTTTATCCGCAAATCCTAAAAAAATGGCCAAAAATTTTCATTGACGTCCGTTTAGACCTTAGAAATAAAACTTGCTCATCTCGCGTGGAAAAATGGTGCATTTTCAAGTTCAAACGAGCTCCAAAGCAAGCAAAGACAGGTTTTACCAATTTTAGTGTGACTTTTTTCATCCAAAAATTTTGAAACAAAATGGGTGAAATTTATCATAAATGTTTGTTAAGACCTTAGAAATAAGATCACTTCGTCTTGCGAGAAAAAATGGTGTATTTTCAGGTTCAAACGAGCCCCAAAGCAGGCAAAGGCAGATTTTAACGATTTTCCTATCTTACACATAATTTTTTTGATTCGAAAATTCCATAAGAAATGGCCAAAATTGGTAATAGAAGTCCTTTAGGACCTTACAAATCGAACATGTTTGTCGTACGAGGGAAAATGGTGAATTTTAAAGGTCAAACAAGTCCAACATAGGCAAAGACATATTTTAATGATTTTCTTGTGTTATAGTCCATGAATTTTTTTTTATGCAAATTTTTTGAAACAATATGGCCGAAATTTTTCATGGACGTCCATTAAGACCTTAGAAATGGAACCTTTCATCCCGAGGAGAAAAATGATGCATTTTAAAGTTCAAATGAGCCCCAAAGCCAGCGAAAACAGATTTTACCAATTTTCATGTGTTATAACCCATGAATTTTTTTCCGGAAATCCCAAAATAAAATGGGCAAAATTTTCTATGAACATCTATTAAGACCTTAGAAATGAAACTTCTTTATCCCGCGGGAAAAAATGAAGCATTTTCAAGTTCAAACGAGCCCAAAGTAGGTAAAGACGGGTTTTATCGATTTTCATGTGTTATAGCTCATGGATTTTCCTATTCGAATATTTGGAAACAAAATGACCGAAATTTTTCATAGACATCCGTTAAGACCTTAGAAATAGAATATGTTCTTCTCGCGAAGAAAAAATTGTGCATTTTCAAGTTCAAACGAGCCCCAAAGAAGGCAAAGGCAGATTTTACCGATTTTTATGTGTTATAGACTATGGATTTTTTTCATCAAAAATTTCCAAACAAAATGGCTGAAATTACTCATGGAAGTCCGTTAAGACCTTAAAATGGAATCAATTTGTCCTGCGTGAAAAAATTGTGCATTTTCAAGTCCAAACGAAACCTAAAATAGATAAAAACATATCTTATCGATTTTTGTGTGCTATAGCCCATGAATTTTTTTAAATCCAGAAATTTCCAAACAATATGGCCAAAATTTTTCATGGACGTCCGTAAAGAGCTAAGGAATGAAACGAGTTCATCCCGCGGGGGGAAATGATGCATTTTATAATTCAAACGAGCCCCTAAGAAGGCAAAGGTAGTTTTTATCAATTTTAGTGTGTTATAGCCCATGATATTTTTTATCCATAAATCCTAAAACAAAATGACTGAATATTTAATAGACGACCATTAAGACCTTAAAATGGAACCACTTCGTCCTGCGGGGAAAAAAGACACATTTTCAAGTTTAAACAAATCCCAAAGCAGACAAAGACAAATTTTATCGAATTTCTTGCTCTGGGGTTCGGTTGAACTTGAAAATGCACGATTTTTTCCTGCGGGACGAACTGGTTCAATTTTTATATGGTTTTAACGGACGTCCATCAAAAAATTCGACCATTTTTTTATATTCCCGAATCAAAAAGAAAATCATGTGATATAACACATAAAAATTGGTAAAATATGTCTTTGCCTGCTTTGGGCACGTTTGAACTTAAAAATGCATCATTTTTCTCCACGAGACGAGCTAGTTTTATTTCTAAGTTTTTAAAGGACGTCCATGAAAAAATTCGACCATTTTGTTTTGAATTTTTAGGTAAAACAATTCATGGGTTATATCACACGAAAATCGATAAAATCTATTTTTAACCTACTTGCAAAGAAAAATTGAAAAAAAATGAGGGTTTACCTGCTCTGGATCGTTTGACCTTCAAAATGGGGTGTTTTGATCGTGGTGACTAACTGACTCCATAGATAAGATCTTAACGGTCATCCATGTTAATTCAGAAAAAATGACGTCGGAGTTCTTAATCACCAAAAATTTCATGGACTATAGCACAGAAAAATCGACAAAATTGGGGTTTTACCTACTCTAGACTCGTTTGACCTTGAAAATGGATCTTTTTTTGTCGTAGTGGCCAAAATGCCCCATAGATAAGGTTTTAACGGGTGTCCATATTAATTTTCAACAAATAACGTCAGAATTCTGGATCACTAAAAAAGATGGTGCACTACAGAGCACATGAAAATTGGCAAAATCGTGGGCTTACCTGCTTTAAGGCTCTTGTTTGACCTTTAAAATGGGTCGTTTTGACCGTGACACCCAATTGGCTCCATAGATAAAGTTCTAACGGACGTCCACAGTGATTTTCAACAAAAATGACATCGAAATTCAGTATTCAAACTCGAAATCCTTAACCGAGAATAGAGTAATCCCATTTATTAGCAGACTAATTTTTGTTATTCAAATCTGGCCGTTGAAGAAGGGGGAAAAAGGGCATGCCCTTATCTACTTATATTGGCCACAACTAAAACAAGTTATATCTCCAAAAAGAAAAAGAAAAAAAAATCTATAGAGATGGCTTTCTCTGCTGCATTTTCACACACTTCCTTCATATATTCATCATCTTTTTCACAAACAAGAAAAAGTAGGATTAATTATAGCCCTTTTGTTATTAAAGCAGAAAATAGTTCATCTGAACCACAAGAAAATAATGAGAAGGCAAAATCTCAAGCAGCAGCAGCAGCAACAACAACTTCTTCTAGTACAACAGCCACTGCAACAAAGCCTAAAAAACCTGTTTATTCTAGTAAGTAGTACTATTTCATGAAAATGTCTCAAATTTCACTAATTTTTTGTTTATAGAAGTTTTCTTTTTTTGTTTTGGTTGGCAGTGAAGAAAGGTCAGATAGTCAGGGTGGAAAAGGAGAAGTATCTGAATAGCATCAATGTGAGTATTTTTTTTTCCTACTTCACGAAATAACGATAAGGTTTATGTACACTGTACCTTCTCAGACCCTATTTAGTGGGACTTCTTTAATAAAGATATATATACTATAGTTTTTTTACCAATCAGCATTGTATCCTCTACATGCTTATGAATGATGATAATAATCTGAATTGGAAGTTGTGGACACCCTTGCACTGGAATTTGACTGTATATTTTTGTATAAATTTCTTCAGTATTTGTCTGTTGATCATCCACCTTATTACAAAGGTCTGGACTACATATATGAAGACCGTGGTGAGGTACCATTTTCTTATTTCTCTATAGATCATGTCAAGGGATAACAAAATACAATTTGGAACAACATTTTATTTATAAAATAAACTAATCATATATCGGTTTAGGTATTGGATATTCGTATATTCGAGACAGGAGAATATGCACTTGTAAGTATATCTTTTTCGAAATTCAGTTTATTACATCAAAACACACTGCGAAACATAAATTTCACTGAATATATAAAGAGATCAAAGTTGAGAGTTTACCTATGCTGCAGATTGGATGGATTGGAATACCAACTGCACCAGCTTGGCTTCCAACAGAGATGCTAATTAAGGTAATTAGCCTTTTGAAATCATTCAAAATACTAAAGCAGCAATTTGCATCATTTCATGAGTACCTTTATGATACACTATTAACAAACCTCCTTGCACTTCAAATGAGAATCTCTGCACGGAGGTTTGGAGAATGGACCGGTGGTTTGCTTATATGAACTTAAGCAATCCTCCCAAGTATCGTATCTTCATTTGATGATACAGTTTCCACCTTGCTAAAAAGCAAGTGGTCTGTTGCGTAATCACGCATTCCCTAACCAAAAACAAATTTTGCAGTCTGATAAGCTGGATTACGAGAGAATATAGTGGCGAGTCCACAGTTACAGACCAGTACATGCCAGACGAGTAAATCAAAGTGGAGCATCAGATTGACCGCTGCTCATCGAAGATGAAGAGAGATGAGATGGACACACCTCCAGAATTTACTTATTGCTAAATATATTATTATTCCTTAAAGATCACTCAATCAGCTTCTCAGTTGACACTAAATAATAGTTAAATTGATTCTTAAGAAGCTTAATATAACAATCCTGGACTATTCAGTAGGTAAAAGACAGATTCCAGTAACAATCAAGAGACGTTCTAGATCAACTGAAATATAAATAAACAGCAACATATCCAATGTAATCCCACAAGTGGGGTCTGTGAAGGATAGAACTGAATTATGATATCAGTTAACACAAAATACCTTCCATATTGAATAGAATGGAGTCTAATTTTTTCATAAAATTATAGTGTACATACAATATACAGTAGGCAGGTAACCGGAAAGTCTCAGTGTACAGCAGCCTGTAAAAAGGGAAGGTGAAGAACAGGTGTATGGAGTATAAGTTATCTGTATTTTTTTCTGTAAACAATGCTGTACTTGGTATCAATATCTGAAAGCGATGAGGGTGGAGAATGAAATGAAGAAATTAATGAAGAAATGATGCCAGGAAAAATCGGAACTTACAGCCTTCTCCTAGCACGCTTAGTAGCATTCATAAGCTCTGTCAACGAAGGAAGGGGTCGGGGCACTGGTACATGCATAGACCGGTATAATTTCCTCAAACTTGGGTTATAACTGTTTGACAATCCAACCGCTGACTCAAAAATACAATTCTCTGTTTTTCTGTGCAACAAGCTCTCTTTACTCCTGATGTCTGAACTTTCACTTACTGCCAAGGTCTTACCAGCGTCCACCACAACTTCTTCCTGCTTAAATGAAATAGCCTCTAACTTGTCGGAACATCTGATTACAGCATTTTCATCTGGAAGTATAGGCTCCTTCTCTTCATGTTTGAAACAAGAACCATTGAGCCCAAGCCTCGCCCTACCAAATAATGTTACTGGGGCTGTTTTGCTTGGAGGAGACAGATATGACTGCCTACAAATACTAAAAGATGATGTCATCGACTTGGAGTGTCCGGTACAATCTTGAGCATTGCTCTTGGCCATAGGTGAACTTGAAATCTCAACCACATCTGGAGGTGTTTCTGCATCAACTTCAGATTCCTCGTTCATACTGAACCCCAAAAGTTGCCAGAAAGGGTCATCAAAATTCCGATGTTGATTAAAAAGACGCTTCACATAGTCCAGCTCCAGAGCCTTACAACTAGGTGTTGTAGAGATGACCCACCTAGGTGCAAGAAGTTGCAAAGCCCACTCCAGTTCTTCCTTTGATGAGTGTATGGAGTAACAAATGTGCCAGACACCGAATATATCTCTCACTGGTTGATCACATCTTCCTTTTTTTCGACTTTCAATATCCGAAATACCATCATCGCATACATACCACTGTGCTGATGCTCGAATAATTAGAGGCTCATGCTGAGAATCAGACCGAGCCTTTGCAATCTTGGCTTCTGCTCTTTGGTACAGTTTTGGAAACCCATCAAACAGTTGAAAACGAGAAGATGAGTCTTCAGACAGTATTTCAGGCACCATTAGTTCCAAAGCCTGAAAGCATTCTGGAGTTTTAGCTTTATCGACATATATCTTGCAACCAAATGTCTGTGAAACATGCACGAGTATCTCCTCGTGGCCAAGAAGATCACATGTCAGATAGACTGTAGGAGCTTGAGGGTGCTTCCATATGCAATTGATTATCTGTTTGTTTGGAAAAACAATTTAGTGATGTTAAATATATTTATCAATCAAATGAATGAAAGAAAGAAAAAAGGTCCTATGGCACATAGAATAAGCATTGAAGACCGCAAACAGAGGAACAATTCATTTAGGAGCTAAATCCTATTGTTGTATTTGATAAGCATGATAATAGAGCAAGAAACTTGATTGAAGTAAGAATTAGTAGATGATTAAGGCGAGCTTTCTCTAGCAATTGTTTTGAACCCAGTGGAACTTTGATAAGCTCAACTATTCTGTATCTCTGGCTTGAATGTACATCTTTCCTTTTTAATTCCTTCCAAAATGGTGTCTATTCCAAAGAAGTCCTTTCTCATCCCAATTCTCTATCCAGTTAAGCATGGATCTTCAACAATGTATGGCAAGATATCTATTATTAGAACAAACCTTAATAGAAAAACAGACAGTGGACCAAGATACATTTTTTTCTGCCAAGCAAAATTCTAAACGGCCTGATCAAGACCGGTGCTTGATGTCTCTTAAGAAAAAAACACTGTTGAGAGCAGTCCAAGTTGTGGGTTTATGAATTTTATAAACCTTTCATTTAGAAGGAAAAAAGAATGCTTATGATAGCATACTCAGTTTCTTCACCAATTGTAAGCCATACGTAAAATGAGAGTGAACTAAATTTATCAACAAAGGAGATTGTAAACTATTCTTTATTGATACTTGAGAACCATAAGCTCACAACTTCTATAGTCTTCTCACTACTCACCGTGATTCACACTACCCAGGCAGCAACCTTCACAACTTGTGCAGGTAACTTTTCAAATACATTGGCCTTTCGGAGGACACACTATAGCACAGTATACATGTCTTCAATACAAACAAAAGAGTGTTGTATACAGAAATCCTGAACTTCCTCGTGTCATTTTTAAGTATCTAGCTGCTTTTGTTCTGCTTCATTGGGGATAAACTCAGGGTCACACCACTTATCTGCCCTATGAGCTTCAGTGAAGTTGGATACCGAGTTATAAGACTTAGCAAGGACATGCACTATCTAGATCCAGTGATAGGACTTCATTTATAGACTTGATTTGTATAGGGTGAACTGAATCAAATCATGGAACACAACACTCAACACAAGAAGCATCTGACAACTAATTTCCCACCAGTAAAACAAGCTTATCTCTACCATTCAGTAAAACCAAATTCTAGAGTTTTTACCAAACAAAGATTGCAATAGAAACAGTTGGTTTCACCAGTTATTACCTCAGTAATTTTAACAAAATCAACAGTTGAAAGATTCTGCCGTGCTTATGGCTCTTGATTTCACAAGAATGGGTATTCTTTTTTTCTGGATAAAAATATGGCTCATGATTTTACAAGAATGAGTGTTAGAACCTGTTGCATCGCTGACTGCCTGCTGGGCATCTTCAATGGAGACTGACCAAATGTGCAATCAAGGAAAATGCAATCAATCTGACACTTCGGTTCTTTTCCTGGGGTGCCCACATACTTTAGGGGTAATTGTTGCAAGCACTCAATCGTGAGTCTGCAATCTCCTGTATGTAGGAGGTTCCCAAATTTGCCTTCATACAAGAACATTAGAGCTCCTGCAAGTTGTTAACATAATGCCAAACGTTTATCGCTGTAACCCTGTAACAACAAAGGTACTGTAGAAGAACAGAATGCAAGATGAGAAACAAAACCATCAAATTGAAGCTTTGAGGTGTGCCCAAGATACAATCTTTAAGGCATTATTTTCCCCTAATCATCCAGAGTTCGCATTTTTTGACTATAAGAACACCTAGGTATACAACAGAACCTCTTAAAAAAATAAACATGAAAAAAGTAAAGAAAAGAGCAGCAGATTGCACTTAAATAGGTAGACTCTAATAAGGCTAGAACCTTATATCACAGTCTTGTGTTTTGGTACTGCGAAAGATTAGCAAAAAGTTGCAATTTTCCAAGAAAACTCACTAACTTAAAGGATTGATGCTCTTTCTTAGCATCACTTTAATGCCCATCCAAAAACATATGAGATTTTTGCAAGTAGACAGCACCACTTTAGGTTCCGACAAGAGAGACAAATAAAAAACAACAAAAGATCCCCTTGGGATGGATAAGATAGAAAAATAAAAATCCCACACAATAGTAGTATGTAAGCACTAGTCACCTAGCTCATAGATAGGACTGCTGCATAAGAGCAGTGAGCAGCCAGATACCGACCTAACTAATGTAAAACAAATCCGTCATGGACGAAGAAAAGGGGTCGCATCAAGTTTTCCCCACCTCGTAAAAATGAAATGAGGTGATTGCCTTTTTTTTATCAGGCAAAGTGGATCTCATTGAACTTGCATCCAGTACATGCATTTAAGGTACAGAAAATAAGAGTAGTTCCTGTACAATTGACACATACCTCCTATAAAAAATGAAATGAGGTGGTCACCACCGTAACACAACTTCCGCAACTTGATACTCAACAATCTACACAGTGTCAGTACACAAGTCTGAGAAATGTCAGATAAGTGAGCAGGGAAAACACATGAACAAACAAGTGGACACAAAGTGGTGGGTGCCACTGCCACCATTACACTTTCATGGTAAAAGAAGCAGGTTAAACCAGGAGGTCTAGGTTTCAAATATGGACCTCGTGTTCAAATCTCACAAAGGCAAAACAAACTAGGTGATTTTTTTCCATCTATCCAAGCACAGGTGGACAGAGTTACCAATAATTGTATTGATGGGACATAGTAAGTACCTTGCGGAAAAGTCAAGGTGTGCACAAGTTGGGCCAAAAACCACGATTATTTAAGAAAAAAAGTTACTGCAAACTCTCTTACTCAATTATCTCATTAAAATATCAGTTAGTCCTATTTGTAGACTAACAAAGGCATCTTTCCAAGTGGTTGCCTTTCAATAGCGTATCCTTGCATGAAGAGTCACGAATTTTCAAACAAAACACTATTTCACGCAATAACATGGCCTTCCCAAAGAGGTAGGGGACTAGCATTGGTGAAATTTGTTAACTACAACAACAAAATGTGCCTGAATTTAATATAAGACAGAGTGTGCATTCCAACTAATGAGAAACTCCTAGTAATGAACAACACAAACAATTTATCATAACGAACAAAATATGAATAGAACAAAACTTCTGAAAAAAAAAATATAACTAGCAAGAATTGTCTGAGCTCAAAAAGCTACTGGAAAACAGAAACAAGAAAAACGGAAAAAAAGAAAGATCAAAGCCCTCACTTCAAATTCATATACACACCTGGGCAATGATTGGCATCAAGGGCAGTAACCGTGAAATCACCATCAGGGTCGTTGATCACTATACATTGCCCAACCTCAATACCCACAAAAAATGATCCATCAAGCTGCCCAAAACACACAACATTTCAATATTCCAGACCACATTGAGAAAACAAAAAAAATAACAGTTCATAGAGAATACATTAACAGGTAACAGACAAAAGAACCAAACTCAAATTCCATCAACAAAACATACAGGTCATATCCATTACTCCCTCTAATACAAGATTACAAGCTATTGAGTCATCACAAGTATACTAATCATAAGAAACATTTGTATTCTAAAATCGCGTAAATTTATGTTCTGAACTTCTAGCTTTATTGCACATCTTACAGAAAAACACATGTGAATAGTACAACTTCCATATTATTCCTTCAATTTGGCTTGATTCAAGTCTCAACACTAAGTAATACAACAATTACTACTCCCTCAACCACATAAATCATATTTATCGCAATCACATAAATTGAGACAAAACGAGAAAAACAAATTTCAAGGAAAATAAAGAACTAATTACCTGAGGAAAATGCTGTAGAACAAGAGTTCTGGTAAGACGAGAACAATAAATTGGATATGAACCATAAATACAGATCCCTTGAGTGTGATCCTTATGAGCATGTGTTAAGAAATGATGCCTCTTTCTTCTCGACTTCGAACTCCATGTATCTACTGAAAATGGCAGCCCTTTAAGCATCTCAATCGGCATTTTCACTCTCGAGGTTGAAGATGAAGATTTTGAGAGGGAAATTGTTCAATTCAACATCTAAAAATTGAGATTCAAAATGGGAAAATTGCGAAACACGATTCGTACGGAGTGATCCTGTGTGATAAGGTTTATGTTATGGTATTGTAGACCGCCAATTTGATTACATGTAACCGTTTCTTTTGACGGAGTCGTTTAAATAATGTGAAATATTAATTCAGTCCTCAAAGTTTGAGATAATTGCATAATTTCCCTCAAAACTTTTTATGAATATGAAATTTAAGTGTGTATATATATATATACGCAAATTATTTGTATCAATTGATTTGTCAAGGATTAGCCCACTATTATTAGTTTTCTAATATGATAATAGAAAATTTAAACACGACACTTGCTTTTATAAATTATAAGAGCATAATTTGTAGAGGAATATAATTGTTTACATAAACAAACAAATTAACACCTAATCCATGAACTAACATATATGACGTTTAATCTCAACTATAACTTCAATTTTTTTTAAAATACAAATTAGAGAATGATGTACAATTAAGCCATGATTGGAACAACTATACAAAAATATATGTAGACTTAAAAATGATATACAACTAAACAGAGACAACTATACAAAAAGTGTATTAATCAACTAGTAGGCCAATTTGGGAAATGGGACTATTATATTAAAAAATTAAAAAAAATAGTAAAATAGGAACCACAATGTGGCACCCTTAATTTTTTTTTTTATCATTAATAATTCCATCTAAAAATAGTTTTGAAAATTCAAGAACAAAATTTGAAAAAGGAAAAAGTCAATGAAAGATGGAGCTAAGAAAGAGTTAACACCACCACCAACAACCTTATATTTTAATGAATCATAAAAACTTCCTTCGCACGAGTTCAGATTAATCGAGAATTTAATATGATTATCATATAGATGATAAGAGACCAAAAAGGAAAAGAGAACACATTATTGTCATCGATTAAATCGAGTCTATTACCAAGTCTACCAAACAGAAGATAATAGAAGGCCAGCGTTGCCTTGCACAAGAGGTGCCAATTCACTTCGATCTCGTCAAATCTAATGATATGTTTTGGTGATGTTACCTAACAAATAAAAGGCTTTGCTAGGTGATTAATAATGCAAGAGAAACACGGTATTCATTTCTCCGTGAATATTCATAGCTAAGTCTACAATAAGAGCGCTATGAAACAATTTAATTCAAGTAACCAATCTTGCATTTACATTGAGAATGAAGTACATTTTACAGATCTTATATTCAAGAAAATGCAATTCCCTTCATCATGCAACCAAACCCCAGGTCACCCAAAATTTCTCTTGATGATAATGAACACATCAAACAGAAACGAATAGCTTAGAAGGAGACATAGTTTTTCTGCAATTCATTTCGTAGAAGGGGACCGACCACGCGTGGTGCAATGCAAGAAAAGAAAACTTTCACCTCATACATCACATGTTACTAAAGAATGGGTCTTGTTTTGGGGGATCTAGATGGCGTCTGAGTTCTAAATTGAGGGATTTCGAGCCATGGCTCAAGTGTGGTTCTTGTGCTGGGCCTTGTTTGAAACATTGAGTAATCATTTGCCTCGTATCCACTCTGGCCCCCGATGCCATAAGATGAGTGAGGAGGAGAAAGATAACAGCTTTTACGGGCAGGTTCATACTGTCTTAATGGGCTAGATGTGGGGGATACCGGTAAAGATGTTATGGCTTTTACATTTTCCCTGTGGATGTCGAGAAAAGAACAGTTAGATACATCTGTCCTCCGGCATGAGTAGAAAACAGACTAAGAAGTAGATACATTAAGGTAAAAACGCTTATCACCTTGCGCAGATCAGTGGTCTAGAGACTGTGATCACCGGATGGGATGCATAGTTTCCTTCAGCGGGGGAAATATTCCTTCCAGGAGAAATATTTCTTCCACCAGGATGGAGCTCCAACACTGGCTGTAAAAAAAACAAATTGAAAAGAGACTTTCAGAGGGATATATACCAAAACCACTTAAAGGAAAATGGAAAGCATAGATGATCAGTTCCAAAAATCTTTATCCCAAGTGCCTCCACGTCCTTCGTGGTGTTATAACATTGATGGATGAACTACCCAAGTATTGTTGCTAAGCTTTTCTACCCGTCCCATTCTCATCAGAGTTGTTTTTAATAATTTTTGAAAATGTTGGATTTGATCTGGCAAAGGTTCAAATGAGTATTTGGTTCAATCAGCTAATTTGCACATTTTCGTGATTGTCCATGTAAAGTCAAGTAAACAAAACCACATGCTGTTGCATTAAGCATCTTCAAGAGCTATTTCTGTATATTGGGAGCGTGATTCTATTACCTAGGCGAATTCCTTTGCACAAAATGTTGCTCAGGAGAACTAGTCCTTCGTGAACTGTGGCTATAAGCTTAAACGTCTAAAGATATTTAGTGGCATAGTAGGGGTCAGCAAATGGTTAGACAAGCTGCGAACTGGAATAGAAAATGGCCTACCAGCATCCGCTAAGGCATATGTTAACCCAATAGTGATTAAGCTGGAGTTGATTTAACATTGAAGAGTAAACCACACAAACTAGAGCACCCAGTCCAAGGGTAGAAAGGCTAGATTGATTGGATAAACCGTCAATTAGCTCATACTAACAATTAAGACATATTACACATAATTATTGGGTAAAGTTGTTGACATAACTCACAAGGTTATATTCCATCTCTTCTTATAATTGCTCTTAGAAACTTACAAGGAACACGTATACAGGTTTTATTACCAAGTAACATCTGTTATTGTAAAACCATTGTTTCATATAATACACCTCCCAACTAAACACTGTGAAGAAAAAAATTTCAGGGCCTCGTCTGGATACGAGCTACAACACATGTATATACGGTTTTGATTCCAACAACAACGTACCAGGGAATTCCGACAAGTGGATCTGGGGAGGGTGGAGTGTAAGAAAAAATAGATCGAAAATTAAATAATCGGAAGTGAAGAAATCATGACAAAATACTACAAAAATCATCACAAATCATTCCGAAAAAAGAACAATAACTACAAGAAAATAAGTGTGATAATTGATGTATAAGAGACTGTAGATAGTAACAGAAATTTAAGGATAAGAAACTACAGGAGAAATACTACAACTAGTATGTATAGGGTACGGAATAGAGTAAGATTGTGAAAAGGACATATACCCCGTTAAGGCTCAACTGATATCTTCTACTTAGATATCATTTTGTATTCTAATTTCTACAACTTTTTAATTGTTACTCATGATCGAGCTAAATTTACAAAATTCACCAAGAAAGTACGACAACACTAACTACATCTCAGTCCTACACAAGTTGGGGTCAGCTATATGAATCCTCACTGACCATGTTACATGAACTAACATGAACCACCAGATCGTAATTTCAGAGAGCTACATTCTCTAAACACAAAAGCTACAAACTAATGGTCCTTTGTAAGGCCCACTTTGCACTTTTACCAGATGGATCTGATTTGACAATGCTTATTCGGGATGGACACTAGTATGCAGCTAAGATCAAATTGCAGATACTGATCCACAGAAATGACTTGAAATCAGAAAAGCAATTAGTTATAGTTTAATGAATTCCTAATCAACATTTAATCAGATTTCGCTGTTATTAATAAGAATTGGCATGTCCCTAGTGACAGACAAGTGGAAGAAAGGTGCCACATCTCTCTAAAAAGGATAACTTACACTTAAGCACTTCGCTATCTCTTGCTAATTATTAAGTTCCTTTCTTGATG
The DNA here is from genome assembly GCA_027705065.1 of Solanum peruvianum. Classification (NCBI taxonomy): domain Eukaryota; kingdom Viridiplantae; phylum Streptophyta; class Magnoliopsida; order Solanales; family Solanaceae; genus Solanum; species Solanum peruvianum. The sequence goes on along the minus strand of JAKWJD010001765.1, from coordinate 824,231 downwards.
TTTACTCAAATTTCGAACTCAGTGATTTCTAGTTTGTTCAGAGAGTAATTTCACTTTTTCCAAGACAATTCATTATAGTTTTTCCAAAGGAAAAAGAAGTAAAAGACTCCATCAGACAAATGAAAAATCTCAAAATCTTTACCGGTGTCCGGCTTCCATCAAAGGAACGAAGATATGATTCTTTGGTTACACCGACATGAGCAACTTTTGCTGTACTTTGGTTTTTAACAAAAGGGTGCTCTAGTAGTTTAGAAGCTGTAGGTCGTAGGGACGGCTCCCGCTGCAAGCATGACCTTATAAAGCTTTTTGCATCATTAGAAAGGTGTTCTGGAATTTCAGGAAAGTCTTTGCTGTTTCCAATTTTAAATATGGCGGCAACCTGTTCCATAGAGAGCAATCAAAGACACTTAGGTTTGAGTTCTTTGATGATGGCCTGAGTAGAGATGATCGGTAAATCCATTTATCAAATATTCCGACATCTTACCCCTTCATACTGGCTCCAAGGTGGCTTTGAAGTTGCCATTTCAAGAATTGTACATCCCAAACTCCAAATATCCACTGCAAGGCCGTAGCCGCTTGTATTCATCACCACCTGATAATATCAGAGGAATGGAATAACTACAAGTCTTTGCTAAAAGTGATGGACATTGACGAGAGGGTATGCAGAAACGGGAAGGAGGCATACCTCAGGAGCCATCCAATAAGGACTTCCTTTGAAAGAGAGCACTGACACGCACGAAGTTATCTGCTCCAAGGTAATATAAATGTTAATGCATGGATCAATTGCTGAAAGAAACTGTTCTAAAAAATTCAAACGCCTTTTCTTTTAACAGCACTTTAAGAGAAGCAAAAAACAAACACAAAAAATGAAACGAAAACTTCAAGTTTTGCTTGGCTACCACATCTGTTGGTTCTATAAGAAGGGCTAAATTCATTCATTCAAATAACTAATAAAGTACCAAAATGACAAGTTTAGAGTTCTTCAATTATATAGCAAGTATAACATACATCAACAGTCAATCAAATTCCCGCTATTCTTGTGTGCAAATAAAGTCAAAGGCAAAGCTTTGGAATTAGTTCTATGACACCTTTCAGTAAAAAGTGGTAAAGAAATAACTTTATGATTTTGCTGCTACTTACATGCTTTGCCATGCCAAAATCAGCTAGCTTGATTTCACCATTAGGATCTACTAGTATATTGGCTCCTTTTATATCCCTGAAAAGAAAATATTGACATTTGAATCCCGCAGTACCCGCAGAATAGCTGAGTCACAAATACTTGAATCATAAAGACACACCTGTGAACTGTATTCCTAGCATGTAAAAAGGAAAGGCCAGAAAGGATCTGTCTTGTGTAGTTTTGTATAACTGGCTCCCTAAAAGGCCCATATTCCTGCAACAGTTTATGTATAGAACCCCCAGAAACGTACTCCAAGTAAACTGATAGAGTTTCTTCATCCTGAGGAATAATTAAAAGGCAACCGTTGTTAACCAAATGGGAAGATTATATTTCTGTTCTACAAAGCAACTAGGTTACAAATTAATATAATCAACATATTTGCCTAAGTTGTGTAAATATCAGAATGAATATATATAATTATGCACATCCAACTAAAGCATCTAGTCATACCAGTTCACTTCCATGATATCGAACAATATTTGGATGTGTCAAGTTACTGAGTAAAATGATTTCCTGTACATAAGATGAAATCAGTCAGGTATCGAATGCAAAATTGAAAAGGGATATATCAAACTAAAGACACAAGATTACAGAACGAAGTTTATCGCAGACTTTGAAAGGAGCTAAATTAATAATGAACAGAAATACACTGAAAGAGTAATAAAAGAGACCTGATTCAGTTGCTTAAGACACTCTTTGGATGTTTGATCATCTGAAACCACCTTGACTTCTTTTATCGCACACATTTGTCCATTCTCCCTGTTCATATTGAAAACCACCAGTTAATCACTATGTAACTATGTCCACGGTGAACTATTTGCCACACGGTCTTCCATAAACCAATTCAAAATGAACATAAGATGACCTATACTAAAGCCATGATGCTCCTGAACCTAGTTAGAACCCAAACGTCATTGATCGAAAAAAAGCTGGAAGGCTCACAAACCTGTTGAATCCAAGATACACATGACCAAACGTGCCTCTTCCTAGGAGCCTGCCTTTCTTCCATTTTGACATATTAACGTTTGCGCCTTCAGCCACAACACAAGGTCTTGGGTTTGGCAAAGCAGAAGGACTGGGTGGAGAACCGGGTGGAAGGGGCAGCTGATGACATTCACTCCTTACATCATCCAACTTGCCCGTTGAAGAGTCCAGATTTAAACTCGAAAATCGAGGATGTAAAGGTGATGATGTGGTAGTTGTCCCTCTGGAACGAACTGGGCTTCGTGACAGTGGGCTCAATCTATTATCTCCAAGTCCTCTGACAACAAGCAGAAGTGTCCCCACAGTTAGGATAGTACAATGGATGAATTACATTTAAAAGAAGTACTTGTAACTCATGCATCTTGTGTATTCCGTGAAAAAAAAAAGAAAGGAAGGTAACGTACAATTATACCATGTATAAAGAATTTTCTCTGAGTTTTCCTAATTGAGCCTCCTGAAAGATCAGTAATTGAACTATAGACACAGAACAATAGAAACAAGTGCAAACTCAAGACATCAACATAATTTCTCAGGTTTAGCATTTTGGTGTATTTCGGGTAAACCAAAATGTGAAGTAAGTGATTCACGGACTCATTAATCAGATGTTCGATTTAATATGCATAATCCACCAAGAGCTACCTGGAGAAACAAAACTATAAACTAATTGAACTTCTTTTTTTTTTTATAACCATGGTGTACCAGCCAGATTGTGCACACAAACCCTAATTTCACGGGATAGCTGCCACCTCTCACCGGCAACAAGTGCCAAGTAACAACCTTTTAACACACACAAAAAAAACATTTAATCAAGGTGCAATAGCTGCACCAATAAAGCCTCTCTAGCTTATCAATGCACATTCAATTTGTGGATCACAATCCAATCCAATCAACAAAAAAACTAATTTTGAATAACAAACCACAAGCGTCCGGGGCTCACAAATTCCACGAGATACCTGCCGCCTTCACTGGTAACAACTTTCTCAACACAAAAAAGCTCCTTTTATCAAGGTGCAACAACTGAACCAATATAGCCTTTCTAGCTAATCAACATACATTCAACTTATGGATCACAATCCAATCCAATCAACAAAAGATCTAATTTTCACAACAAGTCAATTCAAAGTCAACCAACACCAATAACCATAACAAAACCTCACAAATCCCAAAAAGAATGAACAAAATCAAACATCCAATCATATAAAGAAAGAAACTTTATAATCAGAAATCAACCAACACCAACCTGAAAGTATCCAACTGAGCTTGATCAGTATTCACAGGACCACCACCATCAGATGACCCAGATGAGCTAGTACTGGAAACTGAAACCGACCCACATCCTAAAACAACCCCATGATCATTTCCCAGTGAAGAAACAGAAGGCATAGGTAAAGGATGAGCTTTCTCCAAAGAAGAACCTGAATCAAACCCAGAAAACCCAGAACCAGAACCACTAAAATCTTTACTGGTTCTTGGTGAATTTCTACTAAGTAACTCATCAAAACTTCTGGGTTTTACATACTTTTCCCTTTCTTTCTCTTTAGCTTGTAGGTCTTTGTTCTTGGTGGATTTTTTCCCCCACCAAGCAGGCATTTTTTTTTCCTCTGAACTAATTCAGTGATCACCACAAGTGAGTCAAAAATGAGTGAAATCTGTAGATTCTTGGTTTGCTACAGTCAGAAAAAAGAGAATTAATTTGGGTTTTTCAAGATTATTATTTTTCTTTTAGGTGAAAGGGGGGATGTATCGATGTAGCTGACGAAGAAAACTTTGAGAAGGAAATAGGAAGGTAGATAGATAGAAGGAAACAGGGGCCTGCCAAGTTGGTTGTACGTGTTTTGCGCTTTGTACCCCCTAATCTATATACTATATGTCAATTTATACTAAAAATATATCTCTTTTTGTTTCTTCTCGTCTCGATAAATAAAGTATCTCATATTTATATCAAAGTTATTTTTTTTTGCAAATTTAAATGATACGAAAGATGATATAGGACGGCGAATAGAATTTTATTTACCTACAAGAACAAACACTGAATATGACTGTCACATATTTAACGTAAAGGATCAAACAATGTAAAAAATAAAAGTTCATAACACTTCAAGTGATAAAGATGAAATTTTGCTTAAACAAATACTACTAATTAGTGTGATATAATATTGAAAAAAAATAGTAAAAATTCTATAAATTTTACATTGCTATGAATTAATTAACTATTTGTTCTCAATTTGTGGTATATATTTTAACATTCGAATAATATGAAATATAATATATATTTAGTATATGATAGTGTAAAGAATTTGATCTCTAATGACCAAATTTATTTTTGATAATGTTAATTTTAATTTGTTTATTATAAATGAGGAAGGTAGTTTGTTATACATTTTTCTTATTTATTTGAAACTTGGAAAGTTATTTATTGATTACTATAATTAAACTTAATTACTAAAATACTCTATTTTCAATTTGGTATTAAAGTGATGAAAACAATCTCTTAACTCTGTTAAAATCAACAATTTTTTTCATAGACAAACACTGAATATGATTTTCATGTAATCTTATGTAAAATATCGAACAACTCAAAAAAATAAGTTTAGAAAATGATCATGCTTTTCAAGCGGTGAAAATAATTTTTTTCTTAAACAAATACTACTTACTGTAATAAATAATGAAGGAAAGTAAAAATCCTATAATTTTTACATTTATACAATGATCACATTATTATACGTTCTCAAATTACAATGTAGGTTTTAATATTGGAATGATATGAAATGTACTTATATGTGATAGTGCAAAGAATTTGATTTAATGAATAATTTTATTTTATGAACGTTAATGTTGACTTATTTTTGTTATAATTAAAGAAGATACTTATCATGAATACTAATTATTTGAAGTTTGATAGTTATTTACTAGATTACTAGAACTGATTTGATTACCAAAGTGTTCTATCCCTAATTGGCATTAAAAGTTATTAAAATAATCCTTTAATTCAGTTGAAACCAATAAATTTATTCATGGACTAAAACGAACACCAAATATGACTATCAGGTATACTGTAGAACAACACAAATGATAAAGAACAAAACTCGTTAAAAATATGATTCATATACGTAAACAAAAGTATAACGACGACTTTAAATGTAATTGTTTCTTTCTGCGTTATCACAACAAATACTTAATCGCTTTTCATTTACAACTATTTGTATTTGTTTTCTCACAAGATCAATCAAAGAGTGATAGACTCTTCTTTCTCTTCAAGGATGAACTATATTTTTCGCCTCTTAAATGATCATATCCTGCCAACACGAAAAACTCAGAAACCACTGAGATGTGATACGTAATGAATGAGACACTTCTACTTCATCCTTTACATCTATTTCTGGATTTAAACTCTAAGAATAAAGAATCCATTATGTACGATGTGAAAATCGAATTACTTGTATCAATAAACTAACAAAGCTATATATACATATACATACATATAAATATATATACATATACATACATATAAATATATATATATATATATATATATATATACGTGTGTGCGTGCGTGCGTGTGTATGTGTGTGTGTGTGTTTAAAAAAAATAAAACTAAAAATCAATAAAAATTACCGTTAAATGATCAATATTTCTTCATTATTAATTTAACGTTTGTCATTTAAGTTCTACTAATTATGAAATCTTATTTATTAGAAAGTGATTTGCATCAAATTTAATCAGATTCTAATACGAATACGTAACAAGTTATATGGATGAAAAATGCAAAAAAGAAGGTAAATGAGGGATCAAAATGGAAAAAAATTAACTATCCATTCTCAATTTATGATATATATTTTAACATTAGAATGATATGGAAGATGGTACATATTTAATATATGATAGTGCAGAAATTTGATTTGATAAATAAATTTGTTTTGATAAAGTTAATATTGACTTATTTGTTAAATGAGGAAGGTAGTTTGTTACAATCTTTTCTTATTTATTTGAAATTTGAAAAGTTATTTATTGATTAGTACAATTATTTGAATATAAAAATTTTCTATTCCTAATTTTGTATTAAAGTGATGAAAATAATCTCTTAAGTCTGCTAAAACAAGTAAATTTATTTACAGACAAATACTGGATATTTATTTTCCTACAGGATCAATTAAAAGAGTAATGAACTCTTCTTCGTCTTCACGGATGAACTATATTTTTCGCCTCTTAAGTGATCACATCCTGTCAACACGAAAAAATCAGAAACCATCGAGGCGTGTAACATAATGAATAACGACACTTCTACTTCATCCTTTACCTTTATTTTTGGATTCAAACTCTAAAAATGAAGAAATTCACTGTGTAAAATGTGAGAATCGAATTATTTGAATCAATAAACTGGCAAAGCTAATTTTTGTGTGTATGTGCGCATGCGTGCGTACGTGCGTGTGTGTGCGAAAAAGTGTAAAATTAAAAATCAATAAAAATTACAGTTAAATGATCAATATTTCTTCATTATTAATTTAATGTTCGTCATTTAAGTTCTACTAATTACGGAATCTTGTTTAATATTAGAAAGTGATTTACATCATATTTAACTAGATTGAAATACGAAAACGTAACAAATTATATGGATGAAAAGTGTCAAAAAGAAGAAAAATGAGAGATCAAGATCATAAAAAAAATAACTATTTGTTCTCAATTTATGATATTATTTTAACATTCGAATGATATGAATGATGGTATATATTTAATATATGATGGTGCAAAAAATTCGATCTAATGAACAAATTTGTTTTGATAATGTTAAACAAAAGTATAATGACGACATTAAAGGGAGTTATTTCTTTCTACGTAGTCACAATAAACATCTAATCGCTCTTCATTTACAACTGTCTGTATCTGTTTCTTACATGATCAATCAAAGAGTGAGGAACTCTTCATCGTCTTCACGGATGAACTACCTTTCCGCCTCTTAAATGAGCACTTCTGTCAACACGAAAAAACCAGATTCCACCGAAATGTGTGACGTGATGAATAACGAATGTTCTACTTCATTCTTTACCTTTATTTCTAAATTCAAACTCTAAAGCTGAAGAAATCCATTATGTACAATGTAAAAATCGAATTACTTGAATCAATAAACTAACTAAGATGTTAGATATATATATGTAAAAAAAATGTAAAACTAATAATCAATACAAATTGCAGTTAAGTGATCAATATTTCTTCATTATTAATTTAATGTTTCTCATTTAAGTTCTACTAATAATGAAATCTGATTTAATATTAGAAAGTAATTTACATCAAATTTAACTAGACTGTAATACGAATATGTAACAATTATATGGATGAAAAGTGCCAAAAAGAAGGTGAATAAGGGATCAAAATGGGAAAAATAATTAATTATCCATTCTCAGTTTATGATATTTAAACGTTCGAATGATATGAAAGATGGTATATATTTAATATATAATAGTGCAAAGAATTTGATCTCATATACAAATTTTTTTGATAATGTTAATATTGACTTATTTGTTAAATGAGGAATGTATTTTGTTAAAAAAAAAATTATTTATTCAAAATTTGGAAAGTTATTTATTTGTTACTAGAATTAACTTTATTATCAAAATACTCTATTCCTAATTTAGTATTAAAGTAATGAAAATAATCTCTTAACTCTGTTAAAATCAACAAATTTATTCATAGACAAACACTGAATATGATTATCATGTAAATTGATCTTAAATATCGAACAACGCAAAAGATAAAAGTTTAAAAGATGATTATGCATTTTAAGTGATGAAAAAATAAATTTTTTCTTAAACAAATACTACTTAGTGATATAATAACGAAGAAGCGTAAATTTTTTTGAAATTTTTACATCATTATAAGTTCTCAAATTACAATATATGTTTTAATATTAGAATGATATGAAATATACTTAATATGTGATAGTGCAAAGAATTAAATTTAATGAACAATTTTATTTTGAGATCGTTAATGTTGACACAACAAACATCTAATTGCTCTTCATTTACTTTCTTACAGGATCAATCAAAGAGTGATGAACATGGATGAACTACATTGTTTGCCTCTTAACTGATAACATCCTGTCAACACGAGAAAATCACAAATCACTGAGACGTGTGACGTGATGAACAACAACACTTATAATCCATCCTTTACCTTTATTTTTGGATTTAAACTATAAAATGAAGAAATCCATTATGTCCAATGTGAAAATAACATCCTGTCAACACGAGAAAAGCACAAATCACTGAGATGTGTGACGTGATGAATAACGATACTTATAATCCATCCTTTACCTTTATTTTTGGATTTAAACTATAAAATGAAGAAATCCATTATGTCCAATGTGAAAATAACATCCTGTCAACACGAGAAAATCACAAACCACCTAGACGTGTGACGTGATGAATAACGACACTTACAATCCATCCTTTACCTTTATTTTTGGATTTAAACTATAAAATGAAGAAATCCATTATGTCCAATGTGAAAATAACATCCTGTCAACACGAGAAAATCACAAACCACCGAGACGTGTGACGTGATGAATAACGACACTTACAATCCATCCTTTACCTTTATTTTTGGATTTAAACTATAAAATGAAGAAATCCATTATGTCCAATGTAAAAATAACATCCTGTCAACACGAGAAAATCACAAACCACTGAGACGTGTGACGTGATGAATAACGACACTTATAATTCATCCTTTACCTTTATTTTTGGATTTAAACTTTAAAAATGAAGAAATCCATTATGTCCAATGTGAAAATCGAATTATCTGAATATATATATATATATATATATATATATATATATATATATATATATATGAAAATCAAAAAGTAAAACTAAAAACTAATAAAAATAGTTGTGAAGTGATCAATACCTCTTCATTATTAATTTTATGTTTGACATTTAAGTTCTATTAAATATAAAATATTATTTATCAAAAAGTAATTTACGTTAAATTTAATCAAACTGTAATATAAATAGGTAAAAAAATTATATAGATGAAAAGTGTAAAGAAAGAAGATAAATGAGGGATCAAAATGGAAAAAAGAAGAAGAAGAGGGGAGTAGGCAAATGTGGGCCCAAAACAAACAGTGAGGGACAGCTCAGGAATTTTGGAGACGGCAGTCAGTGTTAAATTAAACCGAGTGGATGACGTGGCCTTTTAAAACATTTATTTGATTTTATTTTATTTTTTTAAATTTAATTTAATTTAACTTTGTTTATTATATATATTTTTTATGAGTTTACAATAAAGACGGCTTTTTGGAAATATAATTGACTCATCACTCACGTCTTAAATGTGAGCACGTTTGTTTTTAAGAGGAAAATATATTTAGAATAAAAGTATATTATCTTAAATATTATTTATTGCATTATATTAGGGAGTGTTCTATTGGAATATAAATGTTTTTTTCGAAAAAAATTAAGCGATTTTGATTAACTTATATGATTTATATGAGATATTGATTAAAAATTTTCAAATTGAATATCTCAGTAGTTGTTTAATCTTTAAATTAAATATATGTAAAATAACTTATGAAAAAGATTCAACAAATAAAATACGATTCAGATATATTTTTGAATCAATTTTTTAACAGTTATTTTTAGAATCACATTCAAACAAATCAAAGAATCAATAGTTAATGATACCCGATAGTTTTTTTTAATTTCACTTCAAAATCCCAATTTGAAAGAGAAAAATGGGTAATTTGAAAAATAAAAGGAGATAAATAAATTATATTAGGATACACTTTATTTGTTAAAAAATGATATTTTAATAATTATTTTAAAGTAAAATGTTCTTAATAATTATGTTATGAATTTTGACTAGTTAGCTAATTTATCTACGACAGTGTTATATAGAGCTAATTCTTTATGAACAATAATATTATATATACATAATTAGAATTATTTGACTTTTTTTATATATAAAAGATGTAAAATCCTCTTTTTTTCTTCTTCTTAATGTGTTTATCATTTTATATTTTATATTTTCTTATTGAAAATTATACTTTATCAATAGTGTAGGTAGAGAGGTAGGAGTGTGGGGGATGGAGAGTAGGGACTTTAGAGATGGAAGTGTATGTTGAAATATGAAAGTACATAATTAATGTGTATTGTCATTTTTTTGTTATTATTTTTTTATTTTTTATAGAAAATTTTAATTTTTTTTAATTAATTAAATATAAGAAAAATGATAAATGAACTTGAGGGGGTTAGAACTTAGAAGTTATTATACACTTTAAAACTAAACTAAATAATTCAAATAATATTTTCTTTTAAGATAACAAATATATGAGATTTTTTTTTTCAGTTTACTAATATCCCTTTTTTAAAAGTGATTATAAAGAAAAAAAAAGAATTTGATTACCCTACATATTTTAATTTTTAACATTTCTTTATCAACAAAAAGGAAATTGTGCCATAAAATTATACTAATAAATTTGTAGGGCTCCATATTTATGGGGCCTAAAGCCAAAGCTTTATTTGCATTGCAATTCGATAAATAATTTTAAAAAAATCAATCGTCAACTTTTTTCAAATAATGTTGATCAAGTATTTTCAATTAATCGTCAATTTTTGAATTTTTTTGTATGATAATCCTATGATAAGATATTTATGACCATTGAAATTATGAAATGAAATCAATATTTTGGATGTGCGATTTCATGTCATGATTTTATATTATGAGATGATATTTTAAATTCTCCAAAAAGATTGATTTTAAAATTTCATGTCATGCTTTTAAAAAATTAAATATAAAAAGTGATCCACAATTTTTTTTATATAAAGAAAATTTTTTATATATACAAACCATTTGTTTGGTATGCAAGAAAAATTTATAGGTGATATTATTATTCTTACTAATCTTAAAATTATTTATATAGAATATAACCATTATTCTCACCAACCAAATTTATTATTACTTCAAACCAACACCAACTTTATTTATTACATACCAAACAAATTAATTTATTAACATGATGATATAGTTACTAATGATATTGACCAACAAACAGTTCAGACTAACAATGTTGGTTTATTTTATCGATCATGTGACCGAGAAATGCACTCAACGTGTGGATTGACTGATGACCGTTAAAAGAATTATATTAAAAAGTAATTCAAGTTTAATGTTATTTTTTAGGATTTTTTAGTGAACGAAAGTTCATCTAATAAATGTTGTATTATTATTAGAATAGCTTTGTTATAGTGTATTACATTTTTGTTATTTATGTTTTCTTATTTAGTAATTTTTATAAAGAATTGAGATAATTTTGACGATTATGAATATTATATTGATTAGCAAAAAGAAAAATACAACTAAAAATTCCATATTGCATGAATAAAGAAAACCTCAACTTCATAATTTCAATAAATAGTTTTAAATATATACAATAAAGTAATTATTTTTCAATAAATATAATACGTTTCTTTTTACATAAAAAATAGTCAAAAGTCATAGCAAATATACATTAGCTATACAATATGGCTTGCCAAAAGTTGTAGTAAATATATATCAACTATACAATATAGCTTAGTGTAGTATATACCAATTATCCAATATAGCTTATACTGAATATGGTACACTCAAAAAGTTAAATATAGCTTAGCTATACATGAAGTATACATGGACTATACATAAAATATATGTTGACTATATGTGAAGTATACACAGACTATTCAATCGCGATAAACTCAAAATCATCTCTAAATAGTCTTAAATTCTAGATAAAAGCCCCTCTCAATGTTTTGAGTCTTTTGATGCATCAAATTCTTAAATCAAGCAAGCATTGAAACTTTAATGGTTGATTGTTCATGGAAGATGAAGGAAGGAAGTCTGAAATACTACAACAAAAATGATTGTGAGTGACAATTAATTCTTAATTGTCGTTAAATATGTATTTTTAGCGGCAATTGACACTCTTTGTATATGTCCCTAAAACTTTGGCGACGTTGGTTCTAATGACACTTTAACTTATCATTGTTAATATTTAACGTCGCTAAAAGTTATTTTTGTTACAGTGAAAGCAGCAACGAGAAATGAAAGGAGGAGGAGGAGGAGGAGGAGGAAGGAAGAAGATAAGTAGGTTCGGCCAATTTCAATAATTTTAAAATTGGATCGATTTTTTCTTAAAGCAAATGGTCAAATGACCACTTCATCTAATTTCTTATAATTTCAAATCATGATTTCATTTCACATGACCATACAGTTCCTTAAAAAGGTGTAATATTATCTACTTTAAATAAAACTAGTTCTTTTTTTCTTAATACCTACATCATTAAAAGTATTCATATATACCCTATATGTATTCTTAATCTTATCAAATTTCAACTAGGGAAAAGGGTCTGATATACCCCTCAACTTTGTCATTTAGAGCTGATATACCCCTTGTTATGAAAGTGGCTCAAATATACCCTACTTGTAAACAAATGGCTCACATATACCCTTTTCCTCTAACGGAAATGAAAAAAATAATAATTTTAATCTAAATTTTTATTATTTTTTTTCTAAAAAAATAATCTCATATGAGTAAATTTAATCCTCGTCAAATATATATTTTTTGACTTTTTTTTGTTCAATGACTAATTTATAATTATATTTTAATAATCAAATTTATTTATGTTCACTAATATTCTTGTAAAACATATTGTAGATGACCAAAATTTTTCTTCGAATACGAAATTAAATTATAATACACACAAAAAAAATAGTTTTAATTTTATTCTTTAAATTAAGGAATGAAAGAAAAACAAAATAAGAATAAGAAATTCAAATAATTATAATAAAAGAAGTCAAAAAATAATTTATGTATGAAAAAAATTAAAATATCCTTGTACTTTGATAGAAGAATCATATATACCCCTAAATAATTTTTTAAAAAAAATTAGAAGTAATAAATATAAATTTAAAACTAATTTTTAACTTCGTTAAATGAAGGGTATATGTGAGTCATTTTATAACGGCAGGGGTATTGTGAGCCGTTTGTATAACGGTAAGGGCATATATGAGCCACTTTTATAACGAGGGGTATATCAACTCCAAATGGCAAAGTTGAAGGTTATATCAGACCCTTTTCCCTTTCAACTATCACTAGAGACTTTCTTTTGTAATGGTCTATGTGAAATTTAGTTTGAGGGGAGATTCGTGAATCACCATGATCTTATGTATACGAAAGATAGGATTTTTCGAGTGCCTTCAGTAACATATTTTTAAATGTAGGATATGTAGTTGATGTCGGATCCACTGCAACAAAAACTATCATTAACGACATTTAATTGCCGCTAAATATGTATTTTTAGCGGCAATTATCACTTTTTGTATATGTCATTAAATCTTTTAGCGACATTGGTTCTAATGACACTTAACTAATGTCGGTAAATACTTTAACACTCTTTATTAATGTCAATATTTAATGCCGCTAATCTCTCCGCTTGCAGATGCTATGCTTCTCCAATTCTATTTGACTATCCTCCTTTCAGAAAGTTATGTAATCTTCAAGTATAAATTAAATAAAATAAACTCTCTTATAGTTAACTATATATTTCACACTAAAAATTAAATACAAGACAATTTATTAATGATATATATATATATATATATATATATATATATATATATATATATATATTGCTAATCATAAAGTATAATTATGAAACATTTTCAAAGTAAATTAAGACTAAATATAAATTTGTGAATATAAATGTCACAACTGAATCAGTAAAGCAAACACTTTAATTTGCTTTTGGCTTTACTCTTCAAAAAAGTCAAAATTGCAAGTGTGAAACGTAACGCTCTAATATATGGATGTCCACGTTGCAGACAAAAAAACTTACTAGTAAAAAATACAAAAAAAAAAAAAAAAACTAAAAAAAAGAACTCTATATATAGGCTATTTTTTTTTCTCTAATTCAATTATATAAATCATAGTAACCAAAGAATTGTTACATGCAAAGTCATTGTTATTATTGTTAGAGAGTGCAACTTTATTTTTTGGTAAAATTTCTTTCTCTTTATTTTGTTATATATGAATTCATGTTTGAAAATAATAATAATCTTATATATGCATGATTTTTATTGTTACTTGAAATTGGTGAAGTGTATATATATATATATATATATATATATATATATATATATATATATATGTTTATATACATTTTTTTTATGTTAATCTTGTTTATAAGATTTTTTTTGTTTAATAGCTTCGTTTGAAAAGAAGCGACTGAAGTTCTTGCTCAGAACGTCACTTTCTTTCGTTGAAGAAAATTGGAATCAGCAAGAATGACGAATCAATTCGAGGTATATCATTTTTGTGTTACTTGAAAATGGTGGTATATATATATATATATATATATATATATATATATATATAATCTTGTTTCCTCTCAAAATTTGTTGAAATTAATCTTGTTTATAAGTGTTCCATTTTTGTATAATAGCTTTGTTTGAAAATGACAGGCTGGAGTTGATTTCTCATAAAGTCATTTTCGTTCGTTGAAGAAAATTGGAATCAGGAAGATGTCGATTCAATCCGAGGTAAATGATTTAGGTGTTACTTGAATTTGGTGAAGTGTATATATATGTATATGTTTATATACATTTTTTTGTTTCCTCTCAAAATGTTTTGAAATTAATCTTGTTTATAAGTCTTCCTTTTTGTTTTTGTTTGAAAGAAAGAGATTGAAGTTGATTACTCATAAAATCACTTTTTTTTTGAAGAAATTTGGAATCAAGACTTTCTGAAACAATAACTATTCGACAAATCAATCTGACGTACATGAATTTAGTGTTACTTGGAATCGGTGAATTATATATATCGATGTTTATATACATTTTTGTTTCCTCTCAAAATTTTCTAAAATTGATCTTGTTTATAAGTCTTCCTTTTTGTCTTTGTTTGAAAAGAAGAGATTGAAGTTGATTACTCATAAAATCATTTTTTTTTTGAAGAAAATTGGAATCAAGAGGAAAGATGACTTTTTGAGACAATAACTATTCGACAATACAAATCTGAGGTACATGATTTTGGTGTTACTTGAAATTGGTGGATTATATATATCTATGTTTATATACATTTTTGTTTACTTCTCAATTTTTTTTGAAATTAATCTCGTTTAGAAGTTCCTTTCTGTTTAATAGCTTTGCTTGAAAAGAAGAGATTGAAGTCAATTTCTCAGAAAATCACTTTCTTTATTGAAGAAAATTGGAATCTAACTTCATGAGATAATCACTGTTAGTCAATTGACCGTCCAAGAAATCAATCCGAAGAGATTGAGTTTCTGGTACATGATTTTGATGTGAATTACTTGAAATTGATGCATTTGAAGGCGGTGATTTATGTGTTTAGCTACATTGTTTTTTTCTTTTCACACTTTTTAGTCGGTTCGCGCAGATCTAGGACCTTTGTTTTTTTCCTTTTTTAAAACTTAGCTTTTGCAATAACTTTTGGCGTTGAAATTAGAAAATGAGAGCTAATATTTGTCGTTATTGACTAACTGACGTTTTATCATCAAGGAGTGTGATGAGGTAGTTGCGTCCTATCAATTCTTAACTAGTAGTCTCGGGTTCTAGCACATTGAGAATGGAGAACCTTCAGCTATGAAGGATTTACCTCCTTAATGGACCGTCCTACTAGGTACAAGTTTGAATTAGTCTTACTAGTAGGTTCTGGATATCGTAAATCAAAGAAAAAATAGATGAGGAGTTTGTCCCCCTTTCTCTTTCTTTTGTCATTGGGTTTTTGTTTCTACCCCTACGGTGAAATGACTCACCTATCATTTGTGGGATAAAAATTGATATCTGAAATTTACACGCCTACAATTTAGTTCAATCTAATTTAAGTTTGATCATTTGTTTGGTAACCTATACTATTTAGGTATTCAACATCCTTGCTGAGGTTTGTCCCATCACCATTTCGAGGGAAGGTCCGACTCTGATACCTTATTGCATTTAGAATTATTTATGATTTTGTTGAATTCATGTTTGGAATATGGTAAAATCTTACCCGCACTGAATGTTTGCACATGCCGATTTCAACATTCATCCTTAGAAGTAGACTTTGAACTTAGAATTACCAAATTGGATTAAGGGTATGTTTATTTAGTTCAATCCAATTTAAGTTTGATCATTTGTTTGGTAACCTATACTACCTTTAGGGATTCAACATCCTTGCTGAGGTTTGTCCCATCACCATTTCGAGGGAGGGTCCGACTCTGATACCTTATTGCATTTGGAATTATTTATGATTTTGTTGAATTCATGTTTGGAAATATGGTAAAATCTTACCCACACTGAATGTTTGCACATGTCGATTTCAACATTCATCCTTAGAAGTAGACTTTGAACTTAGAATTACCAAATTGAATTAAGGGTATGTTTATTTAGTTCAATCCAATTTAAGTTTGATCATTTATTTGGTAACTTATACTACCTTTAGGGATTCAACATCCTTGTTGAGGTTTGTCCCATCACCATATCGAGGGATGGTCCGGCTCTGATACCATATTGCATGTGAAGTTATTAATGATTTTGTTGAATTCATGTTTGGAAATATGGTAAAATCTTACTCGCACCGAATGTTTGCACATGCATATATCAACATTCATCCTTAGAAGTAAACTTTTGAACTTAGGATTACCAAATTGAATTAAGGGTCTGTTTGGCTTTGCTTAAAAAAGTAATTTTCAAAAAGAAGCTTCAGCAACTCGTAAGTTAAAAATAAAAAGTCTGCCGGGGGGGGGGGGGGTTGTACCTACAAAAATATCTTGATTCCCAAATAGGTATTTTAACTCTGCGGTTATATCAAAGTTGACTTCTTATTTTAAGGTGTTGTGCCTA
The DNA here is from genome assembly GCA_027705065.1 of Solanum peruvianum. Lineage (NCBI taxonomy): Eukaryota > Viridiplantae > Streptophyta > Magnoliopsida > Solanales > Solanaceae > Solanum > Solanum peruvianum. The sequence continues at coordinate 807,196 of JAKWJD010001765.1, read as the reverse complement.
AACATCATTTGACAAAGGTGAATAATCTTATAAATTCTAATGGTAGTAAAATGTAATAAATTTTTCACACCACTTTTTACTTGGAATAGCTTACAAAGTTCCCAAAATCATATTTGTCTTTAATAGTGTCTAGGACTTTTATATAACTCATATTGGCTACTTTGAAGGTTAAGAGCCTGTTTGGACGGACTTTTGTCTTATAATTTATGTTATTTGGCTTAAATATAAGTGCTTAATAACACTTCTTTATTTTATTCAAACACTATAAAACTGCTCAAAACCAATTTTGACTTAAGAACAGCTAACAAAAGTCAATCCAAACAAGCGCTAAATGTATTGAATGTGATATATAAAGACCATACAAACAATAGATCAATAAACATCGACTGAAAATCATAAAAATACCTAAAACATTTAACAATTGAAGTAGGTCATAATACAAGTATAAGCACCTTAACTTTAAGGATGGACTTCTAGACATGTCACTCGTTTTCACTGTTTCAAATGAATACTCCAACTTAAAAAATGATCTTCTAGACACCTCCAAAATTTGTGTCATATCAGCGTCAAACGAGACACTGTAGGAATGAGTTGAGGTGTCTAGATGCATTCTCAAAGTTGAAGTGTTTAGTTGCAAGTTAAGGACAAGTTAACTTGTCTAGCTATGTATTATGCCATAGAAATGTGGTGAAAGATGTTAGAAATGTAAACTTCTTTCTATTGTAGTTTAAATGCTTTCTATCTTGAGATATCTTTGCTAGATAAATGACATTGTTATTTGAACTTGAGTCTTGATTGTTTTTATTGATGTTAGATGAAATAGGGATGGTTCATTGAAGAAGGTTGTTAATACTAGTAATCGACGTACATGAAAAAAATTCTTATAACGATTCTCAGAAAGGACTGTCACTATTAAGAGTATTCAACACCTTATAAATAACATCTTTTTTCTTCGCTACTTTCCACGCGAGACTTTGTTCATAGACATCCAGTATAAGTTTCATAAAAGCAGTGCATGATTATGGGGCTCAAGAGTAGCTAATACTAAAATCGATGAGTATAAACGTTGAATTCGGGTTACAAAGTGTTGGGCTAAGTCCGCCTAAAGAAACTCTTAACATGATGTGATATTGTCTGCTTTGGGCCGAGCCAAGCCCACACCATTTTTTCCTGAAAGGCCTCACACCACCTTATACATTAGATTATTTTCCTATATCAAGTTTCAAATATGAGATTTCTGTTTAAACTCATCATTTTTTTTTCCATATATTGCTTGTTACTTAATACTCTAACCATACCATTTATAGTAAAACTATTATTTGCCAATGATGTACTAAATACTACTTCTCTAACATCCTCAGGGGTATTGGAAGGAATCAAAATGGCTAATGATAAAATCTTACTTTCTCCTTCGGCCCCGTTGCCCGAGGAGCGGAACGTGGTAACTCAGCCGCAGAACGTGCCAAAGCCGCGGCACAGACCGATGAAATTCAAACAGATTCAGGACAGCTCTGTGAGTGAAAAACCATTTCATTCTGGCAAAATGATAAGCTTTGGTCAAAGTGATCCACAAGGATTGTTTGGTTCATCCGGAGTCGGCCTTCTAGATAAGGAGACAGCCATGTCTCGTCCGGCCCCCGATATGCTTCTGTTATCGGATCAACCTATCACAACAAATAAGGAAGCCAGTGCTGTTATAATAAAACAGGAACCTTTCGTTGCACCTTTGATTCCGGAGTATACCTTTAGGAATGAGAAAAAGAAGCTACTCGAAGATGCATTTGCACCGAGTTTTTCCCTGATGAAGTTAGCATATCAGCAAGGTATGCTCAGTTCACCCAGACTCCGCGATCAGGAGAATGCAAAAATATTGGAGGCCTTGGACAAGGAGAGGAGAATGTATCGTCCTGGACAGACTGTGATTCAGTCACTTGAGCATCAGATTGCAAAGAACAAGGAATCTTTAGTTCCACCAAAGATTTTGGAAGAGTCTTTGAGGAAGGGGAAACAGAAGCTATTGAAGAGTCTCTTCCACCGACTTTTCCTCAAATGAATGTAGCATCTCAGCTTCCAAGTGTATCATTGATGAATGGACCTTGTCCATCAAGAGCTTCTCAGATTAACTTGATGTTGCTGTTACAGAAGCAAATGCAACTATCGAGGACTTATGAGAAACTCCCAGCAGTTGTACCTGATGTAAGATCAATCTATACACCAGAAATGTGCGCTCAACGTTTGAAGCTGTACATGTATCGTAAGCAACAAAGACCAAGAGTAAGATATTCCTACTAAAAGAAACACTGAGTTTTTTTTAATACATAAGATATATTTTTGACAATTCGTATGTACAATCTTATGGTACTTGATAATACAGGACAACAATCTCGAGTTTTGGGTGAATTTAGTTGCAGAATTCTTTGCTCCTAATGGCAAGGAGAGAATGTGCTTCTCATCGAATGAACGTAGAGAACTGATAGGTTGTATTTTCCCTAAGGTATGTAGCCTTATATTTCGTCCTCCGTGAGAAATTCTTCTTCAAGATGGAAGAAAATACTTTTGCCAACATATTTTTCCTCAAGTATGTTTTTTGATGTGATGGAATTCATAATTTTTCAGTTCAACATATTTGACATTTAGTTTTTTTCATAAGTTGGAAAAATTTGGTTGTATAAGATTGATCATCTTGTTATCTACAATTGTTCAACTTGCCTTTCCAAAACCAAAAAAAATGGATAAATATTTTAAACTGAGTTTTGTGATCTCAACATATGACATTATTTTCGATACATTTTATTTTCTGCCCGGTCTGAAAGACATCTAGCATGAATAGCCTCTCTGCAATGCTGGTTATCCTTTAGGATTTTAAATTAAATTAACTGCAGGATGCATGGTGCTGCGGTATCTGCAATGTGAGGCCTACTGCTGGTTTTGGTATGTCCTCGACGTCACATTTTTTGGTTTATGATTGTATTAATGTGGGAATACTCCCGTAACAAGCTGTATACGATGAATTAAAGAACCTATATATACACTAACACGGTTATCTACAAACGACATCCAATCTTGTATACAGGTCCTTTATGTCACTTATTAAATTGGTGATGATTGGATGTCCTATAAGTTGTTAGCTGACATAGACTCATTTTGTTTTCTTGGTTTGGTATCTTTATATTTACTTTTATAATATACTATGTTTAAGACAGAAAAACTAGTTTTGTCGAATTATTTTGATTTGGAGGTTTATACATTATGTCATAGTACTAAATAGTGAGAACGAAGAGGAGCCTCGGGACAATGGTAAGATTGTCTTATAGGTCATCAGTTCGAGCTGTGGAATTAAGCAACTCATGCTTGCAAGTTGCGTCAAGGTAAGGCTATCTACATTACACCTCCTTGCGTGAACGCAAGAATCTTCTTGCACCGGAGCTTCCCTTTTATTTAATAGTGAGAACAGTCACAATGTATATAGAAATACTATATAGAAAGGTCAGTGTTGTTACTTTGAAAATTTGCTGCTTACTTTCTAATTACTCACTTGTCACTTTTTTGTGGATTTTAGAGACAAGTGCAGAAGTTTTACCTAGGCTTTGGAAAAACAAGTATGATACGGGTACGCTGGACGAGCTTCTTTATATGGATAAACCTGAAGAACGTTATACACTATGCGGTCACATTGTTCTGAACTATCCAAAAGTAACAGAACATACTGTATATAAGACAGGACGAGTGGTCCGTGAAGGCAGGCTGAGAATTGTGTTCTCTTCAGATCTAAAGGTTAAATGTTGTTAAGTTAATCCTTAGTTCCTCCTTTTTTCTAAAGTTCTTGAACTTGCCCAAAATTATTGATGACTGAACATCCTTTTTTCGCCTTTTTTAATGTGATAGATTCGTGTCTGGGAATTTGTTGTTCAGCTCACGAGATTTATGTTGGTCGAAAATCAGTTGCTCCCCAGGTATATAAACATTACACCAGCTTTCCTTTGTATTAATCAGCTTGTGATTTTGACTACTCTCTGACCTTAATCTTAATGTCTTATCACTTTGAAGTTCATAGTGAAAACTGATTTTTTAAATAGGCGTTTGGATATAGATTTGGTTGAGACTTTTAGAAAAAAAGAAGAGTTTTTGCAGTTGAAGCTGAAAATGGTATTTTTAAGTTGAAGTTGCGTTTGGACATGCATTTCACTTAAAAGTTGAAGTCGCGTTTTGACCAGTTCTGTAAACTCATCTTCAAAAACTAACCAAAAATCAGTCCAATTACCAATGTAAACCAAACAATGTTTTGGAAAAAAAGGAAAAACCTTCCATGTCCAAACGATTCGTAAATCTCTTATAGGGAAAAAAAAGGTTGTTTCGGTGAGTTTGAAAAGTATTTTTTATCCAGGTTCATCAACTCAAGGAAGCAACCCAAAAATACCAAGTTTTAGCTGAGAGTAGTTCAAGGATTTCTCCTGAAGAGTTTCAAAGAACCACCGACGAGTAAGTTGTTTATCCAACTGTTTTACGTTCATATCGACTAGTATAGTTCATGACATGCTACTTCCATTTCAAACATGTATATGTTTGATGGTCAATAATTTTTCGTCTCCTGTAATATTTCATATTTGTGGTCTTTTGTTGTATGAGATTGTTGCTCTTGTCATTTTAGTGAAGCCATGTTATAATAGTTTTGACATGCCTTTCATGAACTGTATCTTCATGAATTGCTGCAGGCTTGCCCCAACGGTACGTGAATTAGCAAGAACTTTGGACAAGTCATTGATCAACGACCTTGGTTATTCCAAACGCCATGTCCGATGTCTCCAGGTATTTTGCATTTTTTCAGTCTTATCATCCTTTCAGTGGATTATATGCACATTAGATTGGAACTGCACTGTTTTGTGCATGTCTGCTATCAAAGCATGAGTTAGAGATACATTAGACATCCTATATTTCTTCGAAATTCTCCACAGTATTGATTTGAAAAATAACTCTTTATGATGAATTATAGATATCAGAGATAGTCAGCAGCATGAAAGATCTAATGGACTACAGCAAGAAATACGGGGTCGGACCTAGAGGTACTGAAATAACTCAAAACATATTGTTTCAATAATTTTCTTATTTGTTTCCAACAGTCTGCATCATGAAATCCTATCTATTCATTTCTACCCTTAAAAAAAGTCACAAAGACTAAATCTTTTTGTTGTTGATATCCTTCATTAATTCCACGTAACGCTGATATGGTTTGTTTGATACTCATTTTACTCCTATTATTAGTCTCCTCATCTGTCTGCAACTATGGTGTGTAGCTTACCGAAGCGAGTCTTGATCTTAATGGACTGTTGTGTGTTTAGTGAGTAGAAAATTTCTCCATCTGTTTGTTTTCGTACCATGTTTGATGCAAAATGCAAACTGTTAAGATATGATTGTAGCTAACTCTTTCTAATTTTTCAGAGGCATGGACCGGATTCATCGTGAATCAGCTGCAGTACGTGTGGCACAGAATTCAGTTGCAGAGAGGATGGCTCAACAGCATATAGATGATGTAATAAGCCAGCACTCTTCAGTTATAAGTTTTGCTCCTTATCCATCTACTGATGAAGGTACGAGAAGTTTGAATTGTAGTTCCCCTCATGCTACATCGCCAACTTCCTCTACTGCTTCGTCAAAAAGGCTAGTTCACCAAGCAGACCTTTTCGAACCTAAAAGAAAGAAACAAATGACAAACTCAGGGGAGAATTCTGTTCTTCGTGCTCCTACCAAGCCCATGTTGAATCAGTTAATCTCCAAAACTCATCCTTCTTCTTCCATTAGGCCACCGATAGTTCAACCATCTGTTATTGTTCCCTCTAGTACTATGTCTATTCAACCTAACGCGTATCTTAGCTCAATGGTAAAGGTTGAACAAGATCTTGTCACTTCCCAAAACTTAGCTGTTGCTGCAGCTGATGCTTCGATTGGTAGTAAGTTAGTTCTGGACCAGAATGAGAACATTGGTAAGTACTTGTATGGTTTTGAAACAGATGGGACGGTTGGCAAAGGCTATTACATGGATCAGTTGGAGAATCTGAATAGGGCAAGTCTTTTCCATGGCATTCACATTGGATCTCCTTCAACCGGGACGTCAATGGGGAATGATACTCATAGCAACAACCAGCAAATCAATGATCAATTGCCTTATTTGAACGGAAAAATGGATCCTATCGATGACATTCAGTTCGAATGAAAACTTCATGGTTTCCTTTGGGATCAATAGCAGTTGTTGCATGTTTAGAAACTTTAGTAATGCAAGTTCTCCTTTCTTTCTATTACAACTTTTACTAGTGGTTTTATATGAAATGAAGATGTTTTCTTCTTTCATTATTGTAATAGCTATCAACTGATAACTTATTAGTTTTCCCTTTTGCAATATCAACTTTCTTCAAAGCTTTGGTCTTTTTGTTTTCCAGTTCATTGTGCAAAACAAAAAAAAAATATAAGAAATTCTGCACATTACTAATTGTGTGATGATCATACACAAGGAGACTTTTGTTCCAATCGTGCATTTTTTTTCTCTTTATTTTTCGCATTTACTTGATTCCTTTTTTGTCTATAATGTTGGATCTGACTGAGCCAAAAGAAATAGAGTGGCGTCCAAGCTGGTTACACGAGCAATTACAACAAAAGGAGTATACATCTTGTGCTATAGTATTCTGAAACTATAAATATACAAACAAGTTTTATATTCTACCGACCAAAGAGCAGAATGCTTGAACAATAGTCATTATCTTGTGCTTTGCCAAAAAAGATACAACAGATTGTTTGTTGTGTGATTATAACTAAGCTCACTTGTGCTTCTTCCCACCAGCAAGAATACGTTGAATTTGAAGCCCTCTGCTAAAGGCCTGGTTGAAGAGAAGCCTTGTCTGGAACTCGGAGACAAAAGGGAACCAAGCAAGAACAGCAACTGGTGTGAAGATCACAAGCCCCATTAAATAATCGTATCCTCTAGCTAGAGCCTTCACAGATCCCCACATGCCTATGCCCTTCACTACTGGCCTACATGCCTGTGCTATCTGCAGATGGCAAAAGTTCACACACATTAATAATATTTGAAGTCTAGGGATAAAATTGAAGCTATGAAGAATAAATAAGTATTTACCGAAAGAAGAGCCCATCCAGTTGGCAAGAAGGCCAATAAGCTGGCAAATATATCTCCAACGGTAAGACTTAGGAATTTGAACAGCATGACAAATGTGACTATGAAGCCAATGAAAAGGAACAATTTCAGCAGCCTGAACATCAGCTGGAAATCAGCACTGAACTTCTTCCTTCCTAAGGATACAATCTACAGATAGGAAGTACAGTTTCAGAACACTATCGTATGGAAAGACAACCTTCTGCAAGCAGCGATTAAACTAAATCTTTTTCTAAAGAATGTTTCATGATCATGATGCAAAAGAATACTGACCTTCAAGACGACCATGACAAACACAATGACTAACCAGGACAAACCATAAACCTGTGATCATATCAAAATGAGGATTAGCATATAAAATACACCTTCTATATATTGTATTGAAGCTGAAAATTAAAGATGTACTAACCATGATACTTTTATCACTATTGGACACATTTAGCTGATAAACAATTCCATACTGGAAAAGTAAGAAGCGCATAGAAAGAAGAACTTCACAGAAACGGCCAATTAGACCAGAGCACTGCAGATGTTCTTGCTCTTCATCCCACCAAGACTCCCAACTCTTGGTTGCTGGAACACCAATGCCTCCATGGTTGCTTATCCACTTGCCCCAATCTTCCCAATCATCAACTATCTTTTGCCACTCAAAGCCTGAAGGATTAAAGAGGAAGGGAGCAAACAACCATGAAATCACAAGGAACCACATTGAGCCACTGAGAAGAATGAAAGCTATATTATCAGTAACTGCCACACCGAAAATTTGATAAGCTATGAGGCAAATCATAATTTCCAGTGCTTTGGTGAAATGGCTCCTCGAGTACATCCTGTAGTTCTCAGCAAACTTCTCATGTCTCACCACAAAACCACGCCCAGTTGCTCTGTATTTCGCGCCACCATGTAAAATTGTGCGGCCAAAGTAGTGGAGTTTTGTTCCAAGAGAGAAGGTAAAGAAAACAGCAGCCAACTGCAGGTTCATGATGATAATGTCACCTAAAGCAGTCCTGAAGCCTCTTTCGAGCCCAATCTCCATAACCATGGGCAGGGCCATCAATAAACCAAGTTGAACGACAGACTGTGAGGCCATTGCAGCTTTAAGAGCATCGTCACCCTTGGATCTTGCAACTTTGACGATAGACTGTTCCAGTCCACTCAATGCAAGGTATAGTTTACCATATAAAAATGCATAAACTGTGAGGACTACCAGCTGCAAGGAATAAATAAAATGGTATCATAGGTGTATCTTCCTTTAAATCATCTCTCAAAAGCAAAGTGATTGACGCACATGCTTTATAATTGAATTAATTAGGATACATTGTAATTCTGAAGTAATGAAATCCATACCATATTAATTGAAATTTTATATATTAATGTCATCAAAAGTTAAACAGGAATTACCATTGAGCTGATATAAAAACCAGTAGTTGTGAAATAACAGGACAGCATACGGAAGAAATCAAAGCGATGTCCTAATCTGTATAGATCTCGGCTAAGAGTCTGCTCTCCATTACCACATGCCACTTTTGCCTCAAAGAGAGAGATTTGGTTAAGACCAACATCTCGCCCCTTTCCAACTTGAATGTATTCATGGTGAGTAATATTTCCACGTCGCAATGTTGAATTGAAACCTATAGAGCCAAACGTTATGAACAATAAAAGTGTTCTGTCTATGCATCAATAGACATATTTCTAAAAGTTACCTGCAAATATGTCCTCACTGAGATTGATACCCCTTGAAGCTTTGCTAATTCCACCACGAGTGATGTGGAAAATTCTGTCAAATACATCTGGATGTCCATAATGGAAGCGGACCCTAAAATCATCAAGGTACAACAGAAAATAAATCTCATGGTCTCGTCAGAAATGAGAATATATCATAAATGTAAATCAGTTTGATATAGCAGGTGAACACTAACTGCAAGCAAACCACCAAAAGAGAAAAATGTGTGTTTGTTCAAGAAATGGTCTTGCTCAACTTCACACTAACAATCCAGTATACTAGTTTTTCTACTCTCCATTTCCGTTTTGGAGAAGGAGAGCAAGTAACTTACACTATGTTTAGTTCTTAGAAGATATAAGGCTACGGGGAAATAATGAAACTAACTGGTTTATTTGCCCTTTTTGCTTTGATATTGGTGATTACTTCCAGTTGGTAGGCCGGAATTTGAGAACGGTCCATCCCACCATAATAGATCTCTCCTACCGCTACCAACTAGTGGACTGGGTCGCTTCCAATGTCAGTAATTGACGATTACACAGTTAGAACTAATTTCGAATTTACCTCAAATAAACAATGAATAACCATTACAATTACGAGGGAAGTAAAAACATATATAATCTCTCCTCCTATCAAGTTTTGGATGGATTGATAAAGCTGACCTGGAATGTTATTCGATTCGTCCATTTTTACTTGACCAATTTATTACTTCTTTACCAAATACGGAAAATGATTTGTACCCCTCCACTTCTCCTTATAATCCTCTAACCCCTTCCCCCCCTCTTTTGATCCAACCACAGATAGATGAATGATGCAGGAAAAATAAAATAAAAGTTGAATAGCGCTGCAAATGTTTTGCCAAAAAATGATTGATATGGAAATACAGGACTTTCTGTTCAGTAGTTTTATGCATTAAGCAACAGAATAACATACCTTAAAGGCCTTGCAAGAACTCTCTGGCCAATGGTGACAAAACTTGTCTCTTGATTAGACATAAACCAAGCCAATGAAGACACACTGTAATCGAAAGATGTGAGGCCTTATCAGATATGTCAAAAACCTGGATTAGATGAAACTAGGCAGGCTAAAAGAGAAATTATTAGGCAACCTTCCAGTGAAGATATGCTCACGAACACCCAATATTGTAGGTGCACGCACTCCGTGATCTTCATTAAATTCCTCAAGAAGGTTACGCATTTTTAAAGCTTCTTCCAAGTAATTGTCCTGCAAGAGAAATATCTAAGTTAATATTTTCTGATTACCTATCTTTGTTTATTTGAACTCAGTCTCTTTTCACCTGATTCATGTCAATGGTTTGAAGAGCTTCCCCACGAGAGAAGACAATGGCATGATTCTGATTTTCAGGCTTTCCTTCTCCTATCTTTGCTGCACCAGGCAACTTTATTCGGTATATTTCCTTCAAACGTAGATCATAGAAGAAATAAGGACTTGTAGTACAAATAATCAATTACAGTCAATATTCAATATAAAAGAACTGTGATAACCTGATCAAGATTATCAACTGCTTTCACCAACACTGAATAATAAACCTTCTGAGTTTTTCCACCTTCCCGTTCTTCAACTTCATCAATATATGCTACACGGAGAGAGGGGTTGCTGCACGGAAAAAGGAGAAAGAATGTTTCAGCAGAATTCTAATTACATTCGAGTATGGGAGAATACAACTTCTTTTGGTTTTCCTTGTTTCTTTGGAGAAACAGAAACTTACTTGACCATCAAATTCAGAATATCAGTTGCATGCCGATCTCCATTTCGCTTTTGAATTCCATAATTCTGGCAGGTGGCGACATATGTGAATTTCATATCAGCCACAGCTTCTAATTGAGCATACAACGATCTTTGGCTTTTCTTATCCTCCTCGGATGGTACTGTAACAGCTTTGTATCCTTCGAGAATCTCTGTGTACAAATAGCCACAATGTAGTGCTTTACCAGAAAGGGATTCAACACTTATACCCTATTTTATGCACCTTAGCTGACGTATTGGTACAGCAGACTAAGCAGCTAAAAATTGTTGTCTGTTTAACAATGTATGTGTTCTCTCTATGTTTCTCAATATAACTCGCTATAATCTTAAACATAATAGATTAGAGTGTTAGTATAAACAATAGTTTTCTTTCCATTCATCATTGATAGCTCCCATTACCATGCAACAGATCTAACCGCCATAAAAAGTTCAGGTATGACAAATTAAGTGATACTCCTGTAAACTAGTATAGAACTCAGCGCTCACACCACACATGTATCATGATCAGAAGGAAAAGACATGTACACAACACTTATGTGGGTCCTTTTGTTGGGTTCATATGGCTACTTGTAGACCATATCATGCCTTAATAAACTTCAGCTGCCAATTATGTCGAGCACATATCATATGCAAGGGAAAATACTCAGAGCAGATAGAAATTATTTCTTACTACAGAAAACTCGCAGATGTCGCTCATTGTTCCTTTTATTACAAGAACTGTCAAGGTTCGTAGCCGAAAGATAAAATCTCTGAACAGGAAAATGGTATTAAAAGTAGTATGGTTTACCTCCTTCTGAAGCCATATCAAGAAATGCTTGAAGCTTCAAAGCCCTTCTGTAGTACATCATTCCTCTTACTGAAAAGAATAGACAGTAACGATGAATAATCTATACGAAACTCTTATGTCCAAAAGTATATGATAAAAAAAAGTATTTTAAGGTACCTGTTCTGCAGAGAGTCTGTCCCCTTAATGAGGCCCAATGACGTAGCTGCAAGACGTTTTCTTCAATTTCCCAAACCTCTTGCTCCTTTTTACATCCAAGACGTTCCATGAAGTTATTCCATTCATCTAGAAAGATATAAACTGGTGTCAATAAAATACGGGGAGGAACATCACACTGAAAGGAAGTACATTTCAAGTAGTCGATAATAGAATGAAACCTGGATAAATCTTTTGGAGATAGTAAATGATTGATACACCATCTTCATTTTCCATCTCAAGATCACCTTTTGAGTAGACAGTTTCCTCACTGTAGTATGGGGTCATGACACTGCATATGAAAAATATTATTGCACATCTGAATTTGGTATAGTAGTACAACGTATCCATGTGACAAATAAGATAGTTTTAAAACTAATAACAAACTTTCTGCCGCTATTTACATATAAATAGTGTGTTCTCATGACTATAATAAGGCAATGTTACTAATTAACTTCATATAATTGATTGTTGACTGACTATAAATCTTATGCTCACTCCAAAGTTAACTGCATGCCATAGGTAAGTCATATTTTTAAAGGAGAAAGCTCAAACACATCAGATAATTTGTCTATAAACTTGAGGATGTATGTTGTCGTGAATTATGAGAAGCACCTGAATGAAAGCATTTTGCGCACTCGAGGTGCACGTGGCATTTCCATGAACAATGAATTTGTGAAAAAGGAAATCCTTCTCCGTGCTTCGAGGTTAGTTGGAACTTCAACTGCTGATTCTTTCACAGTCAAGAGAAGATAAAGACGCCGAAGCTGAGAAATAAAGCAACATGATGATTGTTTTTCTGTTTATCGATTAATTGAAGATATATCATTTGATCATATATATATCAAAAGACCTGTTCTTCCCACTGTGCTGTTACTGGAGGAGGGAATGCAATAGCTGTTCTTGAGTCAGTATTAGCAAAGAGCTGTTTCCCAGAATCCCTTCCACTATGACCAAGTTCTACAAGTTCCCTGAAATAATTATACAAGACCAGAACAAATATAAAATTGAATATTTTAAATAACATCAATGCTATGCATTTATTATCTGAAAAGCTCATCCAAAAATGACACAGAATTCACTAACCCGATTTCATTCACCATCATGTCACGGGTCACTATTTCTAACATATCCTGCAGTGCTATGACAACGTTGTTCCTTTTAGATGGATCGCCATCTCTCTGCAACAAGAAAGAGAGTGAAATATCTGACATATGAAGTTCCATTGCTACAGACACCAAGCCAGCGCACTTACCAGTATCTCAAGTAGGTCTACAAATTTCTTGCAAAGGTTTTGCAAAGGTCCTGTTCTGAAACTCGAAAGGAACGTGTTCTTTGAGATGCTGTTTTCAACTTCTTTTATGATGATTCCTATGATCCTAGACACACAAATTAGACAGGATCAAGAAGATATGCATGTAATGAAGAAGTATGAAGTGTTACTTGATGCAGCAATTGGAAGGACCACATTTACACAGCTGAAATGGTGCATGAAGGTTGCAATTACTGTAGGTGTGTTGAATCACCACTTTATACAAGGTCGCTGATATGAGCTTCCAGAGGTAACAAAGCAACGGTTCAACAGCAAAAATTAAGTTGAAGAATAGGTAGAGGAGAAGTGAAGATTAGAAAGAATGCAACTTATTTTTCAAAAGACAAAGAACACAGGTTAAATCAGATAGTTTAATGGATAAAAGGAGAACTCAAAAAATGACAAGAATTAGAAATCTGATCACCCAATTTAAGGACTTAAACAAAGGAAAAAATGTAATAAAAAGACCATTCTTATGAAACCAAAACACCAGTGATATAAACCTAAGGTGATTCAATAAACAATATCACTTTATCTGAAAACCAAGCATTACGGCGTACTACAGCTAGAAGTGCTGCCTGTCTAAATGAACAAAAAAGGGGGTAGCGGAGAGGAAACAAAAAAAATTCCAAATCATCCTGATGGGTATTCAAGAATATATTAGAATTTTCAGATGCATGTGTTCATGAAGTTGAATGATAAAATGATTCATAGATCTATGAATCAGCTGATAAGCAACCTTTTCTCAGTTTCTCCAACAACCAGGGCATTAAGAACAAGTTTAAAAGACTCGTAGCATTCAATAACGGCACACTTCATGTATTCATCAGCACATATGCGCTTCCAAAGGTCAGCATCTTTGGAACGAAATTGTAAAGCCATGTCCAATGCAATTGGAATCTGCAAACAGAAGACAATCAGTGTAGAAAAAGAAATTAAAACAGTGGTGCATCAGCTGACAGTCTTTACCTTGCTAGCAAGTAAAAAGGGTGGCCATTGCATAACTTTAAGACTTGGATCTGAAGAATAAGGAACAAGTAATAGGTCCATCTCCCTGAAATAATGTGCAGACAGTTCAATTCTTTATGTAAGATGAACCAACTAGAAAGCAAAAAGATGAGTTAAGGGACTATTCCTGTCACTAATAAGATCCTCTTCGCGGAAACTGCATATAAATTCATTCCATAACTGAGCGAACTTTGCAGCTTCACTTCTCTTGCTGGCTGAAACCTAGACATCCAAAAATAATATGTTTTATAAGATTTTCACTTTTCTAAGTCTTTGGCGATCTATTCTCTTCATGACCTGAAGAATGAAAAGCATATACACGACGGAATAGGTGAGGACAAAATAAACCTCATTAAAACTCTTGGAGAGTGAAAATCTTTTTTTGTCAGCTTTATCATTAGGCACCAAGTAAGTGTTGAATGCACCAGGCAGAGACTGAAATCTTGACCTTAACATTCCTAAAGTTCTTATCTGTTTGAGAAACAACAAAAAGAGCAGAGCCATATGTTAATAAAGATTGACAAACTCAACAAATTAACAATAAAAATTTAATAAGATGAAAGCATAGTTTTTTAGGAAAGCATAGTTTAATTGCTTCCAACCTAAAATATCTCAATCAACCCTGATATTAGATGAAGCAGATTCCAGTAGTGACTAATTTAGTGATGGAGCCACCGCTATGCTACCAGCAAAGGAACTACCACTTATAAAAAATTTATACATGGATAATTAGTTGCAACAATAATAATAGTAATGCAGCTCACTGACTTTCTAACCAATCTTTATCACTGTCCACAAACATTAAAGTTTGGTCTAAATGTTGCTTCTGTGAATAAAAGAGGACACACTTTAGATATCCATCTGCAATCTACTTCTGATCACTGCTCCTAAGACTCTATAACATCCTTCTTTAAATTGGATTTTTTCGCGATAAAAAACAAGCACATTGAAGAAATTAAGTTAACTAACAACACAAAGGTTGTCTCACTTTCAACTATGCTCATTTCTGTCTCCCACTTACCTGATGTTCAATTGAAATCAGGAAATTATAATTGTTGTACAAACACAGATTTCCAATTTCCAAGGAACATCACTATAATTGTAATGATGCTCTATCCCAGATATCATAACAAGCAGCAATAATCAAGTTCTCTCTAAACTAAATTTCAGTAAGATCTATTGACAAGTGATGAGAAATCAACCATATATATTGACGGCAAAGTAAATGACAATCAAGATGCATTCTGAAAGTCCTTACCTCACCCAGACGATCAAAGGCACCTATAACACCACCACACAAAGTTGAGAAAATAGCATACCATATTTGAGCATCCATAAAGTAAACCTGTATAAATTTGGAATGCAATATTTACAGGTAAAAGATAACCATGAAACATCTACAAATGAAAACAAAGACAAGACATACCATGACAACTGGTGCCCACAGTGCAACCACAGCCCCATAGTTGTTCCTAGCTGCACAGATAGGATAGATTCATTAGCATCAATTTGAAGATAGAGAATCTGAAAGAAGAGAGCAAAATTTGGAATATATACCATCGGGGAAAAACTCATGCCAAGAATACTGAACGCGATTGATGTTCATTATCATTTTTGTGGGTTTTATAAGAGGTTTTATCTGAAAACACAAATATACCATGATTAGAAGATAAATACAACTACCACGTCTCATTCCAAAGTAGAGCAACAGCATATACATCCAATTACCTGAATAAAGTAGCTGAATGCAAATTTTGCACAAAGAAGTAGCACCCAGAAGAGAGTATACCTGATTCAAAAAGCGGAGCATGCGATAGAGCAAGTGTCGAACACAAATAAGAGAAAGTTGGAAGTAAAAGACTTGTAAACGTACTTTATAAGTGCAAATTGACTTTCATGCATTCCCCTCCCAACATATATTCTTGGCTGCAGAAAAACAAGTAGGCCCAGACAGTTAATAATGTTTGTTATAGAAAATAAAATATTGGCATATCAATACAAAGTAGACAGATGAATGGACAAAATGAGCTGTTGTCTTATGGAAACAGATAAATGGATGAACTCTATCCTATTTTTGCAAATGCTAAACCATATGGTCAGAGTACACAAGCTTAGTTCACCTAAAATTCATAAAGTTAAAAGTTACGCATAGATTCATTCAAGTTGCGCCTTTGATATCTAAACTATTTTACCTCTGTTCTTTTCCAGGATTTCTGTTCTTTCAGCCATCGTTTTTTAAAAGTGTGGGATACGTTAGTGTAAATCTTAAAATACTGTGCATTATTTCATATGTAGAAGATCTTCACAATTCGTAAAGGGACTCAAACCAAAAAGTCTGATGAATTATCGGTGGTTATAACCCAAAATAAAAACACAATTAAGTCCTTTGGTGAAAGAAGAAGCAGAAACATAGAATATCAATAAATATTAGCTTTCAGCTCAAGAGATTGATTAACTGAAGATAGCACGTAAGCCTTGTAGACTAACAACAATGGAAAATAAAATGTTCCGTAAGAAATTAAACAAATGCATTTTTGTGGATCAGAAGGCTTATTGTTATTACCTGTGACCACCACAGAAGGAACCTTACAACAAGCCAATCCGAGTTCTCAATCCATCGACGGAGCATCGGGAAGATAAACAAAGCTGTAGTAAGTAAATTGGGCAGTAGATACACAGCCACAGCCATTAGGTACATAGGAGGAATCCCCTTCATCTTGTCTAGAAATGTCAGGGAACTTCGGATCTTCGTAAGTAGCTCTGAGTTGCTTTCTTGGAGATAAAATAGTGGGAGGATGACACACCATGCAAGACTGACAACTACCTTCAGAACATTCCTCAGTACATCTGTGAACCTCCATCTATGATAACCCGGGAAGTTAAGAAAAAGGTCCAGGATACCTAATGTAAAAACAAGGGATGGTTATTTTTCTACTAAGCTGCTACTAATTAATATGTAAAATGCAAATAATAAGAGTAGAAAATTCTACGAGATATTAATACATCAAAGAGATTCAAAGATTATGTACTTTGGAGAAAGCGAAGCATAGCTGCCGTTATGAAAATACTGGACAGGTTGTATAAAGAATCCTTCTTAAATATATCCAACACAGGAATCCCACTCCATGCAAATATGACCATGGCCTGCAAAAGTTAATTCCAAAAATGGCCCAAAAAGGAACATGTAAGCTATAAGGAGCAAAGAAACAATAGTATATAGTAAGGAGCAAAGAAACAATAGTATATAGTAATATTCACAGTTCGAAATTTCCACCTGCAAAGACAGGAGAAAAAAGGTCCAAAGACGGTCATAACTTCGGAAGATATGCCAAAATGACCGTGTCTCAACAAAGTATGATTTTCCCATTTTTCCAGGTTTTTTATTAGCAGCTCCTTTTCCCTGTAATAGCAGTCATTAGGTAAACAACTCTTCTGCTGATAGAAGCAGAAATTTTCGATGAAAGTACAAGTCATACTTGTGTGGTGTCACGTGTTGACTTAAAGAAGTCGCCATCATCACGCATTGGCCAACCTAAAGAAAAGCAATCTTGCGACCTGTCAACGTATGTCAAATTCAAAGATTACATATGAAACCATTTGTCATGTTGTTATTTATCTTATCACAGCACTGAAGTTATTGTTCTGATTAAACAAGTACCAGAAATATTCGTTCAGATCATCATAATTGCACCAACTTGAGTACGGTGCTTTTCCATCTTTGCTTTTTTTGGCTTCCTGGAAGAGCAAATCATCATTACAAGCATTGTAAAAAGGAAAGTTGAAGTGGAGAAAATGCAGATATATGAGACATATTACCTTATCAATCACACGGTAAATGGGAGTAATGACCTTTCGCAGGAATGATTCGTCATCCCCACCATAAGAAGGCTTGATATTTTCTCCAGTGACAATGCTCACATTTCCTGCTAAGAGGCCATGGAGTTCATATGCCATCTGCATCAACAATGTAGAAGTTACTTCCGCATTAAAGGAAGGATTCCTCGGCAAATGTGTGTTATTGGAGGAGTACAATTTTGACATCTATAGAGTAGAAGTGGTGATATAAAAGAAGATTAATGAAGCACTCACATTATGGAAGATGTAACACAGACACTCTGGCATGAAGCGGAGATTAGCTGCTTCACCCCATATTAGAAGGTAAAGGCCCATGTAAAGTATCTTTCTTTGTTGTGCTTCTTGTTGAGCTTGAGGGAGCCTAAATGCAATAAGTTTGTTGCTTGAAAATGTAACTCAATATCTACGGTTTATACACTTCTAAAAGCCAAAAGAGCAAAAGCATAATGTCTGCTTGAAAGAAAGTGTATGTATTGCCAATATCTTACCGCAAACTGTGTTTTTTTCCCAAGTACTTACACCATGTTTTGTAGTTTTTGAACAACTTGTTCATTAGAGCATCCACAGCTCGATCGTCAAGCTACATTGGAAACAATGGTTTATAAGAACATATTCGATTTTGTCACTTTCTTGTATAGACTTGCTTTCTTGCTATTAATACATCCAGACAAATAAAAAAATGCATTTACTCGAGATTCTAGAGTAATCAATTCAGAAGGAGACTGATAAGAAAATTAAGTAATACAAAGCATGAGCTTGAGGAATAAACTAAAAGGTCTAAAATGAATAAGAAATCCTAGGAGCATCAGATATTAGATTTTGAGTATAATGGGGAATAGAGAACACATAAGCTAGTTTTATATGATACATGCCTTGTTAAGTGGCTCAGCCTTGGGGATTAGCCTTATATGAATATTCGCAAGGAGCAAACTCAGATTCTCCCGCTGGTTTCTTACATTGTCCCTCTGCAGAGAGCACACAGAGGTTAACAAATTCTCATTCTGACCAGAGACCTGAGTAGAGTTTCAAGCAATTATAATCTCATTCTTTGAAGTAGAAACTGTTACCTGAAACCCAAACATTGCCCTTAACCAATCTAGCACATCCAGTTCCCCTGTTTTCTGCCTCTGCTGTTCAAATGAAGCTGGCCAATTCAACCCACGTGTATTTGAGAGAGCAGAAACGGCCGCTTTAACCTGGTGAGGAGTATTTAAGGAAAAACTAAAGATCTTGACATAATGACATACTATTTCGAACTACATGTGCCTATATTTCCGTATGTATGAGTTTATGTAGTACCTCCTCAAGTTGCATAATGGACTGAGAGGCTCCAGCCGAATCCAGGGGTAGAATATTATAGGGGGCATATATTTCCTTTTTGGCCTGAACATCATTTGCTGCAGCAATGATCTGTTCAATAATTCATGCCATTAAGTTCTTGCATAGAATCCTTCAGTGAATGCCAGAAAATTTGAGGACATTTAAGTGGAAGATTAGTAATTGTGCACCGAAGTTCAAATATTAGTACTGACCTCAGGAGCAACTTCTTCAACTTTTTCAGACTTATTAACTGCACAAAGAACTTCAAAAAGCACCCCAGCAGTCTGATATGCTTTACCGAGCTGAGCTCTGTTTTCAAAAGATTTAAAAACCTTGCACCAATTAGTACCAAACCACGGTAACAAATTTATAAAGAGGATATTTATGATACCACGGGAGTTACAGTTACCTGTCTGCTTGTTCTCCCTTGTTAAGAGACACAACATACTGCTCATAGTATTGCTTGTAAAAGCTCTCAATTTCCCGTGCATCAGTCTTTTTCACACGAGAAGCAAGACTCGACGCGTTGTCCTGAATGAAAGCAATTCGTTTAGCTAACCCCTATATTTAACCATCGGGCACAAGGAACTTCGTTGGGAATATTGAGAACCTCCTAAACAATTGACTCAGCCATACTCTACCGGAAATTGATGGTTATAAAACACCCGAGAAATTCTGGAAAAATAATACTACAATGCTTTGAATCTGAATATATGTTTTGTTGCATACTTTAACTGAAAACTTCCATTGAAAATTATCCGCCCTAAGAAAAATTTTCCCCATCGAACTTAGGAACTATTTAAAAAACTGAATTGAACTGAACCGGTTTAATCTCTCTCTTCCCCAATAATAGTGAAGTAATCCTATTACATTTCCCAATATCTAACACTTTATATACTCCCTCAAGTTTAAATAATTCTAATCTAAAAACAAATACAAGTAATAAGGGGCAAACAATATATAAAGAGAAAAATAAAAAAATCAAATCAAATCATACGTACACGCTCTAAACGTTGGAAGAGATTGGTTTTGAATTGCCGAACACCACGTCCACCTGAGGTGGGATCCAATCTATGCGCCTTCTCAAACGCATAGAACCGACCTGTAACAATGACACCAAACAGGAAAAAGAGGGGAAAATAAGAAATTGCAGAGATTAATGTGTATGTAGAGGTTGAATGTAATGGTAGGAGGAGACAAAGACATACAAAGATAAGCAACGCGAGGGCGTTCATTTTGGATTTCTCTAGCGACGCGAAGGATTGGTGCAATGGACTGGAGAGAAGAGGGAACAACCTCGTTGTCAAACACCTCCATAGAGAAGGTAGTGGTGGCGGCACTTCGTGACGGTCGCCTAGTCAGTGACGAGGGCCCTGCGCCCCCGACCGGTGTTTGGGGGGGGTCCATTCCCTCCGCCGGTCTCGCCGGATTCGTCATCCTATTTTTTGTCCTCTCCTAATCAGTGCTGTCGGTAGCTTAGCTAACTAAATGTAGCTCTGGCTGCGACACCACCGCTCTCTTCCAGCTCCTCCAGCTCCTTTCCGTTTCTCCCTCTCTTCCCTTCAATTTCTGTTCAAAAGTATCTCATATTATACCTCCATAAGTGCCATAATCATCATCAGAATATACTTGACGATCAAACACGCTCACAATCACCATTAAACACATAACACAGATGCATACACATGTAGATTCAAGTATTACTAGTCATAACATTTACAACTGAACCTGTATATATAATGCAGATCTTCTCTGGCATATAATGCTGCACCTATCTATATCATCCTAATCAAACATAGACATAATCAAAATCACTCGAATTCATTCCAGAAAGTTACACACATATACATCCAAAAATATCATTATATACAAAAACTCATGCATACATTCATACAAATCCAAAAAAACTAGAAAACTTACAGCCTAGCTAGCATCTTAAATTAACCGATTGAAACTTCATCTTTTTGTATACGTATAGTTCTACAGCTATACACATAAATCATCAAACAGGCTCGTTTCACATATAACTAAATCAATTCATTTCATTCCAGAATCTGAAACCTTCTACTAGCTGATCAACCAGTATAAATACACACATAAACTTTCTGATAAATACATACATAATATGAAAAAGTGTACTTACGGATGAAACTTGACGATGATGAAGAAGAGAATGAGCTTGTGCTGCCTGAAAATAACGAGCAAGTAGAGGCAAGGAGGAGGGAAAAAAAACAAACCGATCAAATTAAACTACAAAGAGAAATGAAATAAGTTTTAGGTGATCTCGAGATCGAGAGAGAGGAAAAAAATGATTGTAATGAAAATGTAAAGGAAAAAAACGTACCAAGCGGAGACCCAAAAAAGAAGAAAGAGAGAGGAGAAGTGAACGGATAGTGGGAGAGGAGGGAATGGAGGGAAGGATTTAAAACGGAGGGAGAATGACAGTTGATAGCTTCAGAACCAACGGACACGTGGAAGGTAAACCGTCGTTTACGGTAAATCTGTTACAATTCTCTAACCGATGGTTCACATAATTTTCACCTCTATTTCTTATTCTTCTTATTGCATCGTTTACCAAATACTACTAAAATCCCCATAATACCATCATATATTTTATACCTAAACACCAATAATCTACTAGTCTCGGATACATTCCTCAACGTCTTGATATATCGCGTCTCAATTTCGGATACATCAATCAATGTGATACACATATCGTGTAAAGTGATATATCCAACTGACATGTAAGTAACGATCTGATACATCATGTATGTCCTAATACATAGTAAAGTGATGTATTGATTCATGGTGTAAAGTGATGTATCTAATTGATACATCTCATATAATAGGAATTTTTGTAATTTTTTTTAAAGATTTTAGAAAATATAATAAAATAAATTATTATGTATTTAGATAATATTAAAGATCAAATGAAAACAAAGCTTATACACTTAGAAACATTGAATAATTATTTTTTAAATGAAACAATAAGAAGGTATACAAATCGAAAAGAAACTTGAAACTTCAAACTGAGAGATATCTAGTTTTTTTGAAAATAGTTTCTCTACCTCTATTAAGTACTGGTGAAATTTGTATACGATCGAAGTGATGTACTAGAATCCAGACTTATCAAAGTAGTTATTCATTATCAAAGTGGTTAGTGCTCTGTAGCTTCAAACGTGTGGAGAATAGTATTGCATTGGCAAGGAAACCATCGACAAGCTACAAATTGGTATGAAACTAACTATATGAAAAGGTAAGGGCAATGTTGCTTCTATTTTCAGAATTACACTTGTGGCTTCTGTATACGAGTTGTGGCTGAAAAGAAATTGTCACGATCCGATTTCTCGAGTCATGACGGTGGTTACTATAATTCATCGGTAGGTAAGTCAACCCGTAACCCGGAACAACAAGTAATGGGTCTGAGAAGTAGAAACTAAAAAAGAGCAGAAAAATTTAAGATAACAATATAAACAGACGGAAGCAAACCAAAATATATACAAATAAAGATCCCTTCCAGAACCTGGAAGTCACTAGTACAGAGCTCCCAACAAAACAAGTACAAAACAACGAACTCTCTCCTCCTCCGTGGGCAGGATCATGGTAGCATGGCGAGACAACTCATGGAACCTCGCCTCGTACTCTGAGATGGTCATTGGGCCCTACTCCAATCTGGAGAACTGATCACGAAACCTATCCCTCACGCTTCGTGGCATGAACTGGGCCAAGAAAGCATCTGAGAACTGACTCCAAGATATATGAGGCGATATAGCTGGCCTGGACTCTCGATATGTGCACCACCACTGCCTGGCTGGCCCACGGAACTAATGAGCGATGAAATCGGCTCCTCTCGACTCCAAGAGGCCTAATGACTGTAGCTGCTCCTTGAAAGTGAGCTGGAACTCATAGACGTCCTCCCCAATCGCCCTTGAGAATATAGGCGATGCCAACCTCTAGAATAACCCGAGCATCTTCTGCTAGCGCAATGACATCCTGGACTGGTGGTGGCTGAACCTCTAGTGCCATTGCGGCTAGTATCTGAGTCAGAAGGGCATGAAGATCAGGAGCTGCAACTGGTGCGGGTGGTGGCTGGGCTGGCTACGGCCCCACTGTCTGTGGAGGTACATGTGTTGCATAGGGCTCCTCCTCCCTATCTCAGGCCCAGTGGCGGAGCCAGAATGTTCAATAAGGGGGTTCAAAATTCATAGAAATAAAGACACGGAATAGCCGAAGGGTTCGACATCTACTATATATACATAACATATTATTTTAACCATGTATATATAATATAATGTTCCGTCAAAGGGGTTTTGGAAGTGGCTCCGCCCCTGCTCGAGCCGGTGCAATGAAACCGGTGAACCGGGGGCTTTGCCAAAGACTCATTACTTGTCGTTCCGGGTTACAGGTTGGTTTACCTAGGCATGTTGTTTATTTTTTGAGATGTACATTGCCATTTTGGTAATACAATGTGTTTAGTTATAAATAAAAAAAAAACCGTTAACAGAGTTCTATTACAGTGTTATTTTCCCATTTGCATTGAGAGAGATGACAAAGGCTATACACCTGAGAAATTGCGCCACAAATCCATCAATTTTCAATTCAATCATCTCCATAGCTCGGCAATTTTTCTCTACAACATGTGCAGCAGCAGGCTATGAAGGTGTACGTAAATTATTTGGTTCATCTATAGGTGTTTTACAAGACAAAGATCTTCTCAAAAAGGCTCCAAATGGGGAGCTTTTAGTACTATATCTTATTGATAATGGAGCAATGGATGCAGATGCTAGTTTATACAATCAGCTTCTGAAGAAATGTACGGAATGGAAACGATTGAAAGAAGGTAGAGTAGTTCATGAACACTTCTTGAGGTCGAGGTTTAGTCATTATACTGTTCCGAATAACACGTTGATTAATATGTATGCCAAGTGTGAGAGTATGGGTGATGCTCGGAAGGTGTTTGATGAAATGCCTGAGAGAGATATGGTTTCTTGGACTGCGTTGATTACTGGGTATTCGCAGAATGAGGGTGCTAAGGAGGGGTTGGTTTTGTTTATTGAGATGTTGAGGTTTGGGTTTATGCCGAATCAGTTTACGTTTGGGAGTGTTATTAAGGCTGCTGGAGCGTTGGAGAGTGACGGTACGGGTAGGCAATTGCATGGGGCATGTGTGAAGTGTGGATATGAAGATAATGTTTATGTCGGGAGTGCTCTTGTAGATATGTATGCAAGGTGTGGACTAATGGATGAAGGGAAGATCGTGTTTGACAAGTTAAGTTGCAAGAATGAGGTTTCGTGGAACGGTTTGATTGCGGGGCATGCGAGGAAAGGTGAGGGAGAAATTGCTCTGAAGCTTTTCTGTGAGATGAAAAGAGGCGGTTTTCAGCCGACGCACTTCACGTTTTCTAGTGTTTATGCAGCCTGTGCAAACATTGGAGCTCTAGAGCCCGGGAAATGGGTGCATGTTCATATGATCAAATCAGGGTTGGAACTTATTGCTTTTATTGGTAATACTCTGCTTGATATGTATGCTAAGTCTGGTAGCATTGATGATGCTCAAAAGGTTTTTGATCGGTTAGTGAAAAAGGATGTGGTCTCTTGGAACTCGATGCTTACCGCCTATGCTCAGCATGGACTTGGAATAGAAACCGTTGAGTGCTTTGAGGAGATGTGTAGGATAGGACCTGAACCTAATGAAGTGACTTTTCTTTGTGCACTCACAGCTTGCAGTCATGCTGGGCTTCTAGACAATGGAATGCATTATTTTGAATTGATGAAGAAATTTAAAATAGAACCTAATATTTCACATTATGTGACCATTGTTGATCTCCTTGGTCGATCAGGTCAACTTGACCGTGCTGAAAAGTTCATTAATGAAATGCCAATTGAACCAAGTGCAGCCATTTGGAAAGCTTTGCTTGGAGCTTGTAGGATGCATAAAAAATTGGAGTTGGGTGTTTATGCAGCTGAACGCGTGTTTGAACTTGATCCACATGATTCAGGGCCACATATTTTGCTGTCCAACATCTATGCCTCTGCTGGTAGAAGAAGTGATGCTGCAAGAGTTAGAAAAATGATGAACCAGAGTGGAGTTAAGAAAGAACCTGCTTGTAGTTGGGTGGAGATTGAGAATGCTGTTCATATGTTTGTAGCAAATGACGATGCTCATCCACAGAGAGAGGAGATCCGTAACATGTGGGAGAAGATAACTGATAAAATTAAGGAAATTGGCTATGTTCCAGACACTAGCCACGTGCTTTGGTTTATGGATCAGCAGGAGAGGGAAGAGAGGTTGCAATACCATAGTGAACGACTTGCTTTAGCATTTGCACTTCTCAATTCTCCATCTGGATCCCCTATCCGAATAAAGAAGAATATCAGAGTTTGTGGTGATTGCCATACTGCATTTAAGTTTGTTTCAAAGGTGGTAGACAGGGAAATCATCCTGAGAGACACTAATCGGTTCCATCATTTTCGTAATGGTTCTTGTTCCTGTGGAGACTACTGGTAGTGCAAAAAAATTCCCATATATGCAATGGTTAACTATCAAAGACTCGTTTAAATTATCTGTGCTAACGTGAAATCATTCTGGACTTGACTATCATGTTGGACATTGTTGCGATTGGATGATGCATGTTTTCCTACCGAAATTGGTTGTTGGCTTATATACAAGCATTTTTTATATAATACAGTCATCCATCAAATGGCTTTGCCTTATAAGGCTGATTTGACTACTTTATTGCTTTCTAGCACATGGTTAGAACCAGGTTACTCGCATGGTCTCTGCCTCTTTGAATAGCACATGAATGATAGCATAATGGCCAGAGGTTCTGGAAAATACTGGTGCCAATTGCCGATGATTTTTGCACTTGTAGAGAATCAAGACCATCTTGCAGATTCTCTAGAGAAGCATCTAGCTATGAAATGAAGGGACCTTTATGCAGAAAGATAGTAAGTCTTCGATATTTTATCTATTTCATGTACCTTGATTTTAAGTACCTTGAGTTCTACCTTCTGTGTTTTAAGAGCTTGTTACATTTTCTACTCCACATTGTCTCTTGCTCAGGACCGCGACAAGTCCTACAACATGTCTTATTATGTACAATCTTTTAGGTAATAGCGGATACAATTGCTTCATGTTCATGCTTCTAACAACATGGGTCGAACTCTCTCACAGAATCTCCCATAAAGTAGTTATTACAGTTCTTAAAAAGCGAACATTTGCTCGGAGATCAATCAGGAAGTGTAAAGGCCACTTTGTTTTCCTCTGTCCTGTGTATATTCTCATTAATGACATAAATAATGTTACTTGGTGCTGCATACTGACATTTATAATTTACTTGTCAAAATAAACAGAAATGAGTTAATGCTGCTCTGTTGAATTTCAGGAACAATTACAGTAGAACTTGATAATGGGGTAGCAGTGTAGCAATGCAACTCAGAAATGCTTCTCAAATTCCTCTGGGATGTGTAGGTAGTCAAAGCCTTGAGAATAGTACAAGAGCATGGATCCATGAAGATACTACGGCAGAGGCCAAAGATTCTGGAAATAATTTCATAGCACATGGTGAAGCAGACGAAAGTTGAGAATCTTGATTGAAAGTGTGACTGCAGTGTTATGAGGGTAAGACAATCATATTGGACCCCGAACTTCGAATTAGGTCAAAGATTGCTAGTTCATTTAACCCTTGTTACTAGGCTGAATGTCACAGAGAACTTGAGATTCTAATGTCAGCAAGTAGAAAGCACCAGTAAGTTCTCGATGCTGTCTTCAATCATTGTACTTTCCAATTACTTTCCCTCGAATGAAAACAAAAACATCGAGATCTATTCTGTGAGAACTTCTTTTATATATTCCTTCGCCTTTCACCTCTCCGTTTACTTTACATTCAATTAGTTTACTCTGCTCGATAAGTTCCAGATCATCTTTGTTAGTCATTATAATAGCATTTGTATCAAATGAATACAGGACAGTTTGGATTCAGAGACCCGATGGTTACAGGTGTGGGCTAATGCGACTATGATTTGATCATCTCAATTATGCTTTCCTGTATGAACGGGGACTGTGTTTTGTTGATCAGAATACAGATCAGATGGAAGGATGTGGCGAAGAAAATAAGATCTTTCACCAGATCGTGTCAAAGAAGCTTATAACTGAAGTACTTGCAGTGAGAAAGCAAGAAATGTTGTAGACAAACTCAGTCAAGGGATGTCCTTCCTCTCTCCAGCCAGAAATCGCTGAATTCTAGTATGCTCCTGTGAAGTTTTCCAATAAGAACCTTTATTGTTGCTTGAATTCAACGTGGTAGCCAGGGACGAGTCAATCCTTCACCCCAGGGGTGTCACGAGACATTCCTTCACTAGATAGGTCAATTTTTTGTACGTACTTCTGATAACATGATGATTTTTAGTATAATTTGTGAGTAATCCAACATGAATAATGTGTTGAATATAGTATCAAGTCGTACAATTCTATCATGATGTTTCTTAAATATAATTCTTCCTTTTATAGCTTTGTATAATATAAAAAGGTTTCATCAGTGAATGAAATGAAATAAATACAAAGAGATGTATAGAAAAGAAAAAAAAAGGGTCTTTTGTGAATAATGCAATTTATATTTGATATAACATATAGTTTGATTGAACTACAGAGAACTCCTGAACTCCATGAATGCAAGACAAGCTCAATCTCTACGTGTATTGGATAGCCTTATGCCCAACACCATTCTAAGCCTCATTTCAAGATCATCATCGCCATCCCAAACGCAGCAAGTTCATGCTCATATACTCAAAACTGGCCATTCCAGTGACACCCATTTCACCAACAAGGTCCTTTCCCTCTACGCCAACTTCAATTGCTTTGCTAATGCAGAATCTCTTCTTCACTCGCTTCCCAACCCCAATATCTTCTCTTTCAAATCTCTCATTCACGCTTCATCAAAATCTAATCTTTTTAGTTACACCCTTGTTTTATTTTCTCGGTTACTATCAAAGTGTATTTTACCTGATGTACATGTACTTCCTAGTGCTATTAAAGCGTGTGCTGGGTTATCGGCGTCAGAAGTTGGGAAACAAGTTCATGGATATGGTTTAACAACTGGGTTGGCGTTGGATTCTTTTGTTGAAGCTTCTTTAGTTCATATGTATGTGAAATGTGATCAGTTGAAATGTGCACGTAAGGTGTTTGATAAAATGCGTGAGCCGGATGTGGTTTCGTGGAGTGCTTTAACTGGTGGTTATGCAAAGAAAGGGGATGTTTTTAATGCTAAAATGGTGTTTGATGAAGGTGGGAAGTTGGGTATTGAGCCGAACCTTGTTTCGTGGAATGGGATGATTGCGGGGTTTAATCAGAGTGGATGTTATTTGGAGGCGGTTTTGATGTTTCAGAGGATGAATTCGGACGGGTTTAGGAGTGATGGGACGAGTATTTCGAGTGTTCTTCCTGCAGTAAGTGACTTGGAGGATCTCAAGATGGGTGTTCAAGTTCATAGTCATGTCATTAAAACGGGTTTTGAGTCTGATAACTGTATTATCAGCGCGTTAATTGATATGTATGGGAAGTGTAGGTGTACTTCGGAGATGTCACGAGTGTTTGAAGGGGCAGAGGAAATAGATTTGGGTGGTTTTAATGCTTTGGTTGCTGGGCTATCACGGAATGGTCTTGTTGATGAGGCTTTTAAAGTTTTCAAAAAGTTTAAGCTCAAAGTGAAGGAATTGAATGTAGTCTCGTGGACTTCGATGATTTCTTCCTGCTCGCAACATGGCAAAGACCTTGAAGCGCTGGAGATTTTTAGAGAAATGCAGTTGGCTAAGGTGAGGCCTAACTCTGTAACTATTTCTTGTTTGCTTCCCGCATGTGGCAATATCGCAGCACTAGTACATGGAAAGGCAACACATTGCTTCTCTTTGAGAAATTGGTTTTCAGATGATGTCTATGTCAGTAGTGCATTAATAGATATGTATGCCAATTGTGGAAGGATTCAGTTGGCTCGCGTCATTTTTGACAGGATGCCAGTACGTAATTTGGTTTGTTGGAATGCAATGACCAGTGGATACGCAATGCATGGTAAGGCTAAGGAAGCTATTGAAATCTTCGACTCAATGCAAAGAAGTGGGCAGAAACCTGACTTCATTAGTTTCACGAGTGTTTTATCTGCATGCAGTCAAGCAGGCCTTACAGAACAAGGGCAACATTACTTCGAGTCTATGTCTAGAATTCATGGACTTGAGGCCAGAGTAGAGCACTATGCTTGTATGGTCAGCCTTCTTGGTCGCACAGGAAAGCTTAAAGAAGCCTATGATATGATTTCCACAATGCCAATTGAACCAGATGCATGTGTCTGGGGTGCTTTACTGAGTTCTTGTAGAACACATCGTAATATGAGTTTGGGTGAGATTGCTGCTGATAAACTATTTGAACTTGAACCCAAGAATCCTGGAAACTACATCTTACTATCCAATATTTATGCGTCTAACAACAGATGGAATGAAGTAGACAAGGTAAGGGACATGATGAAACATGTGGGCTTGAGTAAAAATCCGGGATGTAGTTGGATTGAAATCAAAAACAAAGTACACATGCTATTAGCAGGAGATGATTTACATCCTCAAATGCCACAGATTATGGAAAAGTTGCGAAAATTAAGCATGGACATGAAGAATACAGGTGTTTCACATGATACAGAATTTGTTTTGCAAGATGTTGAAGAACAGGATAAGGAGTTGATCTTGTGTGGGCATAGTGAGAAGTTGGCTGTAGTTTTAGGAATTTTGAACACTAACCCAGGGACTTCACTAAGAGTCATTAAGAACCTTAGAATTTGTGGTGACTGCCATACTTTTATCAAATTCATCTCCAGCTTTGAAGGGAGAGAAATTTATGTTAGAGATGCTAACCGTTATCATCACTTCAATGAAGGTATCTGCTCATGTGGAGATTATTGGTGATTGAGATTGTAATCTTGAGAAGTTCCTCATGCATTGAGAGTACCTGAAGCAGGATGTTTGTGAAATCCAGTTGCAGGAGGATGCAACTGAGCAGCCAAGTCTAACCCTGGTGTCTAAATCTAACAATCCAAGCAGTTGTAATCAATTGGGGATTCTTGGTGATTACAACAACATATATCCAGTGTAGTCCTACAAAATGGAGTCTGAGAAGGGTGGAGTGACAGTAATTTGAGCATTTGACAGAACCTGGAAGCTGGATCTGTGAATCCAAAATGTGGGGGACTATCGCGTTTATGAGAAATTGGAACTCATCAGCCAAGTCTTATTCCAAAGGCGAAAATCTAACATCCAAGCACTTGTAAGTGGTAACCATCCAACTTTTAATGATATTATTTGTAAGTTCTTATCAGACATTCTTAATAACATCAAGCACTTCTAATGCCATTTTTCTTATTTAAACAAGAAAGTTTTTTGTTCAACCTCTGATGCATGAGATTTCTCTCTTATTCGCAGAGTTAAATGACCTTCATTCTTCTGAATTGTTCATTGAGAAAGTTGACAGCTTAAATATTCTACTTATTCATCTAGTCTTCTGTGCTTGTTAGAGATGATTTACAGGGTTGCAAGTCATTTCTCCCTGTGTAGATTCTTTGCAATGTGCAACACACTCCCCTCTTTTACTTTTACTTTTTCCTTTTTGATTTTTAACAAGGACTAGCTTTAAAAGAATACAAGGAATTAAAGATTACATAAATGGGAAGGCTTTTAAAAGCTAAACCATTCAGTAAGTAAAGTAGTCAAAAGTCTCAAAATCAAACAATGAAGGGCTTTATCTGCAAATAATCAGAAGAAAAAAACTAACATAAGTGTACACATGAATTCTAGGCATCTAAGGGTAAAAAGCAATACCAATACTCTTATGTATTTATGCTTGAAGAGAAGTAGATCCTCTATCATGGTAAAAGCATCATATATACTGAATTGGATTTCCATTTCCTCTCACAACAATTAGTAAATCTACATTATTGATTTCCCAAGTGTTTCAGATTGCCCAAGTTACAGCATTCCCACTAGAAAGAAAACAGGACTAAAAATACAAGCAATTCTACCTAGATTCACTGGCATGAGTTTCAGAGCCTCTCAAGAACGATCGTCGCCACCATATCTGGAATGATTTGCTTAGGTTAGGGCATTCAGTACCATGCTTAGAGAAACACTTGAACCAATCCATAAACAGAGCATATTGTTCCTTCAAAGGAAGAGTAAGGAGTGCTTGACCCATCGCTTCCTCCAATGCCTTCATGTCTAGGCCTTTTTTGCATCTCTGTAACCATCCAAAGTCTAACAGCATTGGTCTAAACCATGTCTGAAGAAGCCCCGACCTTGCTTCAGAGCGGCAATGCATTTTCCCAGTGCCCATTGCTATGAATAACATAGCTGTCACCCGGCTAAGCTCGTATCTGACCAATGGAGATGCACAGTTATGCATTACAAGCAACTGGCTTTGTTTGGTCCATATATCCACCAAGTCCTCTGCCATCTGGTGATCGAGCAAAATTTCAAGCAGCCATATGATGTTGTCAACCTGCTTAGATATGCGGTCAATCAAGGTCCGGTCTTCTTTCTTAGCCAATTTTACAGATGGACTCGTAGCAGTTGCCTCCTCAAGCAAACTAACAAGTGAACTTATACAAGACAGGCATATTGCAAATATATCCACCTTGTTCAGATCAGAGCAGTCCTTTTCATAGACTGAGCTTCTGCACAGGAGACCCTTGACTAAGGATTTTAGCTCGTTTCTTGAATTGGCATCAATGCAGGTGGTCACAGACCAAACAAGCTGCTTAGACAAAGTCTGTTGGGAATCTGTCATATCTAGAGCATAGAGTCTGGCCGAAATGTCTCTAGCTGTTTCATGATCAAACTTCATTTTATTAAACAATCTTCTCAATTTCTCTTCCTCTTCCTCAGTCCAAGGAACAGCTTCAAGGTACTTCAAACACGATAAAACACTCCGGTTGAATTTGATTCCAGCTGATACCTAAACATTAACCAGGGATAGCATGAAACCACCAAGACAAGTTGAAGATAGGGGAGAGAAAGAAGTCAAATACAAGCCAAACAACCAGGCGTGTATTTTATTGTGTGAAAACCAATAGGAGTCGTTTGGTAGAGTGTATATAATAGTACTGAATAGGGTGTATTAGTAATACTAGAATTTTCTTATCCACTGTTTGGTTTCGTGTATCAAGAGTAATATTTTCTTTACCCATATTTATCCATGTATAAATTGCTAGTACTATGGTTTGCTGTGTATTAGTTATACACCCTATAATACTGAATAGTGTATATCCAATACATATATTAGTTATATAGGCTCAAAATCCTACCAAACAAAAGATCAAATAATAACATAACTGATGCATATATTAGACTTTCTAATGTGTCCTGTCAATCGATCCCATAGAGTTCATCACACAACGAACATTCTTCCTTTCATGGAAGATGTAAGGTCAAATTTCTCGATTCAATAAAAGAGGATCTTCACTGTATGTACAACAATTCAGTACCCTAAGAAGATGGGGAAGAAAAAGCTTAAACTGGCTACCAAGCGCCATGTTAAACTAATGGTGGAACAAGGAAAAAGAGACCCGAAATTCCACGAGATAAGAACAATTACAAAACAAAGACACTCAATAGAAACGGACCCTCTTTCACATTGAATTCAGTTAGTAACAGAAATAGCAATCTCAAGCAGTTTTTAATACTTAAAAGTCATTCAGCAGAAAAATTAGTAGAATGCAGAACTTGACCAGAGGACTGATATGATAGGCATTTAGAAGACTAAAGAAACAAAAGGGTGCACACGCATTCTGGGAAAACATACCAACCAAAAGTGTTTACAGGTTTTACTGGCCACAAGGCAAAGCTTTTTCCTACATGACATTACTTAGCAGTTCCATTATAACTAATATTCAGAAATTAGAGAAAATTATTACAAATTTTTTCTCCATGTTAGACAAAAGTTATATAAGTTTTTGCTTCCACAATTAGGAAAACATAGATCAACCTGCTTCAGAAAGTTAGAAAGACCCACATCAAATACAAAAGTTAAAGGCTTTTTGCAGGTATCAGTTATGTAGAACAAACTTGCTCCACTGTTTTGTAAAGCTCTGGCCATTTCAGGCACCTTAGTATGCATCCTGAAAGCTACGGGACTATAGAGCCTCATGAGACTTTGAAAGGTTGGAGATATAAGGAAGAATTTAACTGGATGATGAAAAGAATACAGCAAAGCAGACACGTCGGACGGCAGCATTATATCACACAGAGTAACTCAGGTTGCACCACCTAAAGAGCTTTGCAACTTTCATTGGGCAATTAGAAATTTATTCAAGAATAAAGAAGAAGAAGTTTACTATAGAATTTTACCAATAAGAGAATGGTCCCAGCCATACACTAGACTTAAGGAAATAGTCAGACTTCTATTAAGAACACTGAATTAGCCTTGTACCATAAATATGCCGGAAAGAACTTTGGGGTTTCAAGGGACTAGCAGTGCAAGAATTAACCTCAGTAAACTGAACCAACCATGCAATTTCTAATGAGTCTATGTGGTTGTTCCAACCTTAGAAGCTTATCTAACAAGCCTTCAAACATGGAATATAAGATGCTAACTTCTTCAAGTTCTCTACATATTCTTCTATATTTGATAAAACATGTGGGATGTTCCATATTCTTAGATGAACAAGTAATTATTTAAGAATAACCGTGCTATTTCCAATTGTTCTGCTAAGGTCTGTGTGCCTAATTAGTGTTCAAACACGAAATATGTCGCCAATTTCATCACGAGGTGTCTACATACTATTCCCACTGCTTAAAAACATATGAGGAGTTCCACAGTCTCAAATAAACAAGTAATTCATTCAGGAATCACCATCAATACACCCCAATACCTAATAGTCATTTGACAAATATTCGGTTTTTAAGTAACTCAACTACATCCACTGTTCCAAATTAACTAACCTATATTGACTTGACAAATTTGATAACCAAATTATTCATCACCTTTTCGGAAACAAAGCTTAATTAATTCACAGCATTTCTATCTTAGTCTAATAAACACCTACTAATGCTTTCCAAATAAAATAAGTTGGGAACATTTGAAATGATTGATGTAGTATAAATTATAGATCTTCAGAAGATTACCTCGAGCACATCAATGGCGCGATAAGCACCCACCCTGAGAAGTTTCCGAGGAATATCATCTTCAAACATAAGCTCAATTGTATCGCGAAAAACACCTAAATTCTCCACATCAGGCACCTCTATCCTACAGAAACCCCTCGAATTTTTCCGATAGTCAGCAATCAAATCAGCAAAAACAGAACTATTGGTACTAAGAACCTCAGAGCTAAGCTCCAACACTAAGCCACTACCATTCTTTCCCTTCAGATTCAACCTCACATCAAAGATCCCCAAACTACAATCATCCCTAACCCCAACCCCACCACTAGCTTGCTGCTCACAATCAACCGGAGTCGGCGACTTGGGTATCTCAGGGAAACTAACCGGGCCAGTTGGGTTTAGGGTTTCGTCAATAGAATCAATCGGAGAAACCCGACCCGGTGAGAGGATCCGACGTGGGTCAATTCGGGTCAGTCTGGAGGGGTTTTGAGGAGAATTAGGGAAAGAAGATAAGGAATTGGAAGAAGACTTTGTGGGTACTTCCGGTTTTAGAAAAGATTGGGTTTTCTTGGGATTTTGAGCCGGAACTACTGCTGGGTTCTCCGGACTATGTGGTGGTACAGTAAAGGAGCAACACCAAGCTCGGCGATGATGTGACGGCGGTTCACGGCGGCGATTGTGTTGGTGGGGTTGAGATTTCAGGCGCGTTGGGTCGTGCATTTCGAGGGTAAAAAGCTTAAAAGATACAGAACGACAGTATGTATGTTTGAAACTTCGAATGGTTCAAGAACTACACAGTTTACAGAGTACTCAGTTTGATCCGATATGTAGAAATGTGGAAACTTTACATTTCTTGGGAAATGGGCATCGCCATGTTCTTCTCTAGGGCGAAGTATTGGTAGAGAAGAGATTCTGATGCTTTGTGAAGCTGACGGCAAAAGCAACAGTATAGATACTGGCAAAGTGAGCTGTGAAATTGATTTTTTTTTCACGATACACTAAGCTATCACTACACGCATAATCAACAAAAAATTGAACCAATAACAAATTATGTATATCAATCTTACTTATTGATAACGTGATAATAACTTTACCGTTAAAAATCTCTTTGGAAAAGGTGCTTAAGTCATCACTATATACGAGTTAGAAGGAAATATTGATCATTAAAAAATTATTGTATACTATCGTATTTTATATTTACGAGAGCTAATTGCTTAAATGTTGACCTCTTTAATTAGATGATAGTAATTTTACCTTAAAAGTCTCGTTCCAACTTCACATAAAATTTAAAAGTAAAATGAAAATTTTAATTTTAAATATTTTTTTATTCATATTATTATAAATTGAGAAAAAGGAAAGAAGTATTTATTTCTTTCATCTCTTTTTCTAAGAGAAAAAGGGGGAAAAGGAGATTTTGAATATTTATTTAATAAATAATTGACAGATCTACTTATTGCCTTTTTGATTTTATAGCCTAGTGGGTGCATAATGATTGGGAAGAATACTATATTCTATTTTGATAAATCTTGGATGACAAATGAAATATTTTTTTTCTAAGGAATAAATTAACAAAAATATAATGAATAATATTTAAATAAATTAAAAAGTAAATTATGTTTTCTTAGTAATTATGATGTTTAAATTAATTTACGTACATCATAATTAATTTGATAAGATATTTGTTATCTACTCCAAAATTGTGGCTTGGATGAGTTTTCAAAATAATAATGTTCCATACATTTGGATTATAATAAACTTTTGGGAAGTATAACTTTCATAAGTAGTAATTTAACTTGTTCACATAATCACATTAGTGTTTGGTCCTTTTGGGAAGTAACTATTAGAAGTAGTGAGATTTAACTTATTCACATAATCACATTAGTATTTGATCCTTTTGGAAGTAACTATCATAAGTAGTGGTTTAACTTAATCACACTAATTAAAATATTGTACCAAACATAATTATTTTATGGATTTTAAAAAATTGTTACTAGTTTTAATGAGTGATGTCTTAAAAAAATTTAGTATATCATTGAGAAGTTCATATCTTGAATTTTGAGGATATTTTTGTGCACATGCAAAGTGAAATTTGATGGATTTCTGAAATAAAATTTAAAAGCGGAAGTCGAACAATTGAATTATCAAAACTGTCTCCCGATCAACAACTTCTTGAAAGTAGGGACATCAAAAAGCTTGCCCAACCTAGTAAAGGGGCTTGGGGATAGAGGATTTCCTATCTTTCTTCGTAAAATAGAAGTTTAAGCCGAATCTAACTCTGATATGTGTTGATACAATTAGGTTGAACAAATAGATACAATATATCCACTAGATATAAAGCAAAAAGATACAAAAACAAACGGTAAGAATATCACTGTCGCTGTCAGTACAAACCCAGAATAGGGCCTAAACAATGAACCATTCTCTTTGTCAACAAACAATCGAAGTTCTATACAAACATATGAATCGTAATTATACAAACTATCACTACATCTGATAATTAAACCTCAAACTATCATTGTTCCTAACTTTTAAATATTTTAAAGACTTACAACATTTGTTGGCCCAATATATATTCTTAGCCCAAATAAACTCAATATTGGGCCTAATTTGACTTTTCTATCAGCCCAAAAGCTCCCAAATTGTCTGCGGTCTCCGATCAAACTACCGAAGGCAAAACCCTGTGAGTGAAACTCCATCTTCGTGGCCTTTCTTCTTCCCTACACACATGGCTTCATCGCCACCATTTCTACTTACATCTCTGTCGTAAACCCATTTTTCTTCTCTTACACATGCGTACAATATTGATAGATGGACGTAAGAAGATTGAAAATTCCCAAAACTATAGCTATATTTTCACATATCAAACGTCCTTTAACTTGTGTGATTTATACTGCTTCTTCAGATCAAATCAGTGAACCATTACAGAAAGGGGACTCAAATAAGCCTAACCCCAGCTCAGAAAAGAAACAGATAAAGGGATTTGATTTGAATTTGCGGAAGTGGGTTGTTTCAGTTCTTTCAAACCCACCTGTAGATTCGTTAAAGATTAAAGATTTACTGACCCTTTTGAATCCTCAACAGTTTGATGCTATTTTCTTGGAAATTCATTCGTCTTTGAAACCATTGAATGTTTTGAAATTCTTCCACGTAGCTTCTGGTACTTGTGGTTTTAGTTTTACTGTTAGATCTTATTGTACTTTGCTTCGTTTGCTTATTGCTTCGAATCATGATGCTCCAGCTAGGTTGCTTTTAATTAGGTTAATTGATGGGAAACTACCTGCATTGTTTGATAGTTTACAACAAAAGCATGTAGAGGTTGCTGTTTCGTTAGCGGAGTTAAGTGGTGTGTCGGATTTTAGTGTTGCTGTCAGGACTTTTGATCTTTTGCTTCATTTGTGTTGTACTCAATTCAAAAGTGTTGGTTTTGATGCTGCATTGGATGTGTTCAGGTCGTTGGCAA
This sequence comes from Solanum peruvianum, assembly GCA_027705065.1. NCBI lineage: Eukaryota > Viridiplantae > Streptophyta > Magnoliopsida > Solanales > Solanaceae > Solanum > Solanum peruvianum. The sequence continues at coordinate 769,488 of JAKWJD010001765.1, read as the reverse complement.
GTAGGGGAGTGTATCCCTCTTTGAAAACTTGCAACTTTCTGTTGAGTTCTCTTGTGAAAGAGAATGAGCTTTGGAAGAGTTATGAGGTTTTTGAGATTTTGAAGGACGGTGTTAAACCAGATGTTTACTTGTTTAGCACCGCGATCAATGCTTTCTGTAAAGGGGGGAAGGTGGAGGAAGCAAAGGAATTATTTCGGAAGATGGAAAACATGGGTATTGTGCCAAATGTTGTCACTTATAATAACCTCATTCACGGGCTTTGCAAGAATTGTAATTTAGAAGACGCATTTCCTTCTAAAGGAAGAAATGATATTAAATGGTGTTAACCCAAGTATTGTCACGTATAGCATGCTTATTAATTGTCTGATGAAACTTGAGAAATTTGATGAAGCTGATTGTGTGTTGAAAGAAATGTCAAACAAAGGGCTTGTTCCGAACGATGTGTTGTATAATACCATCATTAATGGTTATTGCTCAGCAGGAGATATTCAGAAAGCTCTAAAGGTAAGGAATGAAATGCTAACAAAAGGAATTCTTCCCAACTCAGCTACTTACAATTCACTGATCAAAGGTTTCTGCAAGGTAAATCAAGTTAGTCAAGCTGAAGAATTCTTAGAAGAGATGTTATTACATGGATTGGGTGTAAATCCTGGTTCATTCAGTAATGTTATCCTTGTACTGTGTACGAATTCTAGGTTTGTTGCTGCACTACGGTTTGTTAAGGAAATGATATTAAGACGTTTGAGGCCAAATGATGGGTTGCTGACCACATTAATTAGTGGGCTTTGCAAGGAAGGAAAACATTCAGAGGCAGTTGAGCTCTGGCATATGCTACTAATGAAAGGGCTCACTGCCAATACAGTGACCTCAAATGCTCTAATTCACGGACTTTGTGAAGCTGGTAACATACAAGAGGCTGTTCGGCTGTTGAAAACAATGCTAAAAAGTGGTGTTCAAATAGATAGCATGACTTATAACACTCTTATATGTGCGTTTTGCAAAGAGGGAAACTTGGATGGCGCCTTTATGTTGAGAGAAGAAATGGTGAAGCAAGGCATTGCACCTGATGTTTCAACTTACAATGTGCTGCTGCATGGGCTTGGTGAGAAAGGGAAAATAGACGAAGCTTTGTTGCTCTGGGATGAATGTCGAAGCAAGGGACTTGTCTGCGATATTTATACTTATGGAGCCTTAATTAATGGTTTGTGCAAAGCTGACCAACTTGAAAAGGGCAGGGACCTTTTCCATGAGATGCTCAGACAAGGCTTAGCCCCAAATTTAATTGTATATAACACTCTTATTGGAGCTTTTTGTAGAAACGGAAATGTGAAAGAAGCCCTTAAACTTCGCGATGACATTAGAAGCAGAGGTATTCTACCAAATGTTGTCACTTATTCCTCTCTTATACATGGCATGAGCAATATTGGGCTTATTGAAGATGCTGAGAACCTTATTGATGGGATGCGTAAGGAGGGAGTTCTACCTGATGTTGTTTGTTATACAGCATTGATAGGTGGATATTGTAAGTTAGGTCAGATGGATAAAGCGAGGAGCATTTTGCAGGAAATGTTATCACACAATATACAACCTAATAAAATAACTTATACAGTCATTATAGATGGGTATTGTCAAGCTGGTAAAGTTAAAGAAGCTAAGGAGTATTTCGCCGAGATGGTACAGAAAGGAAATACTCCTGATTCGGTCACGTATAACGTTTTGACGAAGGGGCTTTTAAAGGAAGGGGAAATAGAAGAAGCCTTTTCACTTTTAGATCATATTTCCCATACAGGAGTTGGTTTAGATGAAGTTACATATACTTCTTTAGTGAATTTACTTCCCCAGAGATCAGCAAGTGCAAACCAGGAATGAACTGACCTGGCACAAAGTTCACACTCATCTGGTTGGACTTTTTGCTACCTCACGTTTTTAATGCAACACAGCTATATACTTGCTCGAGCACAGTTGGGCACTTGAAAAGCACATATATCTGCCTGATTTTCTAATGACACAATGGAGTCAAGGCAACGTCTGCACATTGGGTTAGATCATCATCTTTGGAACTTAATGATTTTCTCAATTATTGCCTTTTTTGCTGATTCCTTCTTGTTCTTGGAAAAATAAGGGTTGCGTCGTAATGCTAAAACTCTTATGTGTGATGGTAGGGGTGTCATCCTTATATTGGAGATTGAAATAACAGGTGCTTGCATTATCATTTTCAACCAGTTTCAGCATGTTGCCACATCCATGCGTAGTTGCCTTCAGTATTTATCTTTGATTGTATGATTTACTTATTCAATATCATTAGACAACCATGTCTCCTTTTATCTTTTTCCTGTTTTCTTTCTGATCCATTTTATCAGGATAGTGATTTAGTGCTCTTGCATTGTCCTCAGTATTAAGCAGTTGTCTTGAAACTTCAGTGCTGATAGATTTGTGTGCGTCCTCAAACCAGCATATACATATAATATCATGCCATGCAATATTTTCCTCGTCCTCGGTCAGCCTTGACATGTAAAATGATGGCCAAATTAATAATTTGTGCACCGTATAGTCTTTTAAAGTCGTATGAGTTTTGACGGGGCTTTACATTTTGTTTCACAGTTCCAGTACCTGTCCTAAAAAGTCCCATTGTTTCATGTTCTTGTGACTCATCTGTATCATACTTTCTCATGAAATTTCTCATTGTCTATACCACTCTCATCCCCTCTTGGAGCTAACATGTATTGATTTTCCTTTTTTTGCCTTTTCTTTTGATTTCTAGAAACTGGTTCGTTATTGTGGGTCCAGATTTCTTCCTTGTGCTTTGAGTTAGTTGCATATGCTGGGAAGATCAAGGAACCAAGCAGCTGCTGGATGGTTATATGGTAATGTTTGTATGGTTGTCTGATAAATGTAGTGTACTTTTTTCTGTGGCACCTCCTTACTTTTGCATTTATTTCTATCATATTTTTTAGCTTTTCCTAATTTAGCTCATTTCCTTACTGTTCTAGGAAAAGAATGACTTTCTAGTTGAACTGATTTTCTAAGTTTTTCTCCTCATGTATGGAGCCAGTTTCTGCTTAATCCATTCAAGAAAAACTATAAATAAACAGGAAAAGTTCCATATATATTCTTAAACTATTTGTAGCTTGGACAAATTTCTGCTAGATTGGAAATTTCTGATAGATTATGTGCAATAGATTATGTTCCTTTTGTTTTTTTATTGGAAAGAAAGAAAGTTGTCCTTAAAATCACTGAAATTCTGCTTTTTCACTTTGAGAAATTGACCAAATTGCATGTTTTCTTAGATATGCAAACAGATTAGATGGAGGATTTTTGATATAGGAAAGCACAACTTGACTAACTCCACGGGATACTTGCCACCTCCCACCAGCAACAAATACCTGGTAACTCTGTCCACTAGGCTAGGACAGATGGGAAGAATCACCTTTTTTTTGTCTCCGCTGAGAATAACCTGGGACCTCATAGTTTTCAACCATTTCATGGACCACTAGGCCACAGCCTTGGGGGTAGGGTGCTTAATGTAAGGAGTTTTAGGAGTTGATTGAAGCTAATTTTGCAGCTGCATAAATGGAATGTATTAGTTTTTGAAAGGAAGGCTGTGTCAGCTTATAGGTCTGTTCCAGATGCTGTGAATACCCAAGATGGATAAGGATTCTTGAGCTTTTTTCATCTATCATTTATATACTGGTATGGAAAAGGTAGTCAACTTATGAAATTAAGCACATACTGAATGGGGTGGCATAGAATTTTCAAAATATAGGACATTCTACAATTGTAGCCAACTATATTTTGCTTTCAATTATTTCCATATAGTTGATTTGCAAGGGATCGCAAGTCTTTTTTTCGTTTAACTCTAAATCCTTAGTTTTTTAAAAAAACGTCATTAAGATTCACAAGAGGTTTAAAATTGAAAGCTACTCGTGCTGGTGCAAGGTAGCAATAGCAAAGTAGCAGATACCATGTGGAGTTAGTCGAAGCGCGTGAAAGCTGATCTATATAAAGAACAAAGAATTTGAAAGCTACAGTATCGTCCCTTGTAGATGATGATTTTTTTCAGCAGAACTCCTTAATTGCTCAGATATTGGATTTAGTTAAATTACTTGGACTAAGTAGTTCTTAAGCACCACACAAGCTAGGCGTCTTCAATTGGTTGTGTTTGCAAGGGGAACTATCTTTATAGCAGATGACTTGAGAAGGAGAAGATACATTCAGTTACCTTTATCTCAAAAAAGAAGGAGAAGATGCATTGTTGTGTGTTGGTGGTACATGTACACAACAATGCATCTTATGGGCGCTTCCTAGAACAGGTAGCCAAAACAATGGTGAGGCAGAGATTAACAGATGGAAGTCGGCCCCTTCTTGTTTGTCTCAGGAAACAAGAAAAGCTCAGAACCTTTATAGGGATCAAGAACTGATGTTGAGGGTCAAATTTTCTCTTTGAGATTTTTTTACAAGGATCTATATTCAAGATCAAAGGATATCTTCCAAAAAAGAGAAGAAATGCATGCCCCCCCCTGCTTTCTTTTGCTTGTTGGCGTAAAATGGAAATGCCAACTCGCTGAGGGTTGGCTAGATTTTCTGGAGTCCTAGTATTATGGTTCCTTTATAAACTTATCATACAATCATGGTGGACATATCAATGAATTCTCTAATTATCAGGAAAAAAAAGATGTAATGGTTATGCATTTGAATACAAGACTTCTGTATATACACTTCGACTAAAAGTGATATTTGATTTTGATTTTGATTTTGATTTGTAGACTAATGAAAATTTAGAAGTAGCACAACTACATGATCTCATGGTCTGAAAGTAAAGAGAGGTCTATCAAATTGAAACTCAGTTGAGATTTGCACTTAAAATTTCATTGATAAACACAACCCACAAATTTCTCTTGTTAATTGTTTTTGGCTGTGTTGTCTTCACATCCTTGTTGATTGGTATTGGAAGGAAAATAACTAGTTTCTTTTCCTTTTTTCCGGAGGTTTGTATATTTTTCCTTAAACTGCTTCTGATATACTTTTGTTTGTAGTGCAAGTTAGTTTTTGAAATAGTGTTTCTTACTTAGACAAGCAACTACCGCTATCTCTAGATGTCCTGTTGTCAATTGTCATTGATTGAAGACACATTGTGTGATCTGATCCTAATTCCTCAAACTTCTCCTGCCACAGGATAGCAGATAAGTCCAAGATTGCGCTGTCCCCCTAACAGTTTCGTTTGGTTCCATGCCCTTGTATGTTTGAGCGGACTGCACTTGAAAAGCCAAAACCTACTTCAGCAACGGGGAGTGTTTGTGCAGATAAGACAAAAGTGGCAGAGCCACCTTGGCTAGGACCATATTGTGGAGAGCATCAAATGGTACTATAAATCCGTTCAATCAAATCAAAGAATTGTGCTGTTTCAGTCACCTAAGAGATCGCTTCGTGTATGTTCTGCACATCAATCTGCTATAGATGTCTGCTTCTGTTCGTTCACAATTGCTTCTTGGTTCTTCCACATCTATAGGTATCCATTATTCCCTTGCTTTTGTATTTTCTTGTTTTCCATTGATTAACCATCTCTTCTTGCTGCTCTTGTGGTTCTTTTCAATTAATTTCTCTGATATAAGCTGAGGAAGTGTAAATATTTGTGCTGATACCATGAGAGAATGTCACTTTTTTGCAGGCTCTCAACACATGGTGCATCCGTAGTATAATCACTGAAGCAATTTAGTCAGGATTGCCATGTTACTTATGTTTTGAAGAGAGCATGACATGAAGCGGCACCCCTGAGATCACTCGACCCCAACCGATCAATCTCCTGTAACTACTATCTCGTGCACTCATGCTTCCCAGGCATCACACATTCTTAGGTCATTTAGTCAACAGCTCCCTAGAAAGTGAAATAGGTTCAAAGGAGAGTTGTAAAGTGTAAGCTCAGAGCAGTTTCATTGATGATGTTTGATAGAAAAAGAGGAGGATTTTCGTGAATTTAATTGAGGTATACAAAGGTACACTTACTACTATTGAAATGTACAAAAATTTGACTCAGAACACCACTTACAATTGAATATGTTTACACTTCAATTTACACTGTTCATATCAAATGTATATTTTATCGTGATGTATATTATTTATTATAAATAACGAGACAAATGATGGAAGTTGCAATTTGCAAACATATATTAAACTAAACAAAATCAAGACAATAGTACATAAGATACAAGTTCAATATCACTTACAAATATATTCATCAAGTAATTTTATTATTATTATTTTTATTATAATATATAAAATTTCAACATAACTAAGTTCCACTAAACGACCTCCAATATGTTCTATATAAAGCATTAAATTTGTACTTCGTTAAAAAAAAAGTTGAAACCAAAACCTAAAGAGCCTTCCTACACTTGTTCTTTCTTGTGATACATATCACAAAACCTAGAACTGAATTAATTTATACATTCGAAAGTAGCGTGACAAAAAAGTCTTAAAAACACAGTATAAATTATAGTTTCAAATAACCCTCCCGTTTTTATCGCACCTCTTGATTATTTTTTTCATTCAGATTGCTTCATATATCGAACTGTTTATGTTTAAACTAGAACGGAGCAGTAGCAATGTCTCTAGTTTCTGGATTAATCCTTGAAGGATTTGATAAATTCTCTAATTCCTCAGCCATGATAACTTCTTCTTTGTCATGTACACATTGAGAAACTGGTTCCAATCCCTATTGAACACAAAATTAAAATAAAAGGTTAACACAATTATACAAAAATGACATGATAATATAAAATATATTTTACCAATGCAGCTAAGCTAAACTCAATACTTTCGGTCTCGATCTCAATTTATGTAACACACTTTTTTTTTTATTAATAATAAATTCAATCGCAAAATATAACCATTCTCACCTTAAAACAACAAACAACCCTCGATAAAACGTTAATATACGAATTCAAAAATTTATTTAGACAAAAATTTCAAGATATTTCTATTTCTTTCATTCTTACGACTCTACACCTAATTAAAAAAATTATTACATAAATCTACTGTTCACCAACTTTATATCAACCAATAGATACGAATTAGATTTAAGAGTTTAAATTTTATAAATTTAATCTCTTCAAATGTAAAATTTCATTATATCTTTAATGTCTGAATTTATATTTACTATTTATCATACTTTTACTGGATTTCTTTAAAATAAATTATATTTAAAATATTATGAACTTAATTAAATCCCTATTTATAATGATAGGTCCAATATAAAGGTGGTACAACTAATTAATTAATTAATTTCATCAGGCAATCCAATTGCGCCATGCAAATACACTACGTAACATAAACAAAAGACCCTTAATTAACTTAAAATAATACCACTTACTATGGTAAAATAAAAATAGAACACGTAAACCAAAAGTTAGGTACTCATAAATTATCTTATTAATACAAGAGGTTTAGAAGTCTTTCAATTTTCTAAATAAAAAAATTGTTAAAGTAATATACTTATCAAAATTAAAATTATTTTTCTACACGACGTTATTTTTTTAAAAAAAAAATCGCAACTCAAAACCGCTAAACCCCCTAATATAATAGCCTACAAATCATACAGAAAATATAAACGGTACTAAATCAGTCTTATGCGACAGACTTAAGACAAAAAACATTAAGTAAAGATCGATATTTCAAACCAACTGAGCCGTTTCAAAAAAAATAATACAAAGTCCATTATTTTGAAACATCTATTTATGAGTAATTAAAGGGTTGAGATTATAGAAAATATTTACCTCAGTGAAAATTCTCATTGCTTCTTCTAAACCTCTTGTATTAATAACATAAAGTGCTGTATCCTGCAATTCAAAAATCAAGAACCATTAATTAAGACTTTAATTTAAAATAATAAAAGTAAAATTTATCAATTTTGTATTGGAAAAAGGAAAATTGAACGTAACAATATTGCTATCGATACATATATTTATATTAAATCTTGAATATCGTTGACGAAAAAAAAAGAGAATTAACTTACTCTAGCAAACTGAATTTGATTGAGATTGAGAGTTCTAGGTTCATTTTCAATTGATGATGTTCTGTTTAATGGAACCATTGATGAACCTCCCATTTTGGTAATTTTTGCTATATTTGAATATATAATATGGTTGAATAATATTATTTGTCCACAAAAAATAATATTCCAAAGTTTTATTTTTTGATAGATTTGATGATTTATTCTTATTGCTTTTCATGATTTCTATAGACACCTTTATATAGTACTAGTAAGGGGTGGGGTTGGGGTGGGGTTGGGGGGTTGGTGGGGGCGGTGGAATAATTATAGTTAGGAAAAAGAAAACACATTGATTCGTAAAATCTATAGAAAATGATGTTTTTTTATATTAATGAGGCTTATATTTTGTTATTATTACATAAGTTTCCCTATACAATAATAAATTTCTATGAACGAAATTTCAGAGACACGTCTGTACTAAGCTAAGGTTATATTATCTCTTGAATTGTTTTTTTTTGTAATTTTGTATATCTTTTGTTTTACGTGGTACACTGCATGACTCTATGCAATTGACGCGCTTAAGAGATATTTAGATGTTACTTAAGTAAAAAAATGCATAAAATTACAAAAAAAAAATAGGATCAGGAGGTAATAGGGCCCTAGTTTAATTAGTTAAATGTGTTTCTGGAATTTCGGTCATAGTCTAGGCGGGTACATGTACACTTTTTCTATATTTTTATATAGTTTCAATTTGTTCGTTTGTTGAGTTTAAGAAAATAAAGAAAGTTTTCGAATTTTATTATTTTGAACTAAAGAGATATATACTGTATCACTGATCTTAAACATGTCATGTGTAAAGTTTAAAATTTATAATTATCAAACAAAAGACGTATAAACTATGAAAACATAATAAATGTGAGATTAAATAGTCTCGTAGTCATACAAATCTCTATATTTTAATTTTTACGTTCAATTAAATATCATCACATAAATTAATAAAAATTTGCATCTTTTTAAAAGTTTAAATCCACTACAAAATGGTGCACATCTACGTAAAAACATGGGATGTTAGCAAAATTTCTAAAACAAAAGGGTAAAATTTGAATTTAGTATAAAATAAGAGGGTGTCACATGTAATTTAAAAAAAAAAAATAAATAAATGAAACATAATGTTTTATAATAAAAAATAAATATGAGGCTTGTATAAATTAGAACACCACAAAGTGCAACGTGGCAAAATAAGATCGTCCACATTTTAGACTACGTGGAATTTAATGACGGCTAATATTTGACACGTGTACAATTTTTATATTTATTCACCTAATCATATGTTCAGTTATAGAAAGTTCTATACATAAAAATCAAATTGTTATTCCGTCTCAATTTATATCACTTATTTTTCGTTTCAGTCCATTTCGAAAGAAAACAAAATGTAATGATCTATAACTATACAATATCTATCTCTTATTTTAGACCCTAAATTTCACATAATTTCTTTCTTTCTTATTTCGAGTAAAGTCAGACTAACTTATATAATATGAGACGGATAACCGTAGAAATATAGAAAGTGCTTACATGTCAATTGCAATTTACATTAACCAATAACATAACTACACGATTGTTCAATCTTAATTGGACAAGATTTTATAGTGGACACGTGTAAGATTTTTATATCGTTTTTGTTGTAATTTTTTTGAGATTGATTTTTATGTTATTTAAAATAAATAAAATATTCATACAAGGTTGGTAGATTTTATAATTTTGTAGCGTCACGATTGATCCCTCACATGCAATTAGGTTAGACAAAAACTTATAAATATGAGTTGAATTATTATCGATATTTTACTTACTCACATGCATTTAGATTAGATTTACTTAAAAAGATGATTTGAATCATTATCGATATCACATGTGATTATTGATAAAGACGAAGGTAAAAAAAAATCAATCATTTTATTCGTCTTAATTTATAATTATTTTTTTCTATCTTAAATTTTGTGTTTTAAATTAAAATGAGACGGAAGAAATAATAAAAGGAGAATGTTGGTTAAGTCTGGTAGAGTTTTCATTTGACCCGATTCGGTGTGACAATTGGCAAACAATTATCGGTAGTGATAATTTTCTATTCAAAACCTATTATTATAACCTAATATTATAGAAAAAAAAACAAGTAATACGTAAGTTTTTTCAAGACCTAACATGTTTACGTAACGTGTACACGAACCTAACCCTACCTTGTGATCGTTATAAAGAAGTTTGTGATAGACTCTCGACTAGTGAAATAAAAATCTAGTGTTAAATGGATGCAACTAGGTGGAGTTCAGTTAAGAAGAGATTCTACAATTCCTAATTCTATAAAATTTTGAAGGCCCAAAATACTATGGGCGTTTGGAGAGGGTGAGTTGTACGCACTAACACAGACCTTACTCCTACTTGGAGTAAAAAAAATATTTCCGATAGTCAAACTACTGGAAAGGGTCTTACTCCTACTTGGAGTGGAAAAGTATTTCCGATAGTCAAACTACTGGAAAGGGTGAGGTGTATGCAATATACAGACAGATTTAACTATTCGCTTTTGTATACCGGACTATTACAACAACATTATACCAAGTGAAAACCCACAAGTGAGGTCTAGAGAAAGTAGAATGTACTCAACCAATCATACCAAGTGAAAACCCACAAGTGAGGTCTAGGGAAAGTAGAATGTACTCGACCTAACCATGACCTCGTGGAGGTAGAGAGGAGGCTATTTCCAGCCAGATTTAGAGCAGCACACAAATCTAAAAATTACAGATTACAGGAACTGGTTGTAGGCTGCAGACAGTTCATCAGCCTCTCTGCTGATCTCAATTATTTGGCATACCTGCCAAGTGGTAGGGGAATACTTAGAAGTGGAAGAGTTGTAGTGCAGATACAATACAATACCAGAGTTCAAAAACATGACAAAACAAAACCTACTTACAATTACTGGGTGATTTTCCTAGCCTGAGGCAAAATTCACAATGTTGCAGCATCTTCATAGAAGATAGACTGCAAATGAACTTATCAAGAGATGGATGAATACACGTTGTAGGTGTAGCTTATGTCAAACTCATGATGAGTTAGAAGAGCATCTGCTAAAGGCCAACTGAACTAAGACTAGGATACTTACAAAGACAACTTATAAACAACAAACTACCTGGGAGGCTGGGACATGGACTGATCTATCAAGAGCTCCAAAGAGAACTCAAATGACACACAGATCCTCAGAAGCTTAGCATCTATGTAGACCATAGATTACACAACCATATGACATAACCCACCCAAAAATGTAGGGTGAGGATCAAATCCATCAGAATGAAACAAAACTGAAACCAAGAGGAAACTTGTACCATCATATTCTTTCAGGGGTAGAGATTTTGTTGATGACTCAAGTTCAACAATGTTTTGGGTTAAAAGAAAGATGACAAACTTACCTGAACACCTGAAAGGAAAATTGGATTAAACATTATGACTGTAATGCATTTCTGACCATTTAAGGAAGTGCTACTAAACTTCGAGCACTGCATAGTTAGCTATATAGCTGAGATGAAAATGAAGATGAAAAGAAGTTCCACTTGAATTAAACTGAACTTGCTTTAGCAATGTCTTAAAGACAATAAATTGATACAACTCCCATAATGAATTCAACCATAACATCCCCACGCATGAAAAGCGAATGAAAGCCAAACTAAACCCAAAACGGAAGGCTTCATGCGTTTTCTTAGAAAAATCTGCCTTGTCAACATTTGACACACGGGTAAAAGTAAAAGAAGGGTTTCCCAGTATAACTGACAAGGCGTCGTTAGTGCATCCATCAACCCCAAGAGTCACCTCAGCCTTGACAAGTATGAAGGAGCCACCACAAAAAGCAAAAATGCTCAAATACAGCTTTCTTTGCTCTCCCAGTATAACTGACAAGGCGTCGTTAGTGCATCCATCAACCCCAAGAGTCACCTCAGCCTTGACAAGTAAGAAGGAACCATCACAAAGAGCAAATATGCTCAAATAAAACTTTTGTTGCTGCACCCCTGAAGACAAGTTAACAAAACAAACAAGAAAATGAGATACCATGTCAAACAATAGAGAACACATCAAAGACTGCAGCGAGTACCTGCAGCCCCACTGACCATAAATTAGAGGTTTATGTAACCTCATCATAGATGCTGCACAGTGTCTACATTGTAAGAAGATCAAATCATCTAAAATAGAAAATACAGAGAAAAGGAATCTTTTCCCCTACCCTCTAACAGCCAAGACAGGCTACATGGCTACATAAGATTACATGGTCTGACGACCAGTCACAATATTTATATCCTATATATCTCATTTTGCTGTCCACAATTGCATTTGCGTAGACAATCAGATCTAACATGAATGCTTTACCACCAAGCAGAATTGTCATCAGAAAAATGAGATCTACCTCTTTCCAGGTTTTGGGTATCGAGCCTACGGTCCTCTGGTTGCTTGTAAGAGCCAACACTGAAATTAGTCGCAGCATTATAACCCTGATTTGGGTTATTCTGAAAATTGTAAGCCTGCAGTTGACATCAATTAGTAAAGATATGGGAAACCAAAGAAAAGATAAGTTCCATTCCACTCAAAAAAGAAGAAAAAGGTCTCACCATGTCAGGATGATTCACTTGTTGAGTGTAACTTTCAGGAAGCGCCGGGAGATGATGTTCGCCGAAATCTTGAACTATGCCCAAGGAATTGCTTCCAAAACAAAGCTGCTGCATGCCATTGTCGGAGTTATATGGCGTACAGAAATAGCCCGGCACCAGTTGTCCAGTTCCGATGGTTTCAGCAGGGTGATTTAAAGGAATATCAAGATCATTGAGCTCCATATAGGCAGCGTCTTGTGGTGCTTCTTGTGGCCGGATCACAGGGTTAAGACTATAATTAGCTCCACCACTTGCAGTGAGATCAGGCTCCAGCTGCCCTACTCCTGCCCAGAATTCGATGTCTCCAAGGCCGTCAAATATATCATTCCCATCAGTACAAGCAGCAGGTGGAGCATTTACTTCTTGGTGAAAGTTCTCTAGCTTCTGCTAAAGGAGGAATCTTAATCAATAACCATATAATCAAACAAGTTCCAAACATACAATAAATGTCATATAAATAGCTATGGTACAATATCTTGAAGAAGTAAAAAGCAAGCAACTGAAACAAAACAGGCAATAAAACTCTAGTTCTTGAACCCTCCCTCTGATGAAGCCATATAATAGATGAGTTTTGACTACAAGTAGAACCTTGTTGAAAATCCTTAACCTCTTGTCATTTAATTAAAAAGAAGACATACCAAGCATAGTCCAAACAGTATCAAGCTTTTGATATTGTCACAAACCAATCTCTAACAACAAGCAACTTCCATTTAACTATACTTAGTCAAGCTCTGATTTAAAGAAAAACGGAGAGAAGAAACTAATGCAAACAGTCGAATAGACAACAAGAGAAGACTAAGCAAAACATCAGGAGGCGTATGTCCAAGAAGTTCACTTTTCCGGTGTTAAACGCCCACTAGCGTTACATCTCTATGACAGACATGCACTTGAATGTTAAAGCTCATCTCAATAGATTTATAAACACTACAACATACGCACCTGATTAGGCTCATTGCCACCAGAAAGCAATGAAGTATCTTCCGTGAATGGGGCAAATAGACCAATCATCTCGTCGTCTATATCATCAAGAGCCATCTCATTAGTACACATCTGAGCATTGGATGGACCTGGACCAGGGTTGACCAGGCCGGTATCTACTGAACAACTCTGCTCCTCAGGTAGTATAGGCAGAGCAGAAAAAGTATTAGACGGTTTCGCTTTTAGCTGATCTGAAGGCCTCCAATTGATAGAAGATACATTGGACAGATTTGGTTCACCAGGTAACTCCTCGTCATCTGGCTCATCCAAAGGCAGTTTTTGAACAGAAGGTTGAAAAGGAGATGGACTCTGTTCACTTGAATTCCAGTCAGATGTGCTTCTTGGGTCAACCATTCTGATTGCATTTGAGCTGCTGGGTTTATCAGTCCTAGCAGGTGGAGCTGGAAAAACATCTGAAGTACAAGGCTCAGCAGGAATCTTGTCATCTTCCCAATCTTCCTCCTTAAAAGGTGCTCCGTACTGTGCACCATTTTTTGGACCTGGCCCACTCTTCTGGAATACTTTACAAAGCACATATGAATCCTACAAAAACAGGTATTTTGATGAATGAAGATTGGCTAGCAATAAAAACCATAGAATTTAAGGAACAAGAGATATCAATGTCTTTTTTTATGAAGGTCATTTCTGGTGCTGCTTGCATGCACTTCTACTATTCCACCAAGTGCCCACCAAGGCATAGGGAGACGGAAAAAATCACCTGGTATGATGTCTCCTTTGGGATTAAAAACTGAGAAAGCACGTTTATCCACCAATTTCACTGAACACTAGGCCACACCCTTAGGTACAACTATAGTCAGTCTTTCTTACCAGAAGTAGAAAAATTGATGATGAAAACAAAATGCTTGATGTGGGGACAATCTACAAACAGGAACACAATATGCAATTGTTTTTCTGATTATAGATGTTTTCACCTGAGTTACATAACTTCTCCCAATGCCAAATATATTGCTCAAGCATAGGCACCATGTGACACGACAAAACTTGAGAAAGCATCAAGAAAAAAGAAACAAAAGGTTCCAAAAAATATGAGAATGACTTGATAATGCTGAACTAAGGACCTACCTACCAACTCATTGCTTTTTCTATTCAAATCAATCCTGCAAGATAGTGCCATAGACATTGATCACCAAGAGAAGGATCAACGAGAACAGATGCAATCTTTAGGAAGCTAAAGCTGTCTAAACAATGCAGGACAATTTGTCGTCTCAGTACACTTCCATTCAAGGCAAATCAAAGATCTAGACTCACCAAGTCCAAGAAGAATTCTAAATTAAAAACCCCAGAAGTGATAGTAGGGGACCACATATAAGGGAATGTCTCATCTTAATATTATCCCCACAATATCAAATTCAAAGAATGAGAAAACAAGACACAAATAGCACGATGGTCTAATCAAAATTCTTCACATAAGGAAACTACGATAGTGCCATAAAGTTCAAATCAGGTGCTCATGGATGGAAATTAAATCCCATTACCGTAAACCAAGTGCAAACAGAAAAAGGGGAGAGAGAAAATTCCCAAGGAACTATCATTGGCTATTTGGACCTACTATTACAAGAAAAATAAACATAAATGATATAAGAATTAGGTAGTAATTTAGCCTAGGTAGGACAGAAGTACCTGAGCAAATCCTGCATCAATTGATTCTTTATCTTCAAACTTGTATTCGTGAATTACCCAATCAGTTCTTTTCCCTCGCGGGGGATGACCTAGGTGAAAAACAAGTGTTTTAACTGATCCAACAATCTTCTCACAGTAAGTAACAGGTCTATCTTTCCCAGTAGTTTTCCAGTATCCAGTATCAGTAGCGCGATTCATTCTGGCTCCACTTGCATACTTTCTCTCCCTTGGGCAAAAGAAGTACCACTCTAGATCTTTACTTTTATAGCAACATTTGTCTGGCAGAAGATATTAAAACATTACACAAAGTTGAAGAAGAACAAATAGAATTCCCCCCAACTTGAAACAGAAGATACTTTCAGCCTCCTAAAAGGGTACTGTTTAAATGCTAGAAATTTCTACTGAAAGAATTTACAACTTCCAACAATCGAAAAAAGAGAGGAAAAAGATACTTACATAACTACAAAATTTAAATGTCAATTTTAGATATCAAGAGTGGTGTAAATCAGAATGATACTTAGTTGAAAAATTCATTAATAAACTGATGGGTTATTCCTCTCTCAAAGCATTTTTTTTGAAAAAATTTCATGTATCCATCCCTCTAGGACCTTTTCAAGTAAATTGTTTCTTATATAAAAAGGTAAACTTTGGTCAACGTACACATTATACCACTGAATAACAACTGTGCATAAAACTTTGAAGGAATGTGTGCCAGAGGTATGGGTTCCTATAGTGTTAGGAAACAAAGCTTAGCAAAATGAAATTTTTTAACAAACTTCCCCATGTAAACTATAGACTGATACCTGGAAGGTCCCATGGGGAGAACTTGTAGATGTTGAGTTCCGTTATGCCTTCAAAATGAAGTTTTTTTCCTGTGATCTTACGTTTGAGATAGTACATAATCAGCTCAACATCAGTAGGGTGAAAACGAAACCCAGGCGGAAGCCTTGCCATCAAAATGATCCAAAAAAAAAAAGAAAAAAAATAACTAAATTCAAAGCAGCCCAAAAGGGTGCCTGACGAAATCTAGACTAAACGAGCTATCTGCACAACACACCAGAGCCTCCAACCGACCCCTAAAACAAAAAAAAATCTCAACTGCTGTCAAGTCCAATGCCGAAACAGTATCTTCCCTGAGCACCACAACCTTCTGCGGTTCATGAAAAGGAATGCGCTCCAAACAAAGAAATGGTGCTTCTTGCTGGAGCCAACAGACATCTGGTGCACAATCAAAAACCTGTTATTCATGAAATCATCAGCCTCGGGTATCAATATCTAATTATACGAATTCAAAAGAAGCTCCACTAGATCACTGCGTCCAAAGCAGACACCTCCATAACCAGTACAAATAACAAAAGAATCCCAGGTTGACAAACATCAAATTGACAGTAAAACAAATAAATAAACTTCATCTAGGAAAAACTTAAGCCCTAATTACTAAATTTGAACACTGATTCACCTGGATGAGCACAACTAAACCAATTACAGACAGTCTCCCCATTTAAACTTCACGAGGTAAAAATAGGAAGAGCCCAAAAGGCAAAGAAAAGAATCGGTAGGTAGTGTGAGAAAAAAGCAGAACTACACACAGTGATCAAACCCTTAAAAAGCCCCAAACACAAATTTTGAAAAGAAAACAAAAAGGAACACAATAGAAAGGAAAAAGAACAAAATTTGACAAAACAATCATCAAAAGAGAACAAAATCAAATCAAGAACAGCTGAAGAGTAACTAACTCAGATAGGAACCAAACAGGAGAAAGCAAAAAAAATAAAGCCTAAGGGAACAGAATTGGGAAGCAGATGAGATATATATAACACAACAAAAAGGAAAAAAAGATAAAAAATTGACAAAATTATTATAGCAATAATCAACCTCCAATACATCAAATATCGTAAATATTAGACCCTGATAATAAAGCAATAAAAGTACAAAATATATCAGTTCAAGGTAACAACAAAATACGCAGAAATGGGCAACACAAGAACCATCCCACCTCCCTTTACTACCCATCAATACAATTTCTTTTATAAAATTAACACATTAAAAAGGAAAAATTAAAAACTTTTCAAAATAACCATCAAAAGAGAAAAGAATCAATTGACTAAATTACCATCACAGTAATAAACCAGTAGAATCAAAAACTCCTGAATACAGATCTCAACAATAACACAACAAAAGAAAGAAAATAAACCAGTTCAAATACAACAACAGAAACACATAAATGGGCAAAACAACAAAGAATCGCAGTGATCAATCAAATCCTTAAACCCCACATACAAATTTCAAAAAGAATACACAATAAAAAGGAAAAAGATCAATTTTTGACTAAATAACAATCAAAGGAGAACAGAATCAATCGCCTAAATTACAATCGCAGTGATCAACAAGTATAACCAAACAAAAAAACAACCTTAAATACACATTCCAACAACAACAGCATATAACGAAGAAAACTAAACCAGTTCAACATATCAACAAAAACACAGCAATGAGAAACACAATAAAAATGAAAAAGATCAAACTTAGACTAAATAACAATAAAAGTAGAACAGAATCAATTGGCTAAATTACAACCGCAGTGATCAACAAGTATAACCAAACAAAAGATCAACCTAAATACACATTTCAACAATAACACCATATAAAGAAGAAAACTAAACTAGTTCAACATATCACCAAAAATACAGCAATCAGCAACACAATAAATAATCGCAGTAATCAAACAAACCCTTCAAACCCCACATACAAATTCCCAAAAAGAACACAATAAAAAGCAAAAAGATCAAATTTTTACAACATAATCATCAAAAAAAAAACTGAACCAAAACAAGAGATGTCGAAAAGTAGCTTACCCAGATACCGACCGAACCGGAGAAGGCGAAAAAACGATGATGGGGTGGTGGGGGAAGCGAAGGGGAAGGCGGAGGAGAGCTAGAAGTGGATCAAAATCACAGTGTTAGTAGGGTTTATATAGGCAAAGGGTTTTTTAAGCAAAGAGCCTTCTATGGTAATCTACAGCTTTTGATTGGTTCACTACATTCACACTCTATTGAGGGCATTTTGGGAAAAGAATAAACTTAATCAATATTAGCATTTCTTTTAATTAAGTTTAATTATGTAATTCGCTTTGTCCATTTTATTTGTTCCGTATTTGACTTAACACCCTTTTTTTTTTTAAAAAAAAAAAAATACAATTGTATCCTATTAACATTTGAATATGATAATCTTTTTCTTAATTTTTTAAAATGACATAAACTTTTAGTACAGTGAAAAAGTACAAGTGAACAGATCGAGTAACCGTATAAGTTAGCATTTTGTTATCATACTTTTTTTTCTATATTGCATTAAATTATGGTAAAATATATGTATATTTTATTCTTTTGTTACTCACTTCTGAAATTACATCATATATATATATTACTCCTTGTAAGTTGTTTGTATTTTGCTTAAATATTGACTTCTCCACTAATGAATTCTGATAAATGTAGAAATTATCTCTTAATTTTATTAAGCCACTACAGCTCATTACTTTCACTAGATTTTTTATATTTATTTATGAAATTACAAGTATTATTTTTGTTTTTATCGTATATACTTATTGACCTGGTCAAAGACACATGAGCAATGACATAGTTGTGAATACTTCATCAACTCATCATCATCTTATTATATCTCCCAATCCACCATAGCATAATCTTTTATTTTCTCTAGTCAATTTGTACGAATTACATATATTAATCGAAAACAGAGTCGCTCGAATGGTAAGCATTCCTTACTTCCAAATACCTATCACCAATAAGTTATTTTCGATACACCCTAAGCTCAATCGTGATAATTTGAGCATTTAGTAAACCTATCGCGAGAATTTGTCAATCAAAAGATTGCGGTTAAAAAAAAAAAAAAAAGAAGGGGGAGGGCATTTCATTGCACAAATTGCACTATGAGGAGGTGTGGTTGACAAAAAATATTATACATTACAACTCTGCTGTTTCAGAATCTCCTGGTGAACACAAAGAATCAAAGACTTGAAAATTAAGAGCAGGCTGCAATTTTCCTACTGCTAATCTAAATAATGCCTTTGACACAATAAAAGGAAAAATGAAAAACAAAATCAAAGCAAATAAGCTATTGTACAAACCAAATATCATGTTGCACCAGCAAACTCATGATTCAATTCAAACGGTACCAACAGCCGTCTGTCTGTCTCTCGCGCCTGGCAGCAAGCCACCACTGTTGCAATCTCTTACACAGCTCTGTACAGTATGTACCCACGGGTGGGTGGGTATACTCGACAAATCTCTTCACTGAAGACAACCCATGCCTTTGTCCAATAATCTTGAAAATTGAGTGAAACTAGAAATTAAAGCTCTTCTCGAAGAGAGCTTGCACCTGGTATATTTCAATACAACATTCGCAGGTACAACTACAAATTCCTCAGAAAGAGAAGCAAACTGCAAAGGACAAGCAATCCTTTAACCTCGACAGAATCAGAAGAACACGTTCATATAGTGAATTGCTCTTTCCCAACCAAGCCCCTCTCAGCAAACAAGTTAAAGATCGGTTTCTCTTCACACGTATAGTCACGTTTCGGTGTGGATAAACTCACTTTGACCTCATAATATCCCATTTAAGACCCTCTGATAATAATCATATTGACGAGTACGCCACGCATCCAAGCTACTGCTAATCAAAGAAAGTACCAAGGAAACACATTGCTGGCAAAGACAAACAAAGCATAATGATCAAGTAGTGATAAAAATAAGGAATTAATTAATTTCAGGACCAGTAACAAACCTCTTCTGTTAAACTAAGATGAAATCTCTTTCTTAGGTTCTGAATTGTTCGGGGACCACCCTTGAAACAAGGGTAACCAGAATCCTGATATAAAGATCAAAGTGAAACAAATTCTGTGTTATTAGGAGATCAATGTATATATTCAATAAAGACGAAAACGTGTTTGACAGAACAAGTATGCTTAGTAACTCAATCACATATACAACAGTCGAGCTAAATAGGATTGAGAACAGGAATACAAGTTGTGTAAGCCAATCCAGGGAAACAACATGGGCCATGCCAATCAAGGGAAACAACATGATCGTGCCCAGATGGTAAACAAGAAAATAGCTCATCTCAGAAGAGCCCTTAAACTATCGCTCATCCAACCTTCACAAACAACATTCAAACTATCATTTCCAGTACTAATCCTGGAAAATAAAATTGGGAAGAAGCTAGAGATTCATTAAGACATGCAAGATATATCATAGAGTTTCTTCTTTCATTCTATATATAGCCTGTTCAACTCTAAAGTAAGCACTTTTTAAATAATAAGCTTCTGGCTTCTTAGAAGTTTGGCTAAACAAACTATTAATCTCACTTGTGGATGTATGATGCTTAAGAGATTCTGAGATTCTCTGTGATGATTTTGCTTTCTCTTATGATAGATTATTCTGTTTAACTTTGGATTAAATGTGTTCCTTTCTGATACTTCACGAGTAAAAAAAATAAAGAAGAGGTTAAGAAAAAGATGAGATGAAATGAACTGAAAGGGAACCTCCTCAACCCATTTGTAAACACAATCGAGTTACACACCCAAGAGGATTTTAAAGTATCCCCTTTTTTTAAAAATAGGTAACTCAGGATTTTAAAATATTCCTTGTCTGTCACCGGCTGTGCAAGGTTTTAAATGGAGCTTATAATGGTACTGAATGCTCGGGTTACTTCATAGTACCGTACAACCGTTCCATACAACTTGCCTTCCACTTAGTTTGACATCAAGTTCAATTAGCCTATTATGACACTCCCCCAATTCAACCATCTTATTTTGTTTATGACACTCTTCTTCTGGATGACTAATCTAGATATATGATTATTCCCTCTTTTGACACCAAAATCTCATCAAATATGACTTCGCCGTTTTCTTATAATTGTAAGTACACTTGCAGAGTTTATATTGTCTTAACAATGAAACCATCCTAAAACAGAACATACTTTTTTCTGCAAATAGAATGCCATGAACATCATCCTAAATACTATTGGTTAGCCCATTCAAAACCATTTGAACAAGCACAAGTTTAGGCAGATCCTTCATCTAAAACAACAGTTACATGAACTGCCTCTAAATCTCCTTTCTCTGTTGTCACACTTGTGAATAATCCCTCATACATATCCTATACTACAGTTGAAAGGATTTTTTTCTTTTCAAGCACCATCAAAAGGCATCTCTGCACTCCATCATATGCTTTCTCTAAGTTAATGAATACTATATGGAGATCCTTCTTCCTTCCCAGTAAATTTCAATCAATTTTCCCAAGGATATACAATCTTTGTTGTAAACCCTTGGTCTTCTCCCAATAGATTAACTCAACCAGTATAAATTCTCTATGGGTAGAAAATAGAAAATGAATATGAGATTTAACTGTTTCTCCTCTATTGCCAATTTTATGAGACACAAATGGTAGCTTCTTGATTCTGTTTATGACAGTTATAAGATCTTTATTTATTTATTTTTGAGAAAGTTAACTGGTATTATAAACAGATAAGTATACCAATAGTGAACTCCTGTGGTAATTACATCAAAAGTATAGAGGATTACCAAAAAGAATCTAAACACGCATCTCCCTCATAAATTATCTAAGAATAGGGTGATGTCCCCCGGATCCTAGGAAATAAATAGATACACCAAAAGTAAAAGACTAAAAGGTCACTAAACAATTCATTTTAATGCTTTGGAAAGGGATGCTCTTGTTCTCAAAACATCTCTGATTTCTCTCACTCCATATTGTCCACCAGATGCAGGCAGCGACAATCTTCCATCTCTCCTTGTGTCCTATTTCCATCTCTATTCCAACATGCTAGGACTTATGCAGTATTTCTAGGCATGGTCCATGTGATACCTCTCATGTTAATGAAATACTTCCATAGTTTCTCAGTCATTTACAATGCAAAAAAAGATGGTTTATTGTCTCTGTCTCAGATTCACAAAAAGAACATCTGGAGCATAAGTCCTTTCCTCTTTTCATTAAGTTATCCTGAGTCGGAACACATTGTCTTGCAACAAGCCATGTGAAGCAAGCCACCATATGTGGTATCTTCACTTTCCAGATCATCTTCCAAGGCCACATATCTTTGGTTTCAGTTGAAATGTCTAGTAATTTATAGGCTGATTTCACGTTGAACTTGCCATCTTTCTCCAGCACATACACCCTTAAATAAGTTCAGAAGAAGACAAAAGTGATGCTCCCAACACATACCCCCTTAAATAAGAAGTAACTAACATCTTCAGATCATCTCTTGATACCGTGACAAGTCAAAGCAGTATACTTAATTTGGGATATCGAGGAGCAGTACGTAATTTTGTACTGCATCTTTGACACTTCTTTTTCTTGATAGGTACATCTTTGGTGGTATTTTCGAGATCCAAAAAGAGTAAAGTTGGAAAAAAGTCTTCCTTGATAAAGGCTTAGCCTACCAAATATGGAAGTCTAAGATACTGAAAAATGGGAAGTTTGCAGCATCAGAACTACAGGACATTTCTAATCCTTTCCTACTTTTACAAAATTCCCCCAGTCCCCGTTCCACCATCCATTAGTAAGTGAGATTCATATATCAGAAACAAAGGTTTTACATATCAGGATCTACCTGTAGCATCTCGACAAGAAGAATTATACGCTCTGCGTGCTTCCGACATGTGAGAAACCCTTGGATGCATAGAACCTGAAGACAGGAAAAAAGGCTTAAAGCACAAAAAAACAAAAAGAAGTCTAGATACAAAATACATAGTAAACAATATTTTACTTTGAAATAATCAAAGAACTCGCTTGGAACTCCTTCAGCATCAGAATCCATGATCTAGCACAAATCAACCACAACATATGCTGAGAAACTGTATCAAACACCTCCAGAAGATAAAATAATGGGTAGAACTAAAAAGTTAGACACGAGATTTTTCAGCAGCTCATACCTCAAGAAGTTCACGTGTCAATTTAAATGGTGCACTTTCAAAATTTACACCTCCAGGTGAATTAGATAGCATGAAACCAAAGTCAATGTGTATGATATGTCCTTCTTCGTCCAATAGAAGATTTCCATTGTGTCGATCCTTTATCTAGCAACAGAAGCAAAAAGACTGGTCATCATTGCAATACCTACTGTACTAGGAAAGGTTAATTTTGGAGAGATTCAAAGTAGCCACATTACGAAAAATCAAAGAAAAAAAAAACAGATTTCAATCATGCAAAATTATTTCTTGAACCCTTGACACAACAAAGATTTGACACTGAGAAACAAGTGAACATTTGAGTTAGTGTGTCAAAAGGGAGTATAAAATAACTCACTACACAAACTCATGTTACAAGTTACATCAACAAATAGCACACAGCCATTACTTTTCTTTATAGCTACGTGAACAATGTATTAAAACAAAAAGAGCACAATAATTGTGTTGTGACTTGTGACTACATTATGATATCCTTACATGTGTATCTATTTCCATATCCAGGAACCTTAGAAACAACTAGTTCCGACTAATCAAATGTGAGAGGAAACTGAGGAAATCTAAAAGATGGATATCCACACCATATGAATTCTTCATGCTGCACCTGATGCTAAGAGGGATAAGACAATGGGCCTCATGTTGTGAATTCTCTCTTTTGCCTTCGTAACATCTGAGATCCCTTTCTTGACAGAGGCTCACCAATATCATGCAACAATTATGATTGTCATAAATCACAATTAGTTGATTAATTGAATTTGAACTAGAGACAGTATCTATAAAGACTTCTCCTAGGGAATCAGGAAAACCAACTTTTGGGCCATGCAACCCATGGAAAACTAACATTTAGCATTTCTTTACACATCACAACATTTCATACTCTTTATCCTTGAATAACAACAGCACCACTTTTTCTACCATTCTGACATATACTACCATGAAACATTCTCATTCTTAATGGAGAGTCTGGTGTAGTATAATGTAAATGAGACAGATGAGTCTTTGTGACAAATATACAGCTTGAAGAAGAAACCTAACTGTTTCTGGCTTTGCAAGGCCATAATCTCCCTGCTTGTCCATTTTCTGCTATTTGATTGTGTTTTAGCTCTTCCATTCCGTCCCTTACAATTAAATTTTGCCCAATGCTTTTTAGCTCTATTGATTGCATTCGGTGCAAAGGGAAAATTTTAATGTCTAATCGGCAGTTCCATTTTCATCTTTGAATTACCATGGAAGTTACAGATGATGACAGCCGTCGTCAAAGATATGATGGACTATACCTGTTTAGTTGAGCTAGGCTGTCAAGGGACGGAGAAGAAGCAAAGAAAGGAATGTAGCTCCTTTGCACTAATGTGGTAGTGCAGAGAGGGAAACAAGAGAGCCTTGGGGAGGAGAGCAGTAGAAATTACTATTATACAGATGAAGGGGGTAGTCTATGTTTCTTCGTAATATTCAGCGCACCCACGTAATCCCTGCTAGCTTAGATGTCTGGTACTTTCTGGCTTAATGTAAAAATCATAGTCTTGAATAGGTTCTCAACTTCTTGTTTACTACTTGAATACCAGGTTTCCCATTTGATCAATACAAGTGTTACTTCATCAGAAAAATTCAATCACTTTTACGACAAGTGCTGGCATCCACATTTAGTTTTATTTTTCTTTCAAACACATCTTTTCCCAATTTTCATCTCTTACTTTCAATTTTTATGGGTATTGGTGCACAAGAAGAGACTAAGATGTGCAATAAATAATCAAAGGATATGGCTATCATGTAGCCCATGTAAAATGGATCTATTTTGGTGAAACATATTAGAGAAAGAAGCATCTGCTGACAACAGAAATATATGATCTGTGTTTTATGCTTCTTAATGCAATCATAAAATTATACAGAGACAAGTCATTCAGTTCACCTGCAAAAGGTAGCAAACCAGAGAATATCCAGCCATGCTTTCAACAAAATTTCTCTGCATGTACGAAAGACAAAAATGAGTCTTTTATTTTACAAGTCCCAAGCCAAAGTAAAATTACGAAAAGGAAATTGAAATGCAAGCTAAGCAAACCATAAGTGAGAGAGCCTTAACCATTCACTAGAATTGTACAATGAAGCAACTTAAAATTGTTGAAAGCATTACTTATCATCCAAACTATCTCCCAAGAGAAAAATCCCTTTGAATATGAAAGGCTAAACAACAAAGATACAACTTAATTTAGTAAAACTAATTGCAGTCATTGACTAGCTAAGTTGCTCGGACTCTACAAAATGATGCTGGACCCGTGTCGCATCCTCCAAAAATACACTATTGTTGGATGATCTGACACGCACCCGTCGACATTTTGATAGAGTCCGAGCAACATAGTTGACTAGAGCACATCAGTCCATAATTTTCTTCTATACACTTATTCCCAAAATACAAGGAACATAAAGGACAACTACTTGATAAGGAGCGCTTCCCTCATCATGTACACACTTTTATTATGTTTCTAAGTGAAGCACACATGAGTCCAAACTTCGACACTTCTGGCACACCAAATTAATTTTAAAGCGAGAAGAAAGAAAGTAATAAGCCTCCCAGAGAACAAGAAATGAGAAAAAAAGCATGCCCTTGTTTAAAGTAATGTGCAGAATCTCATATACAAAATTACAAATGTTAAAGAAGAAAGTACATAATTAAATTCCAATATCCGATATCTCACGATGATTACACTAGACCCAAGTCCGATTTCCTCCTTCCCCAATATAATAAGGCACAGTGTGAGAAAAGATTCATCAGAGTGGGAACAACTACAACAATAGAAAAGGCTAGTGTAGGCTGAAAAAACACTTTAACCAAAACAGAGCCAACTACATATGCAGCCTTGGTGGTCAGGTTTACTCGGTACATGTGCTAGTGGGAGGTAGCAGGCACCTGGTGGAAGCACAATCTGGCCCAAACACTACCATCACTGCAAAACTATTTTTTCCTTTTTCCTTGGTTCAGTAAGGCTTCCAACAAGCTCTAATCATGCTTCAATTAGACACAGAAGACAATTATCTAAAAGATCAACACAGAACATAAGCACTTAGTGGGTTGCTGTACTACGATCAACTCCAATAAAAAGGGGGAAAGTACAAAACGAAGGCGCCATTAAGAAATTCAAGACAGTAGTAAATCACAAAGGCTACAAGCTTTTCTCATTATGATGTTTACCTGGGCAAGCTTAAAGGTTGGAGAATTCTCCAGATACTTGGCAACATAAAATTCACGTAGACTTGTGATGTGAGGAAATCTACTTTTAATAGAATGAATTGAGGCCTGCAGAACAATGATTAAAACCGATGTCACGAATATTCACAACCAATAAAGAACACTCAGGTTATCAAGAAAAAAGCAACACTTTACCGTATCTGGAATTGTTTCAATTAGAGCAGTATAAGAGGATGTAACTAAGACTTCATAAGGACGCAACCAAAGCGGCAGACCAGCTTCCTGGAAGATATCTACCATTTCAAAATACTCAAACACTATGAGTAAGTAACTTGAGAGCATAAAACAATATTCAAGGTCAACAGTAAAAACATGGATCTCACTGACATTGGCATATCTAGGAATGAAACCCTAGCTATAGACCTAACAAATGCAGGAGGATGGGGAAAAAAAGACCACTCTTTCGGTATAAAATACTGTTCTTTTTCAGAAGTATCTTGGGAAAGAAAGCCGTCTTGTGAGCTAGTAAAGATGTAAAAATACCGAACAAATGACTCCCATAATGAATTAAGGTGATTGACAAATAACCATAGTATTTACCAAAATCATTTGCTGAATTTTATCCATTAATGATGACAATCATTGTCTTGTTTCATTTTTATCTGTACAACTGCTCCAATACTATTCTTTTTTTATACAACTCTGTTGTCACATTAGTTCAAGGTGAGTTAAATATGATTTTCACTAGAATACTAAGAGTTCTACATTGCTTTTGTATTTACAGAGTAATTTTAACATTTTTCAAATAAAGAAAGACAGAGATTGCAAAGACAGGAAAATACAGAAGAGCACCGTATGCCTCATACCAATAAAAAGCTCAAAAAAATAAATGTGAGTCCTAAATCTTGGTAAAATAGACTTGTTGGATATATAAAGCCAATTATTTTACATATTTTACACCAGATAAGAAAATATGTGCATGATGATTATCTATGTGAATAATACCAATTAAGTAATATATCTCTGCTGAAGGAACCAAACTTGCAACCCAAATCCCAATTCAACCCGTGAGGCCTATAGGCAAGGTTGAATATCTACTCAAAATAGGCTACTTATAGCGGTGGTGTTTGGACCAACTTGTGCACATCCTCAACTCTTCCATGCGGATATCTACTACTTATCACCAATATAAGTATTGGGAATTTTTCTCACCAAACAGAAAGATTGCAGAACTCATCCAGCAATTTTTTTCTTTGGGGATTGAAGCTCTTTGAGTGCGCAATCATCATGTTACTTGAAGAAAATGGAGAAAACCTCAATATGATAAAAGACCGCCTAGCTAGATAAGCCCTCAAATAATCTGACCTCTTTTAAAAATCACTTGCTTAAGGAACAAATGTTACTCACACATACGGCTCTGCTAACCAAATGTTTCAGTACTACCCATCATATAGTACTGTATATTTGTAGTGGCAAGATTTGATTTACTTGAATTCCTCATTCATTTCTCTAGGCAAAGTTTGTAGTCATCAAATTTTTCAGAATATTTCCTTTCCAGCGCTTGTTTTATGAATTAGTTCTTTCTATTACTAGATTACCGTATTAATTATGTCCTGTTCTACATCACCTATATTACCTTGCGTTCTAGTTTTTATCAACTTGATTTCTTTTTACAAATATATCCTGCATCCAAATGCATTTCAACCTTCTAATTTTAAGGTCTCTGTACTGAATATTTTAGAGCAAAAGCAAAAAAATAGTACAACAAAAAACATTCGGCATAAGATACTGAACACACTTCATAATAACATTATGAACAAAATCAAGTTAAAACCCCTATCCAAAGTCCAAACGCTGTAGCACGAGAAAAAGATTGAGCGGATATGAGTCCCATGACAACTGGGCCCATATGCTCTCTTATTTACAACTGTTCATGTTAAGGGAAGAGTTCTAGAACTCTACTAAATTCAATTCAATAACTCGGGGTTGGGGAACATTTTATAATGAGCTACCCCCACCCCTCCCCTACACCTACCCCCACCATATAATATCAGATCCTCCTTACATATCCCCTCATCCAAAAGTTGCATTCGGTTCGTTGACACAAAAAAAAATGAAGCAAAAAAGCCAAAGCTATCTAAAAACAAGAAGGTACCGCAAAATAGAATAGCAAAAAACATAAACTATAAAGAATGCCAATAATTACACAAGTCATAAAAATGGAAGATCTTTGAATCCAAGATACTTACCGTAGAAGTGGGAGATAAGTTGTACAGCAAGATGCTCTTGTCTGCAATCATCACCACTCTTCACGATGAACTATATGAACGCCAGAAATTAAGCATGTTAGCTGCTATTTAAAGAAAAACATAATATGATATTGAGAAACAATTGTACATCCCCGACAGTACAGAATAAAAGGAAGCAGCAAAGATAATAAAGAAAACTTTGTGGACTCACAAAATTCTTTAAACAATCAATTATCAACTTAAATTTGTCTCACTTCATCCCTGTTTTTCTGGTGACAAAAGGAATGAATAAATAACAAAGATAAGAAAGGCACAAGGAAAAACAAAAAACTTGTGGGAGAAATGCTTGAAAATTTTAAGGTTCTCATGGGAGTTTGACAAGAATACTCAGCCTAATTATGTGGGTTCTCTCCCTTACACCTGAGTGAAAATCCAAATGTGTATTCAACCTGACTTGAAGGAATTATATAAAGATGGAGCACAAGTATTTTTGGACTTCGAAACATGCTTCAGGTTTTATGATTTAGCAAGGCTAAGATCTTACTGGACTTCTTTGATATTATGTCTTTGTTCCTCTGCCGACTCAGGTGGCAAAAAGGTTGGATAATAGCAAAGAGACTCCTATGACAAGGCAAGAGGGAAAACAAGACATTTAATTTGGTAGAACAGGAACCGTCGCAACTGAAAAGAGAACAGGAAGTCTGGGTAACAAAGACTTGAGAGCTCAAAGTACCAGTTTGCAGCATAAATGGCATTGGAGATTTAACAATGAGGATTGGATTTTATGGAGGTAGGTTATTGTAACCAAATATTTCGCAACTCTTCAATTAAGGAGCAACCACAATACATGTGGCATCTGGAGACATAAGAGCACACTGGGACTCCTTCCAATCCAAGACCTCAATAGTATTTGGAGATGGCAGGAAAATGCAGATTCTGGCTTGACCAGTAGCCCCTAAAGGAATAATACCATCTTTGTACACTGTGGCACGAAATTCTGAAGCTCTCTAGTTAGATTACTGGATTGAACAAGGCTGAAACATCAAGTCTAGGCACAATACCAATGACTGCGAAATGGACAGCTTATGTCCTGATGTCCATCGCTTCTCAGAATGTCATAAGATCCCTCTCAGTTTGTGGACAGATACTATACAGTGGAAATCCAATATCAAAGGAATGTTTACTGTCAAATCTTGCTACCAGCAGCCAAAGCCCACTGTTGCTGATAACTGGCCTTGGAACTGCATCAAGAGAAACAGATCAGCACTGGGAGCTGACTGATGTGCCTGGTTGGTAGCCAAGGAAGCCAACCTTACGCACAAGAATCTACAGAAAAAATGGGAATAAACATCTGCAGTAGATGCTGCCTTTGTCAGAAACAAAGTGAGGATGGCAAGCATTTTTTTCCTTCATTGCTCTTTCACCTTCCAGGTCTGGATCTTCTTTTTTAACATTCTGGGTGTTGCTTGGACAATGGCAAAGACAACAAAGGAGCAATTACAATGCTAGCACTTGAAAGGATTGCGAAAGACGGGAAAACTTGGATGGTCAGTGATAGGTGGACAGTCTGGAAGGAAAGGAACACAAGTTTTCGAGGCGAATGGAATCTGTAATTAGCATTAAGCATAGATAAACATCTTCACTGTTTTTGGTGCAACCTAGCTATTTCAAATTATATAATACGTTTAGCTGAATATCAATGAGTTACATTACCAATGAAAAGATCGCTAGAAGGAGCTGAAACCCATTATGTTTATATTATGTCTATTCTTTTAACAGGGAATATGTATATATATTATAAGTAGATTTATGTGTATGTCTGCATGTCCTAATCATTGGCAGCCAATTACGAGCATCAAGTAGAGAAGCTAGCAATTTGACCAAAGATCAACCTCTCTTTATACATAAGGCAAGCAGACATGTCATACTAACTTATCAAAAATTACGAAGAAAATATCAAGGAAACAACAACAAAAAATAGATGGTGGGACTCACAGATCTCAAGTCCCAACCAGGTAATTTCCCATAACCAGAGCATTTGCGTATTCTTTCCTTCTTGACTTCCCAGAGTTCTCCAGAAAGTGCATCACTAACATTGGGAAGACCACCATTTGTGACCTGTTTTCAATGAGATTATCATGCATGTGTAATTATAGGTTCTATTAAGAAGAGGAACAACATCTGACAACGTCTCTACCTTAGGTTGTGCATCAGATGAATCCTGACCAGCACCTTTCAAAGGTAGTCCAGGAGGTGCCTCTCCTTTTAATGCAGCTAACTGTAAAGAGAACCATGTTTGTGATTTCTTCATGTATGGAGAAGTATCAAAGGACAAGTAGGACTCATGAACAAAATTATCACGAATGGTGATATTTATAGAGCAACAATTCTCCCAAAAGATGAAAATATCAAACAAACAACGGTAATCATCTTTCAAAAGAAAATCCCGCGAGGGAGTTAGTAGACATCACATGAGATCTCAAACTCAACGAGTAACAAGATGCTTAACATGACATAAGATTATGACCTACCTTTTGTTTGACAAAGAATAACAGTGAATCAACACCTAAAATCCGCTCATCCAGCACTCAGTGACATTAATATCTCCACTAGAAAACAGCATAGAAGAAGATAATGTTGAACTAATAAATTCAACATAAAAAGCTCCTCAATTTCATAAAAAATCCAGTTTCAGTTCTCACCAGAGCAATTAAAACTAACAAAAATTTGCAAAGATGGATCAGAACTTCAAACTCTGTGATTTTGGGGGCGTGGTTTATCCTTACCTAATGGCTCCCAACAAGCACCATATTTTCCATTATCTTTCTCCACTAACCTTAGATTTCTAAGAAAATGCAACTGCTTAGCAGTGTGATCCTACTACCAAAACTGATGGGGTGGATAACTGGATGTTCACCTGATCCCCTCCTAATAGTTCAAAACAGCAGCATATCCAGATATAACAAATAAATGTCCCGGTGACTTAGACATACATCTTTGATGTCTTGAAGCATAAATATGAAGGACAATTGGTCATATAGATGCTAGACCATAAGAATTGATGAAAAGACGATTAAAGAAAGACATTCACGTAATTCACGAAGATCAGATAATACACTTGATTTTATCCAAAAGGCAGTACTGCATCTCATGAAGTAAAAGAATGTTCACGTATGCAGCAGAGATGAAGGTTACCTTAACTTCCTCGATGGCTACTGTACTGGGAACCCTTCGATGCTCTTTCTTTCTTGGTGGTTCCTGGTCCACTATATCCTCCATCCTAACACCAGGATCTACAGTCAAGACAACCCGTACCCATTCTGAATCAATAGCATCAGACTTCAATGGAAGAGATGGGACCTCTCTGCATTTACTATAACTTTCTGAAGCAGAACCAAGGCTGCAATGATCTATTGCAGACTCTGATTGCATCTCTACCGAAAAATTCACTCGCACAAATTTCACTTTAGTATCCCATAATTGAGCCATTGCTTGGTCTATGGCCTGAGATGCAGACCTTGACATTCTGTCATTGTGATTGTCCTGTCCTGTCCAAAGAGGATAAGCCCAAGGAGGAGGCTTTGGCAATAGAACATCTCCATTTGCCAGAGGGATCCCTCCCTTAGATAGCTTTTGAGAGTTTAATGTGTCTTTTGAACTGTCATTTGCATGTAAATGAAAAGGAAAGAACAAAAATGAGGCAGTGTAAACAGAATCAAGCCTGTTAAAAGTAAGTCTATCTTTGGTTCATAACTTACTTGGGGCTTTCACATTTTAAAACTTCCACACATATCAAATAAGGAGCCTTTTCTCTTGAATTCAAGAGAACCGCTTCATCTTCAGGAATATGAAGAACACGATACATCCCCTTTCCCATCGGAAAGCACACTCCTGTAGCACATGCAAGAAATTAAGACAACAAAATTGAACCTAAAGCTGCAAAGGAGATATATCTTGATTGATCTGAGAGTAGCAAAGGGATACATTTTGGCCAAATTTGCATCCACATGAACTGAAATATAAAAGTAGGAAAACTGTCATAGCCCACATTACATTATATTGTACAATCTTAATCCACGAGACTCGCTGACAAATCGAAGATTTTGACTATCTGTTTTATGTCTTCAGAACCTGTTTTTTTACCTGCTTTTACAGGTAGATACACCATTTCATTATACTTGATCAGCCTTAACACTCAATCTGCCTGAATTCACGCGACCAACTAAAATGGTAAGACATTCTATCTTCAAATATTCAGACTAATACTCCTGATTTCCCGCTTTTTTTTACCAACAAGCAATACACAAGGTAAATAAAACTACTTTGACCTCATACAACAACAATGATGCCTCAATAATCTAAACTAGCTAGGGTTAACATAGGCTATATGAATTCTCAATATCCATACCACTCCATTTCGACAATCTTCATTCTGACACTCAATAGTATATATTAGGTCTCTCAGACACTAGTAACTTTTTTTACATTTTCAGTTGACGTAGAATTCTCAAAAAAAAAAAAATCTGGGCAAATAATAAACCTAACGTAAGTGGCTCAAAAGGTTTAAGTCCTAATCCAAACAAATTGACTATATAGATCTTTCACTTCCAATGTGTTCTATTCTTCGCTAACTTTGTATGAGTTCCAAGAGGCTGTGTATGTAAGTCTATAGACAAGTTCCCTCCACGTGCGTTGACCGCATGAGCTAATTATTTTTAGAATAAAGGATTGGTGGTCAAAAATAAAGTTCTCTATAGTTTCTAAATCTATAATGTTTATATCAAGAAGACATAATATCTATCTGAAGCTCAACAGAAAGTTAATCAAATCAACAACAACAACAACTACATACCCCATGAAATCCCACAAGTGGGGCCTGGGGAGGGTAGAGTGTACGCAGGCCTTACCACTACCTCGTGAAGATAGAGAGATTGTTTCTGGAAGACCATCGACTCAAGTACAACAAATCAAAGTACGTACAAAAAGGGAAAATGACTGAAGAAAATATAGCAACTAATACGGAAACAGTAACAACAACACAATAGTGCAAAATAGTGCAATAAATGAAACACCATAAAAACAGACGGTGGTAGAACGCAAAAACACGACTCTACAAGAATAAAGTTAATACAAATCTTTACATTTTCAAAAAGAAGGTTAATACTATGACAAACACCACTAATCCTAAACCCTTAAGGAAGCAAGAGAACACTCTACTACCCACTAACCTTCTACCCTACTCTGCAACCTCCACACCCTCCTATCTAAGGTCATATCCTCATATCCTCAGTAAGTTGCAGTTGCGTCAAGTCATGTCTAATAACCTCTCTGCAGTACTTTCTCGGCCTACTCTACTTCTACCTCTCCTCGCACCCACTATATCCTAACCTCAATGCTTTTTTTTTTATCAAATCAGCCTTTTTAAAACAAATTTTTTATTGCTAAAAGGTGACCTCATCTGAACTAACAGCCCTATAGCTCATGTTCTGAGAATTTGAGCATGTGTACCAAACTTTTTTTTTAGAACCATTTAACCTACATTTCATTGACCTCCACGCAATTCAAAGGGGTGAACCATTAAAGGAAGGACGATGTTCCGGACAATGGATGCATTTTCTGGTAGAACAATACAAAGAAAGAAGAGATGACAGGAAACAGATCCTCTAATAGGAAAGTTCTTCAGTGAATAAAAAAGTTGGTCTAATTGATTTACACCAACAGAAGCAACTGTAGCCACATAACTGCTTTGCACCAAATAATCATTTTATACACCAATGGATGCTTCACATTTAACAAAGGAAGCGTAGGAAAAGGAGAGGACAGGGGCAAGTTCAATAATTTTTACGAAAGGAACATGTAGTCCCCCTCTTACGACTTAATCATCACTTGAGTGGAGCGGTACTACTATTCAGAGAACCGCCTACCTGCCTTTGCAGGAGAGGAAAGTAGGATGCACCAATGAACAAAAAGACATCTCTTGTTTCCCCAAAAATTAGGAATTAATTCAAGGTGAAAAAGTTAAATAGAAAATAAAAAGAGATAAAAAAAGAAAAAGAAACTCAGAAATTATGAAAGTTATCCATGAAAGTTAATTTTCTTATTTCAAACCAAGTTCCTTGAAGCATTTGTGATGCCAAAGAAGAGACTTGTTAACAAGATAAATACTTCACTCTGGTAGCAGATCACCTTGCAACGACATTTAATCTCTCAAACCTCTCTTTAGACCAAACAGAAATGATTGTGCAATAAGGAAATGCACCTTATGGACACACTAACCATTCTCAACACATAACAGAGGAATGAAGCAAGATAATGGCATGGAAAACACAAGACGACAAATCCCAACAGTTGCATTAAACAATCATGTTGAAACCGACTGCTCTTCCAATACACGATAAAATAATTACATCTGCAGGAAGTATTCCTCCAATTTTTTATGCCTTAAACTGGAAATCCATCTCAAAAACCTCTCAAAACCAAAAAGGCAACTGAGATAATAGATAGAAGAAATCAACACTAAAACATTTGTATTGTAATCTATAAGGAAATGCAAACAGTTGACTCATGCATTAATTTCTTAGTACACGTATACCTCCACTGTTTTGAGCATCCGCTAGATGTGCATTGATCTCCACTAATGACTATAAGCAGAAAAGTGAAGGTCAGTGAGAGGAAGTGCTAACAAAGGTATACCAAAAGAAATGTGAAATATAACAAGTTAAAAGTAGGGCCACCTCACAAAGAGCACTTTTTCGATCTTCGACCGGAAACACATCTACTAGTCCATAAGAAGTATCGCTCAGTGACTGCACAAAATCAAGTGATTGGTGATAGGCCCCTTTCCGAAATTGTGACAACCCGTTATCTGGAAGTGGAGGTTTTGCATTTAACTTCTCATTCTGCTTTGGGGAGCCAGGACGTTTCTGCGGAATAAACATTACTTGAGAATTATTTTTTTAAATGAAAAAACATTACTTGAGAATTAAGTTACAATTACCAGCATACTGTATGTCTTTTTTATGATAAGGTACCATCATACTAAATATATCAAGCTGGTGTAAAGAGCCTCACATGAAATATAAGTGCATCCATAATCTAACAAACACTGCATCACATTTCCGGCATGTCATTACAACTCAAAGCACTGTAGATTATTGCAACTAAAGAACCATTGCATTCAAATGACTTTCTACAAAGCTTAATAGTAGTGATGATTTAGCTATCATTGATGTGTTACGGTCATGAAAGAAAAACTAAATGGAATGTCTATATCTGGTAGCAGTATCACAGTAAGGTCATGAGTGAATTGCAACAGGTGTTATACATGTGAAATGGATATTGAAGACACAATCACCAGTTTTTGCCGTCGTCTTCTGTTAGCAGTTGTAAAGCTTGTTTTAATACATTTTTGGTGTTAACTGTTAAGTAGGCAATATCTGTTATACTCAACGATATTCTTTTGCATGGAAAAGCAAGGAAGATGATCACAGAAGCAGTAGATTGTGTGGGTGCATAATACCTCTGGACACCCCTGTACTTGACACCATTTACTCAGTGCACACCTGAACCATTTTTTGTCCAAATTACCCCCTAATTGGGGCTAGTTGATAGCCTCAACCTCCCTAACCAATCTCACCTGTGGTTAGTGAGAGTCACGGGTGCCACATGGAACTTTTCAGCAAAATATATTATTACCTTTTTTAACTCATCATATTTGGAATCATCTAATTTGGGCCAACTTTGTAATTAACATGGCTACAACTCCCATTATTAAGGCTAAAAACTTTTTGATTCAGCAATAAATAGAGGAGCTTTAGCCAAGTTTTTTAAAAGAAGAAAAAAATAGTCAATGCATCTAAAGAAGTAATAAAAAGGAATACACAATTGGGGTAAAATATAATTGTACATTAGGAAGCAAGAAGAAATACACAACTAGAACAAAAAACGTTTGTATATGAAAATTCACTTGGAAGCTGATTTTTTTTCTTTTTCTTCTCCCACACGCCTAAAACAGAGTGTATCCATGCTCTTTTCCCCAACAACATCCAGCGATTAAGACTATTACAGTTTTCAACTACAATTCTTGCCTTCTTGGATATTCATGACTAATAAATAGTCCAGGGGTGCACTGAATAAACATTGAGGGGTCCCGTTGCGTTATGCCATTATGGGGGAGGCTGGAAGGGGAGGAACCTAAGATGATTTGAAGACAAAATTGAAGCTAAAGATAGACTAAAATTCTTTTTTACATTTTGGTTTAACATGCAAAATGTGTATGAACAGTACATCTACTTGACTTTCTATGCTTCCTATTGGTGAAAAGAGAACTATATTATTTTATTTTTTGAAATAATTAAAGGGAACTATATTTTTAACTACTTTTTCGATAAATCAAATTTCATAATATCACACAAGTCTGTGTCATAAAATATCTAGCTTATCCGTCCTCACAAAACTATCCTGGTCACTGTATCAACTAAAAAACTAGGGTATTTTCACATCAACCCAAAAGAATCCATAAAATAGCAAGATTCTTTCTCATATTCTGGAACATTCTCTTATTTCTTCCATTCCAAATTAGCAAGAAGATACACAACAGTATAATTCTCCATACTAACTCCCTTTTCTACCCACCCTCTGAAATCTCCAACTGTAATTGCCGCCTCCACAGTTCTTATTAACTTCCATGAGACATTAAAGAAAACCAGCAATTCTTCATGCTATCTCCCTGTCTTTCCCTGGTTCTTGATTGACAAAAAACCATGGTGTTTAGCTAACAAGTTATGACAAGGAAACATCTCTCCAATCATAAGAAACATCAACAGGCATCTGCAGTTTGCAAAGTACTGGTCTACATGTTGAAACTAATAGCAGGAGCATACAAGGCATAATATCATAACCAATAAGTTGTATATAACACTAAAAAATTCTACTTCAGGGCTGCAGGGACAACTTCACTTTGCAGGTGGGCAACACCATTTATCATGTCAAGGCATAATTATGGCTTGTTTTTAAGGAGATAAAATAATTTAAAAAGTACAACCAGGCATAGATTCTCAAGACAGAAAATTAGTGTGTGGCTGGTTCAAGAGAACAGGTAAAATTAGCTTCATCCTTCTCTAGCTTCATCCTTCTTTTATGATGTATTATCACTAAACTTTTTGAACTCAACATACACAGTATAATCCCACAAGTGGGTTCTGGGAAGGGTAGGATGCATGTAGGCCTTAACCCTACCTTTGTTGGGGTAGGGAGATTGTTTCTGATAGACGCTCGGCTCCAAAGAGATGTAAAATTTGAAGAACGGATAAAAGAAAATACAACAACAACATAGCATAATCGAATAATAGAAAGCATAACTGAATTTAGGGAAACATGCAAATGAACACCATACACCCTGGAAAAATATCCAAAACAAAACCTTTATGATAAAACTTATGTCTGTTGTTATATCCTTAAAACCACCAACCATCTGGTGTGTTGACGGTGGAATGAATTCTATATAGTTTAACATCAAGTGCCATAAAGTTAGTGAGGTGATCAAGTCCAATGAAACTTTAGCCTGTAACACTACCACGCTAAAACTTGGAGCCAAAATCAAGGACAGAATTTCCCTATGAAATACATTTAAAAAAAGGTATTTCAAAGAACATCTAAGACACGTATTTAGTCTTTACTGATAAAATTCACAAGAAACAGGAGGGAGGACACCGATATACCAGACTTGAAATAATTCTATTTTTGAGGATACATGAAGGGGGAGATAACTGACATGCCAAGCCCCGTGCAAGTGAGTAGACACTAGACAGATTTACATATCGCACTATAAATATACGACTTAGTCCTTTCCTTGATTTAGTTACTGAGGGAGTTATCAGCAACTGACAGAAAGTACAAGCAATTTCAGTGTACATACCTCTTTGTTCCCCTTTGAACCAAAGAGCTCTGAATCTTCAACTGAACGGTCACGATCCTTAAACAGCTTGCGGAAAAAGTTCTCAGTTCCAGGACTGCTCTCAAGAAAACTGCCACCATTACTGCTTTCATTTGATGCTGACAGTTTTGAATCCTCTGGATGCACTCGAAATAGTCTACGAAACAATGGAAAATCTGAAGGCTCTTCTTCCTCACCATTTGCATGCCTCCTAAGATCGTCATCAGCCCTGTCATTACCATCTTTCTTATCCTCAAATTTTTCCTTAAAAAACTTTTTGAAGAACCCTTCCTTTTCATCATCTTCAGAACTCCTTGTTGATTTTTCAGGTGTTTCATTCCTTTCTCTTACATCCTTCTTCTCCTCAATTTTTTTGTCCTTTAAAAACTTCCGGAAAAAACCGTCTTTTTCATCATCTTCAACAGGTTTGGAACCTACTTTATCCTCCAAATCATTTTTATTATCACGAAACATACGTTTGAAAAATCCATCTGTACTTGAGTGCACATCCTCATCATCATCTTGTTGGTACTCAAAAGCCTCCTGAAGAAACCATCCTTCTCTGATTCCTCTGCATCCTTATCCACAGATTTCCTAGCATAATCATCTTTACTATTACTAAGAAGTCTGCGAAAAAATCCATCTTTTTCCGACTCCTCCTCATCTTTGTCCACTGATTTCCTACTATCATCATCCCGACTCTCTCTTAAAAACCTCTTAAAAAAACCATCCCTCTCCGGTTCTGCATCATCCTTTTCCGCTGATTTCCTCACGTCTTCATCCCTACTATCCCTCAAAAGTCTCTTCAAAAAACTATCTTTTTCTGGTTCTTCATCATCCTTCTCCACGGATTTCTGAAGAGCAATGCATCTCTTACTTTTGGACCCGGAATCAACTTCTTAAAAATCTTATTTTCCTCAGGCGACGATATTTTACTTCCAAGACCATCATCCTGTGGCAATGAACTACCTGAGGGTGAAAACGACAGAGACCGCTGTACAGCTGGTGGTGAAGATGTCAAGGATAATAGCTTCTGTTTTGAAGACAATAACTTATTAAGCATCTGATTCTTTCCCAATAGATTAGATGAAGTGTTTGGAGGTTTTATCAAAGGTGGCCACTCACCCATCAAAGTAGCAGCAATCTGACACTTCTCCTGAAGCCTACTTATCCCCTCATTATCATCTGTATCCTCCAACTCCGCCATCAAAAACCAGTGCACTTTAAGGGCAATATGTAATGATTTCGAACACACATCAATCACAAACTTATCCAACGAGGGGCTCGGTTTATGAACCATCATATACGATATCTGAAACAAGTAACTCTCAATGCCAGAAAGTGGCAGTGTGTACATTCTATTACACAATAGTCCCTAACACCAGGATGATCATGCTTATAAAGATAGCTGACAGCGATCCACTCACAGAAGAACGCAGAATCAAAGAATCTAATAAGCCAACCACTCTCTCCAATATCCTCACTTGTTGGGATTGTCCGAGTTACCTCCCGAGGTGACTCGGCCGGCTCTCCTCTCGTCAATCCCAATAACCTCACCATTGTCAAATCATCATAACAATCATAAAACCCTAAAACTCAAACCCTAACCCTAGATATTTCTTCCCAATTAACAGCTCCTTTGAATCATATGCACTTACTATATACACTAACCAATTCAAAATTCGAAATCGTAGCAAACTTCAATCAGTGGAAATTCAAAGACTTTCAAGCTACTCAATTAACTAAATTCCGATCAAATCACTAAGGAGAAAATCAAAGGAACTTCTTTTAAGAAGAAGCAGAGAGAGGTATTTTGAATTTTTTTCTTAATAAATGAAAGGGATCCGACGAAGATATCCAAATATATACCGTCCCACGACGGTAGAACGGCGTCGTATCACCTCGATGAAGCTCTGCGGTCGTCGGCGAAACCAACCCAAGGGCGGAGGTTGGGGGTGGGGGGTGGAGCGAGGTGATCAGAGGCGTATTATAAAAATTAGGTGTGGAAGAATGCAGGGTTGGTGCTAACGTGCGCTGAGGGTGTTGGGTGAAGTTTCAACTTTCAACCTCTAGTGAATAGTGAGTGGGAGGGTACGTAATTGACGGGAAAACAGAGCAATATAGCAAAAGGCGAAATTCAAAATATTACTAATTAATTAATTAATTAGCGGGTGTTTGAACGTAAAAATTGTGAAATTAAAAAAATATTATTAAACTTAAGTTGACAATAATATTTAAA
This sequence comes from Solanum peruvianum, assembly GCA_027705065.1. Classification (NCBI taxonomy): domain Eukaryota; kingdom Viridiplantae; phylum Streptophyta; class Magnoliopsida; order Solanales; family Solanaceae; genus Solanum; species Solanum peruvianum. The sequence continues at coordinate 728,604 of JAKWJD010001765.1, read as the reverse complement.
ATTTGAAGTTGTTTTTTGATATTATAAATTGGTGTTGTTTTAAAATTTTTGTGAATAATTGAGAGTGAAATTTGGGTAAATAGTTTTTGGAGTTTTCGAGTTTTTGAAATTCAACTTCAAGTTGCATTTTGAAAATTTGTAATATGTTTAAATATTTTAAAATTGAATTGAAAATTATAATAATAAGTATTGATAACATTATCAATGAAATCTTACAAAGTGAAGGCATAAAGTGTACGTAGATCTTATCATTATCTCTTCGATGAATAGAGGTTGTCTCTGAAAGATCCCGGTTCAATCAAATCAAAATAACAATTGCATAAAAATGATTGTGGAGAGGAAACATGACAACTTATAACAAGATAGTGCGGACAATATATGAAAGGAACCATATTAACCGTGTGTGATCATCTAGACATATGAATAGGTGGTATCGTATACCTAAAGCCCAAATTACGTGACTAGGCTGATATTACAATCGACATGGTGTTATATGCTATCACCAAGTCAATTATATGAATAAGTTAGTAATAGGACAACTCTTAACTGTCTATCAATCTTAATTATACCCTTATTTGTGATCTTTATACCTTTCTATCTGGAATCATGTGCAAGTACTCAAGATACACCATATATTGGCTAATCACATCTCTCAATACTTCTTTGACATACTGGGTTTGTCATTAATTCCACTACAAACTCACTTTTGGGACATTCACACATGCCCAAATCATATTAATCTCATTTGCATTGCCTTGTTTAATGTAGAGGTTATTTCTACTTTGTTCCATATCCTCATTCCTAATCTCATAAGTTCTATTATGCCCGCACAATCATCTCAGTATCCTCATTTTCGCCATTTGCATTTTCTAAATTTTAAAATCTTCGATTGATCAATATCCTGTCTTGTACAACAAGTTATTTAACTGCAACTCTGTATAACTTACCTTTTAAGTTTGAGTAGTATATCATTGTCACACAAAAAGCTTTGACCGCAAGCAATCCTTCACCTTATCTATGTCCCGCCAATATGTTGTATGACATTTTCGTCACTCTTATTTTTCTTGGATAAGAACCCCAAATTCTTAATTTTTTTCTCTCTTGATACAACTTTTGTATCAAATCTCACTTACATGTTTGCTACATGTGCCAAATTACTAAATTTACACTTCAAATATTTTATATTGATTCTACTCGACTTAAACCTTTTAGACTCCTGAGTTTGTCTTCATACCTCTAATATCGTTAACTCCATCTCCAATCTCTTTAATCTAAACAATTTCATGTGCCCATACCATCTATCATAACACATTTTCCTGAATATGTCACGTTAATTCATCTATCATAAAAATAAATAAAAATAGACTAAACATTGATCCCTTGTGTAATTCCATTTCAAATTATCCATGATTAAATAAATACTTAATTTTTTATATGAAATAAAAATAACATAAGTAGAAAGTGAATCAATGTAGCTTTTAACAATTTGAATTAAAGAAATGTGAGTGTAAACTAAAAATTTTGTATAATTATCTAAGGCGAATAGGCTTAAAACTAAAAATAAATTTGTGAAAAGGCTATATTAACTTACAAATTATAATTATAATTATAATTATAATTATACAAGGTGCAGCCCAATGATGCAAAGAAAAAGTAAATTAATAAATCTTGTATAATTTGTATTCTATTTTTGATATGAAGGATCTTTAAAATTTGTATAAGTTTATTTATATAATATTGATTTTTTTATATGAAATAATTTTTATTTTTAAGAGTTAAATTAGCTGTTAAAAAATAATATATATTTTATTCAAGTTACCCATAGGATTATTTTTATAACTTTTCTAATCATTGAATTTTAACAAACAATTGTCATGCAACATATAGTATTAGATCACTATGCAACATGCATTGAATATCAAAGGAATCAAATTTCAATTGATATAACGTTAACTTAGTTGACTAAATATCAAAGGAATCAAACTTCAATTGATATAACGTTAACTTGTTGACTTTATTTCATATAATTGGTATCAAAATTAGTTAAAAACAAACAAGCCTAATTATATTGACTAATACTAATAGGTTCATTTTATCCTCCTTGAGATGATATGATTTCTTCAAGTCAACTCATGCAAATAAAAAAATACAAAATTAAGAAAAAAAATGGGTGTTCTTTATAAATGACAGGTCAAAATTTATTTATTTTTAATTAAAAGTTACGTCAAACATAAAAAGTGATTATAATGACATTGATAAAATTGACAAAAGTTAAAAATGAATAGCATTATATGACCTGCTTAGATGATTCCATTATTATTAACATAATAGTGATAAATATCATTAGTAACACTATATATACATTTTTAAGGGAGAAAAGACAAATATATCCTCAAACTGTTATAAATGGTATGTAAATATTTTTCGGCTATATTTTTGAGATATTGGTTTTTGCTGTCCAAAAATTAAAGCATGTACACCTTTTTTTATTAATAGACATGCACGTGTCATTATCTTATCTATCGATCCAACATTTATTAAATATTGGATCAATGAATAAGATTGATCACGTGTCCCTATGTAAGTCTTCCGTTAGAGTGAAGGACATGTAACTCTAATTTTTTGATAGAACGGGCACCAATATCTCGTAATTATAATGAAATGTATATCTGTATACTATTCACGATAATTGAAGATATATATATCCTTTTTTTCTTTTTTAAATGAGAGCATATCCATTCTAAATCGCAATATTGAAAGGGTATATTTGTCCTTTGACATAATTTAAGAAGTGGCCTGGAAATGCTTAAGATAACCGGCGAAGCTCAAATGCACCGACGGCTGACCCGAAACGAAGCCAAAGCTTGCAGTATAAGATTGAAATTTGGGAATTGTGAATTTGGATAAACCCTAGATTGGAATCGATAGATTCTTTATCCATTTACGTAAAATTCAAGCTAATTTCTACAGTAACGCCCAAATTCACTGCATTTTCTCTCTCATCCCCTATAAACTCGATGCAATTTCGCAGGTTCTACACCTCTCTAGCGAATCCTAACCGCAACCCATTTCTCCTATATCGAAATCTCACAAACCCTTTTGCTGTTTTCGACCCTAACCCACAGTTTCTCTCTACACAAAGAATCTTGAAAAACCGGGTTCAAAGGCCAATTCGTGTGTCGAAACGTTTTGTCTCATCATTTCCTGCTATGGCAGAAGGAAGAAGACCCACTCATGTGCCTATACCACCCCCAGAAACTGCTGATAAGGCGGAATTGTATCGAGCACTTGAGGCTGCGGTGGGGTCGCAGTTTAGTTCAGAGCCATTGGCACCGGAGCCTCATCCTTTGATTATTGTGGTTAGTGGTCCAAGTGGGGTTGGTAAAGATGCTGTGATTAAAAGGCTTAGAGAAGTTAGGGAGAATATTCATTTTGTTGTTACTGCAACGACTAGGGGGAAAAGGCCGGGTGAGGTTGATGGAAAAGATTACTTTTTTACGAGTAAAGAAGAGTTTTTGTCAATGATTGAGAGACATGAGTTGTTGGAGTATGCATTGGTGTATGGGGATTATAAGGGTATACCAAAGCAACAAATTAGGGATCATATGGCTAAAGGATTGGATATTGTGTTGAGAGTTGATATACAAGGTGCAGCAACACTGAGGAGGATTTTGAGAAATTCTGCAGTGTTTGTGTTCTTGGTGGCGGAGAGTGAAGATGCATTGGTTAAGAGGTTGATTGATAGGAAGACTGAGACTAAAGAGACTTTGCTAGTGAGAATTGCCACGTCTCGAGAGGAAGTGAGGCATATGGGGGAGTTTGATTATGTGGTAGTGAATAGAGAAGGGGAGTTGGAGAATTCTGTTAAGTTAATGGAGTCTATTATTGATGCTGAGAAAGCTAAAGTGAGGCAAAGAACAGTGACAATTTAGAGAGTCTGTTTTTGAGTTTTTTGATCTGTTTTTGATTAAGTTGAGCTGATACTCTTATGTTGTCTTGTATTCAATTTATGCAACATTGTTTTTCCTACTTGTGTCTTGGTTGGTTAAAGTAGATGAGATGTTACTTCTTGCCTTTGATCGATGACATAGTTGTTTTGTTATGGTTTACTTTTGAGTTCTAATTTGATACTTGTCGGAAATTTGTTATGCTTGTTCTTTGGAGGTAGTCAGTTTTTTTCCTGAAGGAGAAAGGGAAATACTTTTCTTAAAAAAGCTTTCTTGATTGGCGTAGTGAAGCCTAAATAAGTTTAGGCTCAACATGGGTGGCACTCTATACTTTAATTCTCGTCATACTACTGATGTCGTCCTTAAGATCAGAAGGACACTACTTGGTTTTTTCTTTTGACATCATCGGTTCTTCCTATGGTTACTCTACCTGCTGCCTTATGATGAACGAGTAATGGAGTGTTGAAGGTGCAAATTGTTAGCGTCAACAGGTGGTTTTTCTTTTGTCTTATTAAGCAAAGCATATTGCCATCTCGATTGAGATATTGTGTGAAATGAAAGGCAATTCTTGTCTATGTTAATAGTTTCATCAGTTTGCATCTCTGTTCCATTGTGCTCCCTCTGGAACTTGATCCATCTGTTTATGTTCATTTTGAGCAGTATGTTGTGTGTTGCCAATTCTGTTAAGCCTATCAATCATTGTTCTGCATAAAGATAGAAGATGACCCTCTTGCCCTGTCTATTCATCTGAACTAGAACAACTCATTTAAGATTTAACTGCTCTTTTCATGCAATTGTTAGAAAGAAAGATAATTCATATTATCATTCAGTGTATGTATGAGACTCTCTCTTTCAGTAGTCTTCTCAGCATGGTTTGAAATCTTGGTTGTATTCGATAAAGTGCACCATTTAAGCTTCTTGTAGCATGGGTGCCAGTAGAAGTAGATAACATTATACAAAATTTTAGAAAATATATACAGAAAATATCTAGTTTGCTGCTAGTAGAGTAACCTGCAGAGATTATTAGAACTACCATATGTTCACAAGAAATCTTGCTATCACCCTGTAGTTGCTGAATGATTCTAGCTATATATGGGCTTATGAACCTTTTAATATGCAATTTTTTACTCAACAGGGTGTTATTGAGGCATTAAATTCCAAGTTTCTCTGTGAGACAATGTTACCTTGAAGATTTGGATTTGTTCTAATATGCTACCTTAATCGCTATCGATACGATGCAGGGCTCAAGGGTGTGGCCTAGTTGTTAGTGAATTGAGTGGAGAACCATGAGGCATGAAGTCTCAGGTTCCTATCTATCCTAACTTTTGTGAACAAAGTTATCTGATGACACTTGTTGTTAATGAGAAGTAACATGTATCTCGTGAAATTAATCCAGATACGTAATAGTTGGCACGAACATTATAGTCATGAAAATAAAAAGAATATTTTCAAGTTCGTGAATAGAATAATCTTTATCTTTATGATAATTTATTTATGATATTTCAGTAACTTTGATGAAGAATCATATTCTTCTAGCTAAGGAGAATAAAGAAAGAATATTTCAAAATATATATGATAGGAACCTTCGTTAGATGTTTGATGGGAACCTTTGTTATGAAGGAAGGTCAACTCTGTTATTATGAATTACATGTGCAATGTGCATATGGATACAACAAAAGATTCAAGGACGTGGCCTAGTAGTGCATCGACACGTATATATATATAAACGTTATTTCATATCGCATATTTAAACGTAAGTTAAAAGGCAAACAACTAATGCTATCGTATTTCTTTGTTGTTAAATCTTATATTAATTATAAACATTAAACTTGATAATCAATTAAACTATTTTACCAAACTTTATTGTGATTTCCAAAACCGGCAATTAACATAGTTGCCTTGTAACAAGAAATTGTTTTAGCCTTAAACTATTTTAATTGTTTTGGCAATAAAATTTTAAAATATGTAGAAAGATCTTTGCCGGCTTTTATTTTTATTATTAATTTTAGTTTAGAAATCTATAATATCTTAATTATTATTTTTTTTATGAATGAACAAGACAATTATGGCTAAAATTCTCTTCATTTTCCTTCATCTCTTTGCTTTATTATTAAGAATTCGACAATTTTGTGGTAAGTCATAGATTGGTTTTTTTTCTTCTTTAATTTTATATTTTTTTCTAAGCTAAATTTATGTCAAATACACAAAAATAAAAGAGATTATATGCTAAATTTGGTGTTCTAGGATAATCTCAAAATTATTTTATTAACATACAACTCATATTAATGGATAATTTTTGTATTTTTTTATTCTGAGTTTTATGCTTCTTTATATATGCTTAAACAATGCCTACCTAATGATCACTAATTAATATATGTAATATATAATATGCTAGGGCAAGATATTGCTTCACCAACTAGTTATTCAGACGCGAGCTCCTTCTAAGTCAGATTTTTTTCTTTTGTTCTCCTGGCATGCGCGTTATTCATTCACCTGTTATTAAAAAACATAATTTTCATCTTTTAAACAATTAACCTGATAATATAAAAAATCTTTTCATATATATGAACTTATGTGTCATTTTTATTTTTATTTTTCAAATGGGAAGGTAATGATGGAGTATATTGGAGCAACAGGCAAACCAATAACATTTGATGATGTTCCAATTGATGAAGGAATTGACTTTCATTTCATTCTTAGTTTTGCTATTGATGCTGACTCTTTAGGGAACCCACAAAATGGCAAATTCTCACCTTATTGGGCATCAACATTAACCCCAAACTCAGTTGCATCAATTAAATCCAAATACCCTAATGTCAAAGTCTTGGCTAGCCTTTCTGGTTGGAGTATTGGTTCAAAAGTCCTTAGCTGGTATTGTTTAAATTACGTGACCATCTCATCTTATTAAAAACACATTTGACTTATTTCATGCATTATTCAAACTAACTTATAAGCAGTGGCGGAACCAAGATTTTTAATAAGGAGGTTCAAAATCTGAGAAGGAAACACACGAACTAATGAAAGACGGTCATTATACATATACCTAAAAAGATAATTTTAATCATGTAATAAATTGTAACATTTTCTGATGCTACCTCTGCTCCTGCTTATAAGTACCTCATAACTTATCTACGCGTATGATAAACACTAAATCTACTTAGATACTATTTTTCTCATTAAATTATAAGTACTTGATGCTTATTAACTATTTTTAATCTAACTAACTCAAACACATTCTGGATTATATTATGTTCTAAACAGGTACAAGCCTATTGACACTCAACAATGGATATCAAATGCATACACTTCCCTCAAATCAATAGTCAACACATATAACCTTGATGGAATTGACATTGACTATGAGAGATTCCCAAAACACAATGAAAGTTTCTCTTATTGCATAGGGGAATTAATAACTCTCTTAAAGAACCAAAGTGTTATATCTATAGCAACAATTGCACCATATTATAGAACAATTTTACCATACATAGAGTTATACAACAACTATGGAGAATCAATTGACTATGTAAATCATCAATTTTATACAGATAAAGTTAGTACACCAAGAGGTTATTTGAAGGCTTTTGTTCTAAGAAGTGAACAATTTGATAAAGAGAAAGTAATTCCTAGCTATGAAGTGGATGGAAGAGGAATTCAAGGTGATGCATTTTTTGATGCATTGAAATTATTGGAAACTAATGGATTTCATGTTAATGGTGCAATGATTTACTCTGCTGATGCTTCATCTGAGGATAATTACATTTATGAGAGGAAAATTCAAGCATTTTTGTTAAATTCTACTAGTGTATGAAGTATATTGTTATTTTGTAGTAATTAATTTGTAATGTTTATAATATGAATGAATTTTAATGTTATTACTTTAGATAATAGTCTAATATCTTAGAAGTACATTATTTTACATTACACATTAAAGAGTGATTTTGATTTACGTACCCTCTTTCGATCTCGCTCACCTTTCTCTTTCCTTTTTCCAGTCTCACTTGCCTTATATACAAAGGCATATGTATAATATACATATATAATTCATCTCTCTCTCACTCTCTGCCCTCTCTCGTTCGCCTCTCTCCTCCCTCTCTCAATTTTACTCGTCTCTCTCCTCACTCTCCCAATTTCGCTCGCCGCTCTCCTCACTCTCCCAGTTTCGCTCGCCTCTTTCCTCTCTCTCCCAGTTTTGCTTGCCTCTCTCCTCCCTCTCCCAATTTAGCTCGCCTCTCTCCTCCCTCTCCCAATTTAGCTCGCCTCTCTCCTCCCTCTCCAACTCTCCCTTGACATATATACAAATACATATGTATAATATACAATTATCTAATTGATATACATATACAATTCACCTTTCTCCCACTCTTTTCCCCCTCTCTCGCCTCTCTCCTCTCTCTCCCAGTATTGATCGTCTCTCTCCTCCATATAACATGTAGCTACAAATTGTAAGTATTAAACTATAGCTATATAGAGTAATTAATTATTTTTAAGTGGCTATATGTGAAAGTTTCTCTTATTTTTAACGGATCGGTCAAGACGAGTGAAAAACAAACATTTGGGCCTGAATTTATAGAAGATATTGTTGGGTCTTGGCCCAAATGTGGATCGATCCGCTATAGCCCTTGACATCCGATTCTGATCGCAATTCACCAATTTCCATAGCAGAGGAAGAAGAAAGAGTTTACTCCAATGGCGTCTGGATGGGGAATTACAGGGAATAAAGGACGATGCTATGATTTCTGGATGGATTTCAGTGAGTGTATGTCTCGATGCAGGGAGCCCAAGGACTGTGTACTGCTTAGAGAAGACTACTTCGAGTGTCTTCATCATTCCAAAGAGGTACATTTCGATTATTTTTTTCCCCATTAGATTCCGATCTCTTTGGTATTTTCACCTTTGCTTAGAAATCGTCCTTATCCTGAAGATTTAAACAACTCAGCAGTTCCATTAGGCAATTTGTCCTCAGCTGTATTTAGGGTTTTTAGAGATTTGATACTTTATAAGCTGAATTGGTTCGAATAAAAGCTTCTCAGATTTGAATTCCCTCAAAGTACGGATTTTTTTTTCATTTTTCATCCAACATCAGATATATGTGTGGAACTGTAGGAGGTGATTTGCACTGTAGTTATTGATGATGGCGTTTATTAATTGACGAAGCAAGCAACTTGTTAATGAGTGGATGGAACTACAGAGAAACAATATGGATTGTAAGGTTTGTAGAAGTAAAATAGTAAACATGCTGAAAAAACTGAAAGTTTTGCCCTCATAAGAAGAACAAAAGTAAAGTGGGATTGGGCGAGATTATATTTCCTAAATGCAAACAATTTAGTTATCTGAGTCTAGTCTTACATGAGAATGATGTGATATATGGAGATATAGCATATATAATGAAAATAGGATGGTTGAAGTGGAGGAGGTGCTCATGATTACTATGTGATAGAAAGACACCTAATAAGTCAAAGGAAACTTCTATGGAATGGCTGTGAGAATAGCAATTTATATTATGGTAGTGAATATTGGTCCTCTAAGTTTCATCATATTAATAAAACAAGTAACATAGAAATGTGATGTTAAGATGGATATGCAGTCAGCAAGATCGTACAAGATTAGAAACAACACATCAGAAAGATAGTTCAAGTAGCACACCGACATAAAATAAGAAAAGATTGATGAGATCGTTTGGCCATGTATAGGGGAGGACCTCCATATATAGTATTCCATTTATACTTGTACTGCACTCTTTCTTGGAATACCAAGGAATATAGATATTTAAAAATATTATGATTTTATGTCAAGGAAAATACATCTGATGAATCATACAGGGAGATGGAGAAAGTGGTATTTGTAAGTCAACCTATCGAAAAATTGACCAAATATGCATATGGCTGATGTCTAGTCGCCAAACATCATGGCAGGCTTACCAAGTATGCATGGATATCATTTCAAATGTTTAAATATTATTTCAAATAAATGCCTGTTTATCAGTCTGGTTCATTATTTCAAACTTGAAAATAGAGAATTCGAAGTTTGAGGAGAGTTTATTGAGTAATATAATGGTTCACTTACAAGTCGTCAACTTTTTTCCAAGTGAATTTCATCTCCAAACACTACTTTAACATCCAAATATCCTTTTTCAATTTCAACTTACTCTTCTTTCCATTTCAAATTTTACCCAAATCATGTCCAACTGCCAATTGATTCGTACTTGGTTTATATCAGTATAGCTGTTACTTTGAACTAGTTATGGTTCCCTTTAAGCTCTATTTGGGGGAAATTCAAGGTTACTGGCGATGACAAAATTTGGCTCACCAGCATGCCACATTATATATCTGCTAGATCTTTTCATTATTTGGATCATATCAAACACATTATGCGCTAAGCAGCTGAGGAGGACTTAAATATAAGTAGGTGCTCTGAAGCCTTGTCATGTGATAAGAGATCTATAAATGATATTTTTGCTGATTGAAGGTCTTAAAATAAGCCGAGACAGACCTAATTAGTGGAGGGAAGTGTCTCAAAAGACCTTTTAAGTTCTTTAGATTACAGATATTTTCTCATTCTTTGTGGAACAGATGTGGATTTCCACCCTTTGTCTATTTTAGAGTTATACCTGGACTTCTATTCTTTTTTTTTTTGATAAAAAAGTTATACCTGGACATACCTCTTTGATTCGTCTTATTTAGGGTCTCTCACTCTTATCGAAAATAAAAATAAAAATTTAGGGTCTCTCAAGTGATTTCTTAGAGAAGCCATGAAAGCAAAGGCATTGCTATAAGTAGGAAATGGGAGTAGTCAATTTACAAGGACTGAACTGGAACATCTGTAGTTAGGCACCTTGTGTGCATTGTCTCGTCCTAAATCTGTAGAAAACATTACATCAGCTAATTTTTTTATGAAGTCTCAAAAAGAGACGAATCTTGATTTATACAGCTATTTTTTTCCTGTTATTTGATTTTGGCTCTTTCATTAATTGATCTTCTTGTCACTATCAGCATTACTATCTACTCTTCTGAGAAGCGTTATTATTTTCTATTGGGAGTGCCTCAAGCTACATCCGAGATCTTTCTCATAAGTTGGGGGCTTGTGGCTAGGTGTTTTATGGTCCTGACGAGATGTATAAACCTCATTACTTGATGTAGAAATTAGATTAGAAATTGGGGACAGGTGAATTAATAGGAAAGAAGCTTCAATAGCTGTTTGTAGATCTCACCCAGCGAAGTAGCAAACCCTCCTTTCATTTTCCGTGTTGAGAGTACACATTTCAGTTTGTAGCTCATATACTACTTGTATTAATACATGCTTAATTATTCTAATATGTTAATGAGTGAAGTAAATGGTGGAAGCCTTTGCCAAGATTAGCTACTGCAAGAAATTACCTACATCAAGGAAACTATGTTTTCTTAGACTTAATGGCATTAGTTGAGTGAGAAAGGTACCTTCTACTGTGATGGTGCCAAATAAATTATGATCTCTGTTCTCAAAGTCAGGATTTGCTAATCCCTGACCTTTGCAAAATCAGATATATTTATGTAGAAAAACTTTGGCATTTATTTCTACCCCCAAAAGAAAGAAAAAGAAAAGAAAGTGATGGGAAGTACTTAATAATCTCAATGGGCAGTATTTCTCTCTGCTCAACTGAAAGTGATGTCTTTCGTCCCTGTTTATACAATCATCCTCTGTTCATCTTAATCATTGACTCAATGGGCAATACTTCTCTCTGCTCAACTGAAAGCGATCTTTCCTCCCTGTTTATAAAATCCTCCTCTGCTCTTCTCTTTGTCATATAGAGGCATGAATTTTGTAGAAACCTCTTCTTTTGACTAGTTATAATGTTTTAGGGACTAATGTATTTCCATTTAAAATCAGATGATGCAATTAGAAAATGCTCCACGTATATGGACATATACTTGCATGTGGTAATATTTTGTGAAATTATATTTGGTGAAAATTGTGGAGCATTGCTATCTCTCTAGTGTCTATGTTCCTTCAAATTAGGTTGAATTTGGAGCAAAGTCCCGTGATATCCAAGAATAGTCCTTGCCCGTTGAACGAATAAACTTTAACATCTATGGCAGACATTTTCCAGGGTGTGTGAGTGTCTTCTGACTACAATATGTTAAATTAGGTATTGTGTCTGTGCTTCCTATCCTCTTCTTTTCATCTTATTGGGACACTTTAGTGCTCTACCTAGATTGTTGGACTACTAATCTACTGACATTTCAAACTCCGTATGGTACTCTGGTTTTCACTTTTCAGTCTTTCACAGTTCCACTATTTGTAGATCAAGCTTGTTGGATCCTTTGCACCTCTTAATTCTACTTAGATTCATAGACTACTAACATACTATCCTACTTGTTCTGCTTATGTTAATGTTATTGGTCATGTTCAGGACAATGCTTTTGATTGATTAGAACTCATTAAATTTGATTGATTTCCTTCTTGATTTAACCACAAATAAGCCCAAATTGGCCCTATAAGACACTTTGATATATGTATCAACTGAAGATTAAGAGACATTGAAGCCTTGAGGTGCATGAATTAGTAGTGCTCATGTGGTGTACCAGTACCCTTAAGCTCATTATTTTTCTGGGACAGTCTATAGAACTCTTTTACTTGGTTACTGTCGATGTCTATACAATTGAGAGTTCTTTCTCTACTATGTTACTGCCCCACCTGCTATATGCTTGTCTCCTACTTATTAAAAAAATGGATATATGGTCATTCCCTCTTCACTTCCCCTCCTTTTGAGCTGTCAATGACCGACGGATTCAATCCATGTTGTCATTTTTGATGTGGTAAAATTCTATGGAATTCTCTAGCTCAAAAACATTTAGAAAATGATGGCTCAAATATATTCATAAATCGTTTGGTACTTCTCATTGTACTCTTTAGTTACAGGGTTGTTGTTTCCTTTACTGCAGTATCAACGTAGGAACCGAATCTACAAAGAGGAGCAGCGCCAATTGAGAGCTGCTTCACAAAAGAAAAAGGAAGGTGTAGATGGTGGTGGTGGTGGTCATCACTGACCTTTATTATTCTTGATCAATCATGGTTTTATCAACTAAAAGACATTGAAGTAAACTGTATGTGGTTTTGAATTTTGAAATAAAGAATTCTATCAGTTGCATTTGATGTGAGTTGCATCATTAAAATGACTCAGTTCAGTTTCTTTCTCATATTGCCTGGCCTTTGTTTTGTTGGTGATAAGCAACATATGTTTTAAGGGCACATTTACTTCTTAGCATTGGCTCTAGACCTATGACTCAGTTCAGTTTCTTTCTCATATTGCCTGGCCTTTGTTTTGTTGGTGATAAGGAACATATGTTTTAAGGGCACATTTACTTCTTACCATTGGCACTAGACCTATGATATCAGTTCTTTCTTTGAAATCTGTGACTCTTACATGTAATATGAAATTCGCGATGGGAAGCCTGCATCATGATGAAAAGAGCTAGGATTTTGCTAAATGTTATGAACACCCTCAGTTTCTATACCTATTTTGATAACCTGATACAATATAGAGTGATGTACCCTTTTACTTAATGAATATAAGTTCAATATAGTAAGTGGTTATTCATTAGTCTAAACTCTTAGTTATTGGTAGAAGTTCAATGGGTGCAACAAAAGCTACCAAACATAGTATACAACAACTACATTAGTTGAACTACTCAGGAAACTCTCTCAAATGATGTTGATTGCATTTACTTATATGCAAACTATAAATAATTAGACATCACATACACAGAGAGTGTACTCCTTTATATGCATGAACACTATGGCTAATTGGATGAGCACTTGCAATTCAATTCATAGTACAAGAGTAATTATTTTTTTAAATATTTAAAACACCTAAAATAAGTATGTTCAAACAAGTTCTTAGCAATTGACCTTATGTCTTCTTTATAAACTGAAGTCACGTGAGGGTATAATTTGAGGTTTACAATAACACAAAAATATATAACTTATATCTCACAAAATATCTTTAATCTTGTGATCTTTAAAAATTAATATTTTCGTTAGAATTAGAGAGTCACTAAAAATGAAAACAAAGCCCTTTTTAAACCGATAAAAAATGAAATAAGACAAACAAATCGATACTCAACGTCAACGAGTACAAAATAAGGGCATAAGTGTCAATAACACAAAAATTAGAACTGAGATGAACTATCTACAAATCTAGGGGACGTAAAATGCCATTTTCCAACTATGAATCTGTGCTGTAACCCAAATCAAATCAACAAATTCTCCCAAAATTCGACTCTCTGAACTCTGAAGCATCGAAAATTGTGTAATTTTGTAGCCATTGATGAGTCGAGGAGTGTGAAATTTTGTATAAGAAATGGGGAACAGAGGCCATACTCAGTACAGGACGACAAGGAGAACATCCAATTTCTCAATTACTCTCTACATTTTCCTCTTTTTTGTTTTGTCAATGTTCGTATTCTTTTATTACACTAAGGATATCGTAGAAGATGAACAAAAGCTTGTCTTGGCATCGGAGAAGAAGGAAGAGCCTAGTTTCGATGAGGTTGTTATTTACTTATTTATTTATTTCTTGAAATTGCTTAAAGTTTTCATTTTTATGGTGATTCTGCTGTTTTGTTTTGCTTATATTGCTTAGTTTATTGATGGGTGGTTTGAGCTGATCTTTTGTAATTTGGGCTAGAGAGTTTCTGGATATGTCATAATTTTCTGAAATTTTGCTTTTTATTGCATCAAGGGATGGCCTAGTTGGTGGCGGAGTTAGGATTTTCAAGAAAAGGATTCGAAATATAAAAAGTACAGGCATATGTGAAATATTACTTTAACAATGTAGAAATAGTGTAGCTTTTTGTCGTAGGTTCGGAAGAACCCCTCGGCTCTTGCTTGCTACTCCCATTGGCCTAGTTGTTAATGGAGTAGGTTGAGCACCATGAGATGACTTGTGTTAGTGAGAACGTCTTCTTTTGACTTTTGCAGAATGAAGATAATTCTGTTTGGGAAGCTTCAAAGAGCCATGGTTTGCATCCATGCATTAAGCCAACTGCAAAATACAAAGGTTAAACTCTACTACTATAGCTTGTGCTTCTTTTGCTACCTGCTAGTTAATATGGAAAAAAGGTATCTCCATTGCCTTTTGGGAGCACTAATTTTTTCTGAATTTTGTAAAAGGGAAATACTTGATTATCTCAAGATCTCATTTTTCAGATTCTTTTTATAGGGTGTGGGGACAATTTTCTGTATGTCGTTTCTTATGTGTTCTATCAGTTCATGCCTGTGTTTGTTTAAAGCTGAAACAGCGTATTTCAGTCATAAAAATAAATAAAAGATCATACCTTTGCTGTTTTCTATCAATTGCAATCTCTTAAACATGTACCAACTCATGCACAATATGAACCTTTTGTATGCTGTAACTTTTAAGCAGATAGTCTTATGCAGACTTTATCCTTCTTGTCCAGCTGCTCTAGGATGGAACCGCTACTTGACTGTAAAAAGTAATGGTGGATTAAATCAAATGAGGACGGGTGTAAGTTTGATCTTTCCTTTTAGATTTCTAATTTCCATTATCTGTGTGTATGTTACATAATCATTCTTGTTTTTAATCCATAATAATTCAAAGAAATTGCTTTCGTGCTACGGTTAGACGAGCTAAAAGTGTGGATCAGCTTAAACATGTAAATGCTAGTGGGCATGTAGTAACTTGTATGCACTTCTACTTGTATATTCCTAGGGTATCATTCAACAAGTTAACTTGATTGAAGATGAGCCATTTTAAAACCTTCAGCTTAGAAATAGATATTAAAGTAAGACAAATTAAAGTGGGCCTTTAAGTTTATACGCTGTTCGGAATGAAGTCTGTAAAAAAATAGCATTCATAGATAAAGGGGGTGGGGGGAAGTTAACAGAAAAAGCAGTCTCATACAAAGTTGTGTTGCTGCAAGGAAATAACTAAATGATGCACTAGCAATTTGATGATTCTTTAAATTTGAGACATATTTGGTATACAGAAAAACACTTTTCTCATTTATGCTTTTTATCACATAAAATAATCATAACATGTCATATGAATGGGAATTAGATTTCTATAAGACCAGAAAATGTTGTTCCCAGCAAGAAGACGATGAATTATGATTGTAAGTTGGCATAGTCTTGGAGAGAAATGGCAGATCTGGACCATGTCTATTGGTTAAGGTTTACCTCGCCCAATTTTATTAGCTTGATCTCCTTTTCTCTTCATGGAAAATTAAATAAACGTTCCAGTTTCTGTGGCATCACAGAAACTTACATGTTAATTTTGTAAGTTTACTTCAAATCCTCAAAACCCTTACTTGGCAACAAAAAGAAAGAATGGTTATTTTGAAAACAGAGTTGCCACTTAATTTTGCAAGGCAATTATGAAAACCTTTAATTTTTTTAAAAAGATTCTAACAGAAAAATCTTTTCAAAATTTCAAAGATAAGTGTTCCTATTAACATTTGAGAAGGTTCTAAGCCCTTGAAATGTCCGCTTAACACATGGTTATCTGCTGATTTAACTAAACAATTATTTGACTAACTTAATTGATTGAAGAATTTCTTAAACTTTTTTAAGTGAAAGGAAAAAGTATTTTTGGCATTTTGTTGAATAGAAAAGCTTTTTGGACTGTTTGAAAAGAAAAACTCTTTTAAAACTCTCAAGGCAATCTATGTTAATTTAAAACTTCAGTATTTAAGACAAATAAAATTACAAGGAACCAAAAATAAAACATAGCAACTCAAGGGGGATTCATCCAAGTTAGAATGAATATTAGTATACAATACAATGAAATCAAGAAATAAGAGAAAATTTAAATTGGGCTCCTGAGACCCAATCTTTGCTACTACAGATGATCTTCAGGCTTAGCCTCAAAGATGTCTCTATGAAATATTACTGCCCTACCCCATTTTTCTGCTCCTGCTGATGTAATTTCGGCCTCTGGACAGATTTAGCTCCATTTTCACACTGTTTGAGGCTGACTCAAAAGACATGTATTGAGCTTTAAGCAAATGCAAAAAATGATTGACTTAACTTAATGTCATACAATGCTTTGAAATTATGATAATAAAAATTTGAATAAGAACTCCATCTTTTGACCATTTTTGAGTTTTAACTCTATATTTAGATAATGAAATCATGCACCATATATATTTGATTCATATGTGTCAAATTAGAAACCTGGAACTTATCATACGTTAAATCAAATTGAGTATTATGCTAACTAGAAGAATTAGTTTCCTCAAACCAAAGCTATCAGTCATACCAAATTCTATAGGTCACTAAGTTAACTTCAAATTCTTTCTCAAAATAAAATAAAATAGTTAACTTTAAATTGAAACATATCATAAAAATAAGATTTCATCTACTCTTAATCTACGAATTGAACATATCATAGAATAAGATATTCATCTACTCTTAATCTACTTTTGAAGTTACTAGATCAAATAATATTTTCACTTTGTAAGGAATTGACGTGTTGCCAGGAAAATCTAAGACTCGATTTTTCAAAGATAGGCAAAATATCAGACAGGAAATAAACGCATAAGTGTCACTTTATTTTAAAGATGAGCTGATTTACGGGGGAAAAAGGATGAAATGGACAGGAATTTGCCCGTGGATTTGGGATTTGCACATCCGAGGGTTGACTTGCGTTGAGCCTTGGTCTTCTTGTATCTTCAGCCGTTGCATTCCCAATATACGTTGATGTAGACATTATGAAATCCCAATTTCTTGTATAATGGGTGGAAATAAAGTTTTCAAAGATGGGCGCCGAACCTGGATAGGATGCCTCGTATCTCAGCATTGTTTGAACATACAAGGACTGATCTTTGATTTTCATTTATTCACGTTCACTCCAAGGGACAAAGTTCCATAAGTTTTGCTAATTTTGTTTTTCATTGGTAAGATGATTATGCCATTACTTCTGAAGTGCTGACTCATGAATCATTATGTTGTTGGATGTAGTCCCGTCTCATTATTGAAATGTCATTCTGGTCATGCCCTTTCTTTAAGCAAATATATCCACATATTTATAAGTTAATGAAGTACTTTCCCCTTCAGTCTTAATTTTTTCATTTTGCTTCTTTTTGCTTACAGATAGCTGACATGGTGGCAGTGGCACATGTGATGAATGCAACTTTGGTAATTCCTCAATTGGACAAGCGTTCATTCTGGCAAGATTCAAGGTCATATTTTTTTCTGTACTGTATATCTTACAACTTCACATGGCTTGTCATTCTTTTAGAAATGTGTTTATATATGTAATGTATTGCTTAGATGGTGGTCTCCTTGTATGGACTTGTGCAGTCCCCTCCTCATGAGCTAGATTTTGAGGTTGAGTTAGGTCCAAGATTCATTTCTTACATGGTACCATAGCAGGACCCATCATACTCGATGTTGAGCCCCCAAATTAAATTGCCCATGCTCCAGCTGTCTGGTCTCTTTTTATGGATTTGGGCAATCCTCCACTCACGAGCTATCTTTTGAGGTTGAGTTAGGCCCAAGATCTATTTTCTTTACAAGTTTAGACTCTGATATATCTCTTGTTTCTTGTAACATTTCTGATGAGTGCTTTGATCTCTACCAACTGCTTTTTTTTTCACTTTATCTAAACATACTTACTCTAGTTTGTTCTAATGGGCTAATGTACAGTACATTTTCAGATATATTTGATGAGAACCATTTCATTAAAGCATTACGAGGAGACCTCATGATTATTAAAGAGCTTCCTAAAGAAATAGAATCTTTACCTCGAGCTAGGAAGCACTTCACGTCATGGTCAGGAGTGGGTTACTATGAAGAAATGACTCAATTGTGGAAGGAGCATCAGGCATGTAAAATCTTCTTCCTATCACCTTTTTTTTTTTAAAGGTAGATTGGCGGTCTTACCCATTCAGAACATTTCTCTTTTCAAACAATATTTGCTCAACAAAACCTCTGATGTTTATATGAGGGTTAATTTTATGAAGGGTCACTCAGCTTACTCTTTATTGTACTAAAATTACTCTACTATTTCTGTAACAAGAAAATCACTTAACTTTATTTAAGTACCACGGAAGTCACTTAACTATTTTTTTTGCAAAAAAAAAGTCTCTCAACTTTGCCTAAATATCAAAAAAGTCATTAGGAGAATACAAAAGAGACATTTTATATGATAAATAGGTAAATTTGAATTGACTTTTTGGTTACAATAAAAATGCTTAGTGACTTTCTGTAATACTTTCAGTGATTTTCTGATTACGCGAAATAGTTTATTAAATTTTTTTTTTTGCAAAAAAAAAGTCTCTCAACTTTGCCTAAATATCAAAAAGTCATTAGGAGAATACAAAAGAGACATTTTATATGATAAATAGGTAAATTTGAATTGACTTTTTGGTTACAATAAAAAATGCTTAGTGACTTTCTGTAATACTTTCAGTGATTTTCTGATTACGCGAAATAGTTTATTAAATTTTTGTCATACTTAAGCTAAGTTGTCTGATATTTTAAATAATTTTTTTGTATAACCATTTGGTGCAACATAAAAACTGCAGCTATCCATAATTTAAAAAGGTAATGTAGGAAGATGTTCTGAACTTAAAACTACTTACAGAGATCCTAGACCATCAACTAAGTATTCTATATCTTCCATATATTCATGTTTACACCAAAAATAAAGTAAGGGCTAAATACTTCATCTTCAGTTTCTGGATGGAGCTAGTGTTGTCTTCAGGACACCTTTTATTCTCTCTTTCCGTAATGCAAGCAGGAACAGTCTTCCATATTTCCTTCTATTTTGAGTGAATGTTGTATTCGTTCCAACACTACAAGTGTATCTCTTGGCATCACCCTCATGATTCCTTTTAAATTGTGGAAAATCCTCCAAGGTGTTCAGTTAACTTGCAATGGAGAAAAGATGGCTGATTGTCTCTGTTTCTTCTCCACGCATATAACGTCTAGAGCATAGGTGGAAGCCCTTTTTTGCAAGATTTTCATGAGTTAGGACTTAGGACTTCTTTCCTGGCCACGAGTGAGGTGAAACTTGCAACCAGAGAGGACTTATGACTTTCTAGATGAATCTTGGGCCAACCACTAAGCTGGTTGTTGGAATGATTAAACTCTTTGTAGGCTGACTTGACTGAGAATCTCTCTAGTTTATCCACTTGCATACAGTACTGTGTCTTCAGAGGCGTAAAGGCTCTTGAATAAATTGAGAGGTGTGGAATACTGCCAATAATTAAGGGGTCTTCTGAAGCTCAGGTTTCAGCCTTGATCATTCCAAACTTCTTTTACAGTGGCATCTTGAGGTTGGGTCAGACTAAAGATAACAAGAAAGAGTTGCGTTAGTGGGTGTTTCACCTAACCAACTGCTTGAGTGATTTTTTGTTACAAAAAGAGACTTTGGTGCAATAAAATAAAAGTTGAGTGACCATTCGTGAATCTACTCCAAATATATGAAAGTTGTAAGTAATATGATAAGCAACTTTCATTATGTTGTTCGATTTGATGAAGAATAAGGGACAACTTCACTAACTATTAGCACAAAGCAAATTAAAAAGCTTGAAGTGTATTGAATCACTCCAATGTTCAGCTCAAGCTGGTGCAAACATATCAATGAATTAATACCAAAAACTTGCAAATATTAATCAGTTGAAGCCTTGTCATGGAAGGTATAATTGACCATTGAAATTTATTAGCCACGAAATTGATCTTTCTTTTCAATAGTCTAAGATTTGTTAACTACTCTAAGATGTTGGAGATAGCATTCCCAAAACTATGAAATCTGGAAGGGGATTAAATTTGTTATTTTATTTAACTTTATCAGTTTATGATGTTGATATTATCAGTAAAATCCGTTATTACAAGGGATGCTTTATTTCTATTTCCTTTTGTTCATGAGACTTGATCCCATTTTTCTCTTGCCTTGTCTACTAAAGTATATGTCTGAAATCGAAAGTTAGCTTATTGCCCATTATTGCAGGTCATTCATGTTGCTAAATCTGATTCTCGCCTTGCGAACAATGAACTGCCTCTTGATATTCAGAGATTAAGATGCCGTGCTCTGTATAGTGCTCTCCGCTTCTCTCCTCCTATTGAGAGACTTGGAAAGGTTAGAACTTAGAACCATCATCTGAAAAATATGATAACAATGTGGGACTAGTAATTCTAGTAACACCAGAAACACTTATGGAGTTTTGAGCTTCCTTTTTGGATTGTCACACTACACTGAATCTTTTTAGCTGGCAATGGCATTTCACATAATCTTCTGGTGTTCAAGTTTCCATGTTTAAGAATGGCATTCAAATTATGAAATAAATATATTATGTATTAGGTGTAGGATTCCCATGTCAGTTTTTGCAGTACAATTTCATCTACATCCTTTTGACGTTTTGGATCTCATTTGCAAAGTAGAGCTATATTTCTCATTATTTGGGTTTGTTACTAACATGATGATGATACCACAGAAGCTCGTGGAGCAGCTGCGAACCAGAGCAAAAAGATATGTTGCACTCCACTTGAGATATGAGAAGGACATGCTGTCTTTTACTGGTTGTACATATGGTCTTACTGATGCAGAAGCAGAGGAACTTCGGGTGATGAGGTTTCTCTCATCATCACTATCATATTGTCATAATTTTGCTATATATGTCCTCAATTGTGCTGCTGTATTATTTGCATAAAGGAGCGAGAATCCGCCTTCAGTCTATTTATTTTTCTGAGCCTGGTGAAAAGTATTGCGTCTCATTCATGGCCTGTAGGTTATTTAGGAATGGCCAGAAATTCTTTGATCACAAGTTTATACATACAGGCTGATATTTAGAGCCTTCAAATTTAGTTCTGAAACTTCAGAATCCCTTCTTCTGTACAATTTATTTATACACAGAACCTTGAAGTACATACTATACTATGCACGTCAAGATGTCATCTATGACATTAAAGCATCTGGTGTTTTATGTAATAAGAAGGTGCCACTTGCATCTTCTGAACATGAGAGTTCTCCACAGGCCAACACTCACCCCCCATACAACTGTAGAACTTACCTGCGTAAAATGAGAATGTTTAGATGGATGCGTGGGCTTCCTAAGAGAGACATGGTCATAAATGAAGTTATTCTTGCCAAGGTGGAAGTGGCTTCCATGGTGGACAAGAGGCGGGAGGTGAGGCTGAGATGGTTCGGGCATGTCAAGAGGAGATGCGCAGATGTCCTAGTAAGGAGGTGTGGTGTGAGAGGCTGACGCTGGAGGGCCTGAAGAGATGTAGTGGTAGGCTGAAGAAGTATTGCGAAGAGGTGATAAAGCAGGACATAACTAGCCTTCAGCTTACCGAGGACTTGACCATTGATAGGAGGGTGTGGAGGTCAAGGATTCGGGTAGAAGGCTAGTAGTAAATAGTTTGCGTCTCGTCTCTCCTACTAGTAGTATTAGTATTTATTCAAGGAAATTTTCATTATTCTACTTTCCTTATTTTTCATTCATAGTTTTCGATTACTATTTTTTGTCTCTTATGCCTCTATTTTCTTACTATCCTGCTGTTGTTACTGTGAAGTCTTCATATACGTTGTGTTTTTGCTTTCTTTGAGCTGAGGGTCTATCGAAAACAACCTCTCTTCCTGCCAAGGTAGGGTTAAGGTCTGCATATACTCTAACCTCTCCAGACCCCACTTGTGGGATTATCCTGGGTATGTTGTTGTTGTTATTAAAGAACTGCTCCAATTTCTTCTGATATCATGGTTTCTAGTAACTTAGATCTTTTCACCTTTCTTCTATTGTTGCAATGATATTTAGAGCAATACCTATAATGTTGTATTATATCTAATGTTACTCATCCATGACTAGAGAGAAGACAAATCATTGGAAGATTAAGGTTATCAACTCAACTGAACAGAGAATTGGTGGTTTCTGCCCTCTCACTCCAAAAGAGGTCGGATTATTTCTTCAAGCTCTTGGTTATCCTCCGTCAACATTTATTTATATTGCTGCTGGAGAAATTTATGGTGGTAACACTCGTCTCGCAGAGCTCAAATCTTACTTTCCGAATGTTGTTTTCAAGGTTTGTACCTACACCTAAACATTCTGTCTATCTTGCAGCTTGGAGTTAATTTCTTTCATAACAATCACACATTTTTACCTACCAAACCAAATGTCTAATTTGTGGCAGGAAATGCTGGCAACACCAGAACTGAGAGAGTTTGCAAATCATGCCTCACAAGCTGCAGCACTCGATTATCTAATCTCTGTAGAGAGTGATGTTTTCATTCCATCACACTCAGGTAATATGGCAAGAGCAGTTGAGGGGCACCGCAGATTCTTAGGCCACCGGAAAACAATCACTCCGGACAGGTACTCAAGCAATTGATGAGTATTTCGCAGTTGTTTCTCCTTTGCCATGACTTCTTCATTCCCGTTAATTCTTTTTTCGACCTGCTTTTTTTTTTTTAATTTTCCTTGAGGGGAGGTAGGGGTAAGGTCTGCGCACACCCTACCCTCCCCACTTGCCACTTGTGGGATTACAGTGGGTATGTTGTTGTTTGCAGTTGCTTCTGGTTGGTATAAAGTTTCTCAGTGTGTGGTTTACAAGTAAAATTTTTAGCTTATTTTATCAATTTTAGAAGAGTGATTTTTTAAGTTAAGCTTGGTAATTTTCTTTTGAGGTGTTGCCATTGCCTTCATTTAGGACACAAATCTACTATCCTTCATATTGTAATGCTTCACAAAGATGCTACGAGTACACGGGATAGAAATAGCTGAAAGGTTCACCTAGAAATGCGGAAGTGCTGTGATAACATGAAAGTTGGCCCCACCATGACTGGCATGTCTGAAGTGCTGTTTGGCTGAAGCAGATGTAGAGTATTAATACTGGGTTCATATAAACCCAGTACTTCCAACACAGAACATAAATTTATGAAAATTGCAACAAATAGTAATGAATGCATAACTTTAAACAAATAATGGGCTCAATGAGAAAACCTTAAATATTGAACCAATAAAACTTAAATTCTGGATCGGCCTCTGCTGTTTGGCAAACAGTTCAGTATTCTCTTAGGGAAGAGTCATATAGAAGTCGTTAGAACATTTAAAATTGGGCAATTTAGATTATGTTTTGTGGTGTCGGCCTCTTCATCTACATATTTATATCAACATAATTATCTGCTAATCATGCAGGAAAGGCCTAGTTGAAATATTTGATCAGCTGGAAGCTGGTCAGCTTGATGGATCATCATTTTCACATCTTGTCAGGCATTTGCATAAGAACAGGTGATATACATATCCAATGGCTAGTCACATTACCGGTTGCACTTGCTCACGTTATTGTTTCCATTTGAAGCTTATTAAACTCTGTTTTTTCTTACTTGGGTGCGACAATAAGCCCTAGAAATAATAACTGGCAGGAACCAAACCATTTTATGTTGGATATGTATCATCTCCCAGTCTGTTGAGCTTACTTTCTTTGTTCCAAACCCCCTTGCTTATTTTCTTGAACTTACATCTCACCCCAAGTCCACTCTTTCACCTGTTGAACCTTAGTGAGATCCTTAAAATATAGTCGAGAGAAAAAAAGACAAAGAAAAACAAGAAAATCCGAATATAAATAAGTAATCTTCAGAACCCTTAATTACCTCTCCTATGTGGTCTGCGAGCTATTGCATAGGAGCGGGGTTTTACCTTGTGCGCACCCAAAAGGGTGGCGGCTGCGGGTTTCCCTTGTCGTCAAAAAAAATAAAAATCTTCAGAACCCTTAAATCATTTCAGATTATTACCTATTGTTTAAGATTTTGGTTTGGATACAATAGTCTTTCACATTTTGTCATGCCAATTTTTTTTTCCCGTACATATTACTTATTAATTCATTCCGATTCAGGCAGCAGAAATCTTAATCTTAAGTAGAAATCTTGTCAAATTATTTCCAAAGAACAACATTCAACTACTCATTTAAAAAAACGTTCTTGATTTAAAGGCTTTTCAACCTGTTTCTAGAAACTTACGTGATTAGTAAACGACAATCAATTGTAAACTGTTTCGAGGGAATTGTGAAGCCTTCAACAATTATAACCATGTTGAAGTTTGCTTGATAACTGATAAATTCCAGATTTCTAATCATATCATTACACATATTGCAATTTATAGGCAAGGTGCTCCAAGAAAAAGGGCTGGAGCTCCCTCGGGAGTCAGAGGTCGAGCAAGGTCAAGACTGGAAGAGTCATTTTACCAAAATCCATATCCAGAGTGTATATGCAGTTCTAGAGAGTAAGAAAGTAAAAGGGGTGCTTCTTGTCTGCTTCCAGCCAGCAGGTCTCTCTTGTTCTCAGTCATCTAAATGTCTGAAATCATATATTTTCTACCATCTTATTCGGCTTCAATTTCTCTGTTCTTAATTATTTGTTGGCCAATTTAGCTAACTTTTGTTTTCTTACATTAGACTAGTGATTAAGTATCTTGGTACATATACATTATGACACTTCTATTGTCCGTCTTTCGCCCTCTTCCTCGGTCCCTCTTCCTCCAATTCTTTTTTTCATTCTTTATCTTTGTAAACAAATGATGTTATATTGGAATTAAGGAGCAAAACTGTTTGATGTCTTTGTAAATTGCTTGTGGGATACCTAAATCTTCAAAATCATTTCTTCTTCCCAGTTTTTTTTTTTAAAAAAATATTTATGAAGATGATTCATTTAAGGCATCAAGAAGATACAAAAGATACTAAAAAGAGTGTTAGTCCCAGGCTCTTCTTCCTAGTTTAGTATATATTCTTCGTATTATTGTTTGTCCTACTAAATGTTAGACTATGGCATGATCTTTCCCTACAATGAGAATGAACATACCTTTTCTAATCGATTAAACATGAATTTTATAACAATCACAAGGAAAAAGAAAATATTGAAGTATAGTTTACTCATGCCATCATATCCTTCTAGTTTATTACATGAAAAAAAGAAAATATTTAAGTAATGCATACTTGTTCCATTGTATCCTTCTAGTTTATTACATGAAGAAAGAAAATGTTGAAGTATAGTATACTCATGCCATCGTATCCTTCTAGTTTATTACATGTAATTACCCTTGTATTTGCCCAACCAAAGATTAGACAACTACATGATCATATTGGAGAGTGAGAAAGAGCATTCTCTTTCCAAAAGTATAAGCTCAGGGATGTGATTTCAATCTTCAGACTCTGAAGGGTACTAGGTTAGGGTTTATTTCTTCAGGTATGGACCGTTGAGCTGGGAATTTGGGAAGGAGGCTAGCAATGCGCTTGGCTGTTTCAAGGTACTTTACGTACTTGCAAATGAGACCTTCTTTTGCGGGGCTTTCTACATGGTTGTTCTCTTCAGTGTCGTGGCAACCTAGGTTCAACCCCTTCATTGGTGAGCCACAAAAATTGCAATTGTGATCTCTTCCTATGAGTGCCTCCTTGAAAGCTTTTTTCTTGAAAGTCCAAGCACCACTCTTCCAGTTGAAATGGTACATAGGAAGGAACCTTTGTCCATAAATGGCTATGAATTCTAATGCTGCTAGAATGAACTCAAATTCTTCCTTGGACATGTAGTAGGGGAAACTGACCCTTGTCCATCCCGGCTTCACTCCACTATAGCCCTGTTAAGACAAAGAAAACTCGTGTTAGACTACCAAATAATGTTTTGGAGTGTAGAAAACATATGTGGAGGCACTCACCATCTCAATTGCATCTTTGAACGCTAGAGAACGAGGTTCATCAACCTTGAGCAAGATATGCCCATAGGGTCCTGCACAAGCACATCCTCCTCTAGCTTGAATACCAAATAGGTCATTAAGCAGCTTAGCAACAAAAGGGCCGTGAAGTGGCTTATCTTTCTTGTTCCCCGTCTCTCTCCATAAGTAAAACTCATTGTCTTCACCACTCCCATCACTTGACGAAGAGTAAATTGTAGTATAAATGAGAAAAGAAAGCACAGCTTGTCTCTTTGCTGTTACATTTCCCAAAATCCATATGTTTGGATTTGGGAGAAGCCTTTGTAGTGCAAGTTCAATGTAAGTGTGTTCCATTCTTTCAATTACTTTATGACTTATGAACTCTTTCACCCAAAATGCAAGTGCTGTTCTCACTTTCTGAATAATTGGTGGTGTTCCTGCATCTTCCCTTTCTTCAATATTCTCTACATAGAGTGTGTCCTGGTAATTTTATTGCATATCATAAGAGACTTTTAGCTTCAGAATTATCATGAGAGCTAAGCAGAAAGAAAATTTCAACATACAAACATAGAAACTTTACAAAAGCAGTTGAATTTCTCTACTATAGCTTTAATTTCTTCTCCATTATTTATTTAAATATGAGGTGTTTATGTCTATTGGAAACAACCTCTCTATTTCGCAAAGATAAGGGTAAGGTCACGTATATCATACTCTTCTCCGGGTTCACTTGTGGGACAATACTGTGTATGTTGATGACGTATTTCCTTTAAATATATCTAGAGACTGGTAATGGAAGAAGAGAGCATGCACTTACAACTCAATTTACAGTTGGTTGTTGAAATGTCATGTCATTGTGCCACTAAATCTAAAAGTCAAATCAAAAAATATTTTTTTTTCAAGTACAAGAATTTTGCCTGTCTGAAATTCTTTGTTTGACTTATTAGTCTACTTGTCAACTATCCCAAATATTTCTAGAAGGAAAAAAAAAAGAAACCCTATGTCACTAATAAATGACAGTCAAATTCATCCATCAACCTCTTTGGACAAATTTGTGCCAACTCACAATTGACACAAATAAAGGAGAAAAGGACATCTAGATCTATAAGAATGAAGAGGACAATACAAAATATATATAATTTAAATTCATAATTCTTTTTACCTTTTCATTGTAGGGGTTGACAAAATCAACAGTACCTCCTCCACAAGTAGATGGAGGTAAAGTTCTCAATCTATAGAGTGCTTTGTTCATTACAAGAATTCCAGGTGTGCCTGGACCTCCAAGAAACTTATGAGGACTAATAAAAACAGCATCATATCCATCTATCTCTCCTGATCTCATCTCTATTTTCGCGTATGGACCACTGCAACACAACACCATATGTTAGTCATCTTTTCGCGACATACTTAGTACTGTCAGTATATAGAAGTCTTAACTCTATTAGCATACCTTGCTGCGAAATCAAAGCAAGCAAAAGCTCCATTTTTATGAAGTAGACGAGCGATGGCTCTTGTATCAGAATAAGTCCCAGTAACATTACTACAAGCTGAGAATGAACCCAACAATGGTCTATTCGTAGACTTATAGAACTCAAGCTGATCCCTCAATGCTTCCATATCTACTAGCCCGTTTTCGTCCAATCCAATCTCCACAACTTCAGCTAAACTTTGTCTCCATGAAAGAATGTTAGAGTGATGTTCATAAGGTCCAACAAACACCACCCATCTCTCTTTAGTTTCGTTACGAAAGCATTTTGTGAGTACTTTTTCTCTTAGTATAGAAGGGATTGAAATCCCCATAACTTCTTGTAGCCTTTTGATAGCAGCAGTAGAACCAGAACCACAAAATATAATAGCATCTTCATCTCCTCCACCTAAGCATTTCTTCACATAAGCAGCTGCTTCATGCACTAATTTTGTTGTTTGGTATCCCACATGACTATCACTAGTATGACTATTACCTGCACAAAATGATATAACAGTTGTTATCTTTCCCTTCTGGTTAAGGATGAAGGAGTACGTACATACATAGTTACTAAGGTAAACGAACATACCATAGAAAGGAAGGACGTTATTGATGATATAGTTTTCGATATATTGAAGTGATCTTCCAGAGGCAGTATGATCAGCATAAGTAAGCCTACGTTTCCCAAAAGGGGATTCGAAATCGACGTTTTCACCAATAATCTGTGAACGTAGCCATGAAAGTTTCTTTTCTGTAGATTCAGTCTTAGAAATATTAGCCTTTTCTAGCATATGAAATGATTCAATTCTACTCCTCAAATCTTCATGTGAAGCAATTGAAGAAGTAGCACTAGAATTATAATTACTATACTTTTTTTCCTTATTATTGTGATCTATTATTTGAGTTTCTCTCAACATTAATTGCCCCAAATCCATGTTACATGCAAAGAAAATTAAAAAGGAAAAAAAAATATATATATGTATATATATAGGCTAAGGTTTTAGAAATGTGAATTATTATAAAGATGGATAATAATTTAATGTGTTTGAGAGAATGGGAAGTGAAGAGTATTTATAGGAGAAATTATGATAATTAGGGAATCTGCATGTAAGTTTCGATTCTCTTAAAATATATTTAATGATTATACATATTTAAATAAAAGTAGTTGTTTTTTAAGATTAAAAACACGTAGTAGGAAAAAATTGACCAAATTTTTTATTTCAAAATGGTACGAAAAAATTGGTCAATTACAATTAGAGGGATAAAGTTAACATAGTAATTTCTTTGTGTAATTTTTTATATTTTTTTTAGAGAAAATGATTGAAAATAAAAGTGTATTGAACTTGATTTTCTTTCTATAGATGTCTAAAGTTTAAACTAAAATGGATTCATATAGTTTGATGTATAGCTTTAAAAATCGATCAGATTAATTTTCCAAAATATTTTATGTATTGTATTTTGTGTAAGATATATACAATGTGACTCAAATTCATTACAAGATTTTTTTCTACTCGGTGTCTAGTGTTGTCATATATATATATATATATTTTCTTAAAGGATGATCCATTAGAAAGAGATAAGTGGCTATTAATATTTTCTTAAAAGTAACATATGTTTCCATGAAAGTTTAACATTTTATTAACTTAATTGCACCCCTAAATTCCAATAACCAAAAGTCAAAACCTCCCACTAAATTCAAGTGTATATATATATATATATATATATATATATATATATATATATATATATATATATATATATATATATATATATATATATACTCTTTGTATTTTATCATTCATTATATGTCCGTTTCATAGAATTTTAATCATTTTAATAAATCAATTAAAATTCACATGAAATATACGACTACACTTAAAATATGTGTCCAAAAACTAGTATATCTATGGGCCATTTATCCCCACCCTAATATTGTCCATTTTGGTCAACAAAGTGGAAGTCATAACTCATAATTTGTCTTTTTTAAAAAAAATAAAAAATAAAGAAAATATCAAAGTAATTTGAAATTCTATTATGATAATGTAAAATAATATTTATAATAGTATATAAAATAATATCATTTCAATGTCCATTTTTGGTCAAATAAATGGCGCTTCAAGTTAACCGCAACGCGTAATTAATGGAATTAAAAAAGCAAACTAAGTGGAAGTCATAATTTGGAAGAAGAAAAAATAATTAAAAAAATAAAGTAATTTTAAGTCACGCAATTTAAAATATTTAAACCAAGTGAAATCTATAAGTTAATTTTTCAATTTCAATAGAATTGTTGAGATTTATATCATTATATGTCAAAAAAATAAAAGTTTAGTTATTTTATATAAAAAGTGAGAAAATTAATTTTAACATATTATTTCAATGTCCATTGAAATGTCTGTAATTTAAGTATTTTTATATTCAAAGTAGTTATTTGATTTACATAAATATCAACGGTATTGAAACTTATAAAGTTATTATAACTAAAGAGTTTGATTCTAAAACGAAGGCAGACTAGAGTATATTTCCATAATTTGGGAAAGTTTCACATTTATTAAATTTAAATAAAATTTTAATTCAAGTAGAAGAAAAAAGTGTGACCATAAACTAGAGAAATTTAAATATATAGTCTTTTAGTTTAATGAGAGAAAAAGATTAAAAAATGTTTAAGCAACATTTACATCAATTAGTATTATTTTGATATTTAATAAAATATTTGATAAATATATTACATTAGCTTTTAATTGGGATCTTTAAACAATCAACTAGTAGAATTTCACTTTTTTTTTCTTTTTCGTTCTAGCTAATATGCATTAATTTATACATTAATATATTCATTGACTATATTTATTTTAAGGTCATGATATTTCAATATTTATTTGTTTTATAGGTTATGATGTTATATTTTTTAAATAATTTTTTAAAGTCATGATGCTAATTTTTTAAATATTTTTTTTAAGGTCATGATATTTCCATGTTCTACCCATTGATTATTTCGAAACAATAGAAAAAAACAAGTTTTTTTTCATGCTTCTATGTTTCTTCGTTGAATACTTATTAAAGTTTTTTTCTTGGTTATTTTTGTGCTAGTATTTACATTGTGTTCACATTTTTGATATTTTTTTTCTTCAAATTAGTTAGTTTTAAATTTAATAAATTAAATAAATAAATTAGAGTTACATGCAACTATTTTTTTTTTTTGAGAAATAAACAAATTGACTAATAACTAAAAAATTGTAAAATAAAAAATATTTCAATCATAAATATTCATCCGTTGATATATATATATATATAATAAAGACATTTGAGTTGTTAAACATTCGAAAGAATGTCTATTTAAGACTTGGAAAAATTGATCAAACACATTTGATCACATCAAGCATAATTTATGTTTTAAATGTTGAACTTTTCACTAGTATACTAATATATGTGTTATTTAGGAGCTTTTCGTCGATATGTCTGCTTTATGTTAATAAAACTAATATTATATCAAGGATATTTTAGTCATCTAAAGTTTGATTTTTGTTGCAACATTTTCTTTGTAATTTACTGCAATCTGTCTCAGTAGGGTATTGTTGTAATTTCAAACTAAATGAAGGCAACTTCATTTGATGAGAAATGAATTTATTGATCTTTGAGATTTTTGTCCTATTTGACTATTGTATTCTTGAGAAAGATTCTTTTAGTAGTTCGTAAGAACGGTTATCGTTTTCAAAGAAAATAATTTTTTAAAAAAAAGAGAGAAATGACTTCTTTCACTTATTTGACGTAAGATATATTCTTATCAATGATCATGACTTTTCATCGTTTACTTTTCTTGTTGAGGAGAAGAGTAATAAGTGTGATTGTGGATGATATCATCTCTAACGAGGTTACAAATTAGGTTATATACACTATCATGATTGTAAGAAATATTTACACCATCAAATTACATATTCCACTTGATTGTAGCAAGAATAGGCCTATTGGGGGTGAAGCTAACTCGGATGCCAAAAGGGATTTGTTCAAAATCTTTTTTATCGAAAAATTACATATGTATATACTTGATTATATTTTTGAATGCAACAGATTTGTTTCATTTTCAAGATTATAAATCACACATTTTCAACAATGAAAGATATTAACAAGTAAACGATGGATTATGTTAAATATATATATTTTTATAGATTCAAAGGATTAAAGTTTTTGTTTTGTTCATTACATGAAAATCATCAATTCCTCATACTATACAATATCATTATTTTTTTTACCTATATATAGAGAGGATTCTTTTTTCATTTTTAAAAATAGGGAAAAACGGCATTTTTAGTCCCTATATTAAGGCTAATTTCTTATTTTAGTCCTTGTGTTATCTAACTTAGCACTATTGACCTTCAATTATATCAAGTGAGTGATTTTAATCCTTCAACTAACAGATCCGAAAAAGTTAACAGAGAGTTCACTGTTAAAACGAGAAATACGAGTATTTTTAAAGTTATTGCTTGAAAAAACATACAACATTTAAAAAGAATTTTCGCTGCAAATCTATTGTTGGTCGGTGTAAGAGGGAGGGTTAATGCTTATCAAGTTGGTTTTGTTGAAATTGTAGCTCAGATTGATGAGCTTGTTCTTCAAGATAGAGACATGGAAGACTTAGCTTGTTTTTCGAAAAGAGAGAATTAAAATGAAATATCCGAACTATCTCTTTTAGCAGTGAACTCTCTTGTTAATTTTTTTTGAATCTGTTAGCTGAAGGATCAAAATCACTCACTTTATATAATTGAAGGTTAATAATGCTAAGTTAAATTACACAAAAACTAAAATAAGAATATAACCTTAATACAGAGACTAAAAAGGCCGTTTCCCCTTAAAAATATTACCAATTTTTATTTGCACAAAACATTCATTAAGTGCCCAATGCAATTTTCTCAAAATTTAAGTACATTTTTCCTTATATTATAATAAATATATTTTGACCTACTAAATGTTTCCTTTTTAAAAAAGAATAGTAATTAATGTTTCCATAGAGAAATGAGAATTACCTTTAATATGAGGTGATTGAAAACTATAAATTCAGTACTATTAAATTATAATAATACGTACCCTCAATTAATAAATTGTTCTTACTATTGAAGAATATAATTTTCAAATTAAAAAAAGACAACGAAGAGCATTTTCATGGTTTATGTGATTTTCTTGCTTGTTTCATTCTCTGGTATATTTGCTCTCTTTATTTAATTGTTTTTCTTCCTCTTGTTTTCCCCTTTTTAATAATCGTTAACTCTGTCCATTAAAACTTAAACATATATTTAAGAAATTATCTATTGTGTGTGTTTATCGTTGTTTTTTGCTATAGAAATAAAAGAAAAATTAGAAAAATCTAAGGTTTTAATTTATTATTTCAATTAAACTACTCACATGCATGTACTATATCTCCAATACGTAGAAACAAACAATGAGTTTACAAAGTGTTTTAATAGTATGGAAAAAGCTAATTAATCACCAGACTGTTTTTAAAAATTAAGAATTCTCTCTCTTCATCATCAACTGAATCACTGTTCGCGATCTAGGATTCTATTTTCTAATCAATCCAATCCCCGTTCACGTTTTTCTCTTTCTTATCGATGAATGAAATCTAGTTTTTTAAAAGCATGCTTACTCTTTATACTATATATGTCTTAAACGTTCGATCAAAAATCTTGAAGTTAATTTTTTTGTTACTCATATACATTTATTTTATTTTTTTGAAATATTGTATGATAGTGATGCAAACTAATGATGCATTGAGGCTAGAAAAGAAAGTTAATGCTATTCAAGAAAGTCATAGTGAAAATATGGTGACAACATGCCCAAAATCAAGAATCCAAGTATCTCAAGGTGCAATAGGGACAATTGGTGGCATTCCACAATATAGAGTACAAATTGTAAATGGATGTGAGTCAAAATGTGGTAGTATTCACATTGCATGTGGTGAATTTGCTTCATCAAAACTTATAAATCCTATGATTTTCAAGAGAGTTGCCATTAATGATTGTCTTGTCAATAATGGAGCACGTATGAGATCAGGACAAATTATCTCATTTACATATACCAATACTTATAAATATCCTATGGTAGTTGCTTCATCTAGGTGCAACTAGATATGAATTCACAGTATATTTATTATTAATTTATGTTTCTAGATATGATTTCATAGTTTATTTATTCTTAATTCGTAGAGATAGATGGAGTTCTTATATTATGTAGTAGGCGTTTAGCCATGCGATATCATATCACGATATGAAATCAGTGTTTGGATATGTAATTTTTAATTTGTGGAGATAGATGGTTGAGCCTCTTATGTACTATTTATTTGACTTTTGGAATATTTAGTAGAAATATATATTTTCTAAAGAAGTCAGCATTGACTAACAAGTTTGTACGTATTATAATTCAGATAATTAGACCACGTCTACAAGAAAATAAACTACGTTGAGTGTTTTAATGGAGAAAAAATAGGCATTAAAATGGGTAATTGTGTATTATAGGAGAGAGAATGTTATGTATCTATAAACTTATACTAAAATTAAAAAAAAGAAAGAATTATGTAATATTTAAAAAAGAAGGGAAAATTAGAGAATATAAAACTTATAGTTGTGTATTTAAGTTATTTTCCTTATATATTATATATTTTGTATTTAATAAAGAAAATAAAAAATAATATTTCAAAATTATAGTCTAAACAAATCATAAATATTTATATGGTTATCTCTTCCTAATTAAAGAACTGAAAGGTGAAACTCATCGACAATGACATGACTCATCGCGAAATAGTTGATAAATCATTTGTTTGTCACGTTTTGTGAAGGAATATCTAGGAAGGTGTTTCAGAAATTAATCTGATTTCACATCTCTTTTCATTTCGTTTGAAAAAAGGAACAATTTTAATGATTCTTAGAAATCATGGGAAATATATAGAATAAATTAAAAGGTATATGTTATATAATTGAGATGGAAAGAATAATATATGATTCTTATAACAGATTGATTCAATATATTGAGGTGTTCATAGGTTGGTTCTATATGATATTTTCATATTTCAGTTTGATATTTTGGGTCTTCAATTTCTTAAAATATCATAATAAAATCAAATTTAATTAAATCGGATATGATTTGATTTTTCTTCGATTTCAATTTTTCCAATTTGAATTTAGACCTCAACTAAAAAAAGAAATTTTAATTAAAATTTTATATTGCCATTGGATTAACAAAACTATTTTATTATTGGTTCTTTAATAAATACCTTTTGTATATTTAATAAAATTCTTTAAATAAATATAAAAAAATAATACGTGTGAAAATTATTACATATTGGAACCTTTCTCATATTAATATGCTGAAAAATATTTATTAAAATTTTGCAATTCGACTCTTAAGAATCGAAATACAACTAACTTAAAATATTAAAAAAATAATACAAACATTTAATATTATAATTTTTACAAATACAATAATTAATATTACTAAAATTCAAGTCAAATATAAATTACTTTCCACCAAAAAAATATTCTTTTTAATAATACTTTTCAAAATAAATTGTTTTTAATATTTGGTCAAACAGGTTAGATATTCTTTTTCTTTTTAAGGTAAGTAGTGTAATATAATGGAAGTAGAAAAAAATGTTTTTCTTTTAGTGGGAACTATTATTTTTATTGTATATATTTGACTGACCATTTTATTTTCTTTTAACAACTAATATGTATTATTGACCATTCACCACTTTCAAACTTTTTGACCCTCTCTCTTCTCAAATAAAAAAAAAATTATTTCTTTAATATAAACATATTGTTATTATTATTATTATAATTATAAAAAGTCCAATAATTTACTTAAATATATGATTGGAACGGGTGATAATATTAATTAATCAATATATTCATGCAAATAGTGCATTAGACCATTCCACAAAATATAAAAAAAAGGGATGATGAAGAATTTAAATTACTTTATTTATTTTATTTTCCTTTGCGCTTCATTTTACTTATGTATTTTTAAAAATAGCGAGAATTTTACTACTTTTTTTGTATTATTTTTGATATAAAATAACTATATAAAACAATAATAATTAAATTTAACGTTTTAAGAAAATTAATTTAGTAAAATAATTATAATTTTCTTAAGAAGGGTGTTAGTAGATCAACATAAACAAATAATATGAATGAAACGGAAGGAGTAATTCATTAGAAAACGTATAAATAATTAGATTTATGCCAAAAAAAAGTGTATGATGATTAGTGACAAGTCAAGTGGATGTTTAATGCTAATTAAAGATAAGTAAGTCTTAAAATAAGACAATTATACAGAAATATGAAGCAAATTGAAACATAAAATTAATACATTGACTAGTTCCTTTCATCACCAAAGTGGTCTAGTCTACATGTTTGTGGTATGACTAGAAAGAAAAAAAAAAATATAACTTTCTTAAATATAAGCGATCTATAAATTTTGATTTTAGAGAAATTAGATTACTGAATAAATTATACGTGAATTTTTAAAATATAAATATAAAATTTTATAATCATATTAAACTTACTGAATCCTATTGAACCCGTAAATAAATATATAATTAGGGTATATTACACATATATATCATACAAGGCCTCATGTGATGACTTGGCCAACTTAAGTACTTTAAGTTCACATATGAAAACTGAATTAACTACTAACTTCTTGAATTTGATTGTTAATTACCAATAATTAAGAGGGTTTTTTTTTCCACCAAATATAATAAGGTAAGATTATTTTATATTTTATATGAGCAAGAAGAGTAATTTGTCACATTTTATATAATAATATATATATGCGATAGACTTTTTCAAACAAATTAAGGAATGTATTTATCCAAAACGCGTAAAAGAAAATTCAATAGAAGTTTTTAAAAGACCTTTTATATTACTTGGTTCTTTGTTTTAACCTTTGTGTGATGTAAAAAGAAAATTTAGCTTTTGTATTTTATCAAATATCGTTTTTATTTTAGAAAGTATTGTCTTCGTCGCAATTTATCTGATACAGTACCATAAATATTCATATAGCTATAAAATATTATATATTCAGAATTATAAGAAAAACATTTAAAAGTTATATATAAAAAAATATCGTATGAAGAATGAGTTCAATAATTTTTTACTTATATCCTGTCTATGTACTAAAATCATTAAACTGTATAAATATTTTATTGTGAATCCAATTATCATTATAAATTAATATAAAATTATTATAAAAAGTTCAAATTCTCGATTTACCTATGATCACACGAAATCAATAGATTATATTTTGAAGAAGAATTTCTAAAATAAATTTTCTATTGAGAAACTTTATAATCTCAATATTCCAACACATATTCAACTCCGTTAATCATGATTCATGACTAAGTAAATTCTGAGTATCCAAGAAAATTAGATGCATGAATAATGGACAAAATAATGGATATTGTTTAATTAGCATGTAATAAAATATAAGCAAATTAAACCTTGACCAAACAACAACTTACAAACAAATACCAATGAAACAATAATGATAAATCCAATGAAATCCTCCAAGTGAGATCAGATTTGTGAAAGAATAAACATACAGATTTTATTTTTATCTCGTAAAGGTCGAGAAATTGTTCTCGAAAGACCTTTGATTCAATCATAACAAATCAAAACAGTTGTCATACAAAGAAAAAGGCTAGTGCAGAAAACACGACAATATATACATAAAGTAGTAAAGAATATTCAAGAAAAAAACATTGATAATAAAAAAAATAGTTTGATAATCGAAACACAACAGATAACATATAATACCAATGCATCTTATTCAAATATTCATAAATTTTGTATTATAAAATTGAAACTAATTTTGAAATTTTAATAAACATTTTAAACAATACTATTTTTATCATTTTTGTTCAATTCTGATTATTTAAATCTTATCTCTATTAAATAAATCAATCTAATCCTCTTTAACTCTAAGACCTATTCTTAATAATGGTATTAAAAGAACATATAAAATATTATGTCCTAAGTCATTTTAGTAAGTTTGTGGAAAAAATTAAATTCTTTTATTGCATGCTGCGGTTAATTTAAGGCACTATATATATCCACTTGACAAAACGGTAGATTACAAGTTATTGTATTGATAGATATATTTTAGTTGACTTCTACTAAGTCATGAATAGAATGAATTTTAGATTTTTTTTTTTTGGTCTTTGTACTATCTTTTGTGAAATAAATTACTTTAACGAGTCGTTCGGTATGAGGTATAAATCATAATAATTTAATGATAGAATATATAATTATTTCATCATATATTTGGTTAATTTAATGATAGAATATATAATTATTTTATCATATATTTGGCTGGAGGTATTAGGTAATTTTTGAATCATCTATTTCGCTATTCATACAGTGATAGAATAAGTTATCCCATATACATAATGAGATAATTAATCTCAAAATAATCTGTTTCCGACTAAACGAAACACCATCGTATATTCAAAACTAAACTTAGAATTTATTGAAGTA
The DNA here is from genome assembly GCA_027705065.1 of Solanum peruvianum. Lineage (NCBI taxonomy): Eukaryota > Viridiplantae > Streptophyta > Magnoliopsida > Solanales > Solanaceae > Solanum > Solanum peruvianum. The sequence goes on along the minus strand of JAKWJD010001765.1, from coordinate 690,038 downwards.
TTATCTTTAAAATTATAATATGTCCACCTTTTTATATAGTACTTCATTTATTTTAATTTATGTGGTGTATTTAGATTTTTGAGATTCAAAAAATTTTAATTTGATCGAAGAATTATCTCATGAAATCTTCAAAAGATTTAAAAATAAAATTCATATATTTGTAAACTTCATAAACAATACTATAAGTTATAAAAATTGACACTATAAAATATTTAGAGTGAATTTCATGATTAGATAAATATATTATACTGAACTTAATAAATATGATTATGGGCTCGTTTGGATGGGCTTAATAAAAGCAGCTTTAAAAAAGTACTTTTGAAAGTGCTGAAACTTATTTTTAAAATAAGCAGTTATGCGTTTGGATAAATGTGCTGAAGTTGTTATGCCAAACGTGAAAAGGGAAAATGGAAGAAAGAGATGTTAGGGTTATATGGGTAATTTTGGAGATTGTATAAAAATATTGAGGGCAAAAAGATAAAAATGTGGTCAACTTAAAACAACTTATAAGCTAAAAAAAAAAAACACCCCTACCCCAGCTTTTAACTTTTGGCTTAAAATAAGTTTTTTTAACTTAAAATAAGTTATTTTGAGAATTGTCAAACAGTTAAATAAGTCAAAAATCAGCTTTTAAGTCAGTTTGACCAGCTTTTAAGCTGAGCCAAACAGGCTCTAATATCAATTCATTTTATGATTTTAAAATTAAAATATTAAGACCTGATTGGAAGTTATAATGGAAGTTGGACTAAGTATAATTAGACAAACATTTAAATCCATTTGTGTATTATAGAAAATACCAAGTCGTGTATACTCAACCTATCTTAAGTATATCATAAATGTATGATAACTTATTATACTAGATAAAAATTGTAAAAATAAAAACAACATATTTATATACGCTGAGCACTTATTCACGGTAAAATTCGATCTAAATTTGAATCGCACATCGCAGAATTCATTCTGTGATGACGCTTCATATTTAAAGCTCAAACTCGAGATCTGAGTGTGAACTTTGTTGGGTTGTTGTGTGTAGCAAGTTCCTTTCATTATTGTTCCTTTATTTTATTGATTCATCTCAACCATATTTTTCCTATAAATAGCTCTAACTTTTCATCATTTTAAACACAAAACATAAATATTCTTTTTTATTCTTTCTCATCTAAATTTCTAAGCTTTTAGTTATTTTCTTTTACTTTTGAATCAAATGGAATTTGAACAACCAATGTTTAGAGAACACCACAACACTAAGAAATATAATTATAGTAGTTCTATGAGTAGTACTGTTTCCTCTGTTGCTTCACATGAAGATTTGAGAAGTAGAATTGAATCATTTCATGTTAGGGAAAAAGCTATTTCCAAAACTGAATCTGCTGAAAAAAAACTTTCATGGTTACGTTCACAGATTATTGGTGAAAATGTCGATTTCGATTCCCCTTTTGGGAAACGTAAGCTTACTTATGCTGATCATACTGCCTCTGGAAGATCACTTCAATATATCGAAAATTATATCATTAATAACGTCCTTCCTTTCTATGGTATGTTCGTTTACCTTAGTAACTATGTACGTAACGTACTCCTTTATCCTTAACCAGAAGGGAAAAATAACAACTATTGTATGATTTTGTACAGGTAATAGTCATACTAGTGATAGTCATGTGGGATATCAAACGACGAAAATAGTGCATGAAGCAGCAGCTTATGTGAAGAAATGCTTAGGTGGAGGAGATGAAGATGCTATTATATTTTGTGGTTCTGGTTCTACTGCTGCTATTAAAAGGCTACAAGAAGTTATGGGGATTTCAGTCCCTTCTATACTAAGAGAAAAAGTACTCACAAAATGCTTTCGTAACGAAATGAAAGAGAGATGGGTGGTGTTTGTTGGACCTTATGAACATCATTCTAACATTCTGTCATGGAGACAGAGTTTAGCTGAGGTCGTGGAGATTGGATTGGACGAAAACGGGCTAGTAGATATGGAAGCATTGAGGGATCAGCTTGAGTTGTATAAGACTACGAATAGACCATTGTTGGGTTCATTCTCAGCTTGTAGTAATGTTACTGGGACTTATTCAGATACAAGAGCCATCGCTCGTTTACTTCATAAAAATGGAGCTTTTGCTTGCTTTGATTTCGCAGCAAGGTATGTTAATTGAGTTTGACTTTTGTATACTGACAGTACTAAGTATGTCGCGAAAAGATGACTAATATATGGTGTTGTGTTGTAGTGGTCCATACGCGAAAATAGAGATGAGATCAGGTGAGATAGATGGATATGATGCTGTTTTTATTAGTCCTCATAAGTTTCTTGGAGGTCCAGGCACACCAGGAATTCTTGTAATGAACAAAGCACTCTATCGATTGAGGACTTCACCTCCATCTACTTGTGGAGGTGGTACTGTTGATTTTGTTAACCCGTACAATGAAAAGGTATGTATGTACTAAGTTGCGCGGACTCTTCATCTTCTGCTTAGCTCTCATGATAATTCTGAACTTGATATTATGATAAAATAAACAGGACACACTTTATGTGGAGAATATTGAAGAAAGGGAAGACGCTGGTACACCGCCAATCATTCAGAAAGTGAGAACAGCACTTGCATTTTGGGTGAAAGAGTTCATAAGTCATAAAGTAATTGAAAGAATGGAACACACTTACATTGAACTTGCATTACAAAGGCTTCTCCCAAATCCTAACATATGGATTTTAGGAAATGTAACAGCAAAGAGACAAGCTGTGCTTTCTTTTCTCATATATACTACAACTTACTCTTCGTCAAGTGATGGGAGTGGCGGAGACAATGAACTTTACTTATGGAGGGAGACAGGGAACAAGAAAGATAAACCTCTTCACGGTCCTTTTGTAGCTAAGCTTCTTAATGACCTATTTGGCATTCAAGCTAGAGGAGGGTGTGCTTGTGCTGGACCTTATGGACATAAGTTGCTTAAGGTTGATGAACCTCATTCTCTTGCCTTCAAAGATGCAATTGAAATGGTGAGTTTCGATAAATAAAGGATTTTAACTTATGTACTATATAATTATCTTTTAACGTTAACTTTTCACTTGATATATAGGGCTATACTGGAGTTAAGCCGGGATGGACAAGGATAAGCTTTCCCTACTACATGTCGAAAGAAGAATTTGAGTTCATTCTAGCAGCATTAGAATTCATATCCATTTATGGACAAAGGTTCCTTCCTTTATACAATTTCAATTGGAAGAGTGGTGCTTGGACTTTCAAAAAGAAAGCTTTGAAAGAGACGCTTACGAGAGGGATGGATCACAATTGCAACTTTTGTGGCTCACCAATGATGAAGGAGTTGAACTTAGGTGGTGCTAATACTTGCCATGATAACACAAAAGAAGGATCATGCACTAACAGTAACAAAGAAGGCATTATTTATAAGTACGTAAAGTATCTTGAGACAGCCAAGCGCGTAGCTAGCCTCCTTCCTAAGTTCCCACAGCAGAGACCAATACCTGAAGAACTAGACACTAATCTTGTGTCCTTTAGAGCCTGATAAAAATATGTATATGAAAATAAACTTTGTCCAATGTCTTGTTGGGCTAATTCGATCGTTTGATATGTAATAATAACTTCAAAGTATATGTATTCCCTTCGTTTTGTTTTTACTTGTCCAGTATGTATTTGTATTTTCTTTAAGAAATACATAAAGTATTTTTTAATTTCTCATTGATTCGTGTTTTACGCTCTCATTTGTTGTTGATCAAAAAGGATATTATGTATTAAGTAACAGTCTAACAGACTGTTTGGCTAACAGAAACTTGACAATTCAATTTTTTTGTTACTGCAGTTTAAAGAATTGGCTAAGTGTATGATCATATTGGTAAGTATCAGAGCAAGCTAATGCTCTTCAGACTCTAAAGGGTACAAAAGTTGGGTCTATTTCTTCAGGTATCGATCGTTGAGGTGGGAACTTGGGAAGGAGACTAGCGATGCGTTTGGCTGTCTCAATGTACTTTACATACTTGTGAACAAGACCTCTACCATGGTTGTTTTCCTCAGTGTTATGGCAACTTATATTCAATACGTTCGTCATCTGTGAACAGCAAAACTTGCAATTGAAAGCTTTTTTCTTGAAAGTCCACGCGCCACTCCTCCAATTGAAATGATACAAAGGGAGGAACCTTTGTCCATAAATGGATATGAATTCTATTGCTTCTAGAATGAACACAAATTCTTCCTTGGACATGTAATAGGGGAAGCTGACCCTTGTCCATCCCGGCTTAACTCCACTATAGCCCTGTTCAGACAAAGAAAATCGCGTTATGTTTCTACTACCAACATGGATGGAATGTAGAAAACATATGTGGAGCCATGGAGGCACTCACCATTTCAATTGCATCTCTGAAAGCAAGAGAATGAGGTTCATCAACCTTAAGCAACTTATGTCCATAAGGTCCTGCACAAGCACATCCTCCTCTAGCTTGAATACCAAATAAGTCATTAAGCAGCTTAGCGACAAAAGGGCCGTGAAGAGGTTTATCTTTCTTGTTCCCTGTCTCTCTCCATAAGTAAAGTTCATTGTCTCCACCATTTCCATCACTTGACGAAGAGTGAGTTGTAGTATATATGAGAAAAGAAAGCACAGCTTGTCTCTTGGCTGTTACATTTCCTAAAATCCATATGTTTGGATTTGGGAGAAGCCTTTGTAATGCAAGTTCAATGTAAGTGTGTTCCATTCTTTCAATTACTTTATGACTTATGAACTCTTTCACCCAAAATGCAAGTGCTGTTCTCACTTTCTGAATGATTGGCGGTGTTCCAGCGTCTTCCCTTTCTTCAATATTCTCCACATAAAGTGTGTCCTGTTTATTTTATCATAATATCAAGTTCAGAATTATCATGAGAGCTAAGCAGAAGATGAAGAGTCCGCGCAACTTAGTACATACATACCTTTTCATTGTACGGGTTAACAAAATCAACAGTACCACCTCCACAAGTCGATGGAGGTGAAGTCCTCAATCGATAGAGTGCTTTGTTCATTACAAGAATCCCAGGTGTGCCTGGACCTCCAAGAAACTTATGAGGACTAATAAAAACAGCATCATATCCATCGATCTCTCCTGATCTCATCTCTATTTTCACGTATGGACCACTACAACACAACACCATATATTAGTCATCTTTTCGCGACATACTTAGTACTGCCAGTATACAAAAGTCAAACTCAATTAACATACCTTGCTGCGAAATCAAAGCAAGCAAAAGCTCCATTTTTATGAAGTAAACGAGCGATGGCTCTTGTATCAGAATAAGTCCCAGTAACATTACTACAAGCTGAGAATGAACCCAACAATGGTCTATTCGTAGACTTATACAACTCAAGCTGATCCCTCAATGCTTCCATATCTACTAGCCCGTTTTCGTCCAATCCAATCTCCACAACTTCAGCTAAACTCTGTCTCCATGACAGAATGTTAGAATGATGTTCATAAGGTCCAACAAACACCACCCATCTCTCTTTCATTTCGTTACGAAAGCATTTTGTAAGTACTTTTTCTCTTAGTATAGAAGGGATTGAAATCCCCATAACTTCTTGTAGCCTTTTAATAGCAGCAGTAGAACCAGAACCACAAAATATAATAGCATCTTCATCTCCTCCACCTAAACATTTCTTCACATAAGCTGTTGCTTCATGCACTATTTTCGTCGTTTGATATCCCACATAACTATCACTAGTATGACTATTACCTGTACAAAATAATATCATAGTTGTTATTTTTCACTTCTGGTTAAGGATAAAGAAGTACGTACGTACATAGTTACTAAGGTAAACGAACATACCATAGAAAGGTAGGACGTTATTAATGATATAGTTTTCGATATAATGAAGACATCTTCCAGAGGCAGTATGATCAGCATAAGTAAGCCTACGTTTCCCAAACGGGGATTCGAAATCGACATTTTCACCAATAATCTGTGAACGTAGCCATGAAAGTTTGTTTTCATGAGAATCACTCTTAGAAATGTCATTTTCTGTTGAATGAAATGAATCAACTCTTATACCAAAGTGATCTTCCTGTGAAGTAGTTTTAAGATTATTGTACTTATTCATTGTTTGTGTTTGAAATGATGGTGTAACGTGCTGGTATTTATTTCAAATAATAATTAAAACAGAGTTGAATTTTTTGGTATAAATAATTAGAGGAATTGTGACTATAGACTATAGTTGAGTTTTTTTATAATTTTTAAGCTGAATGATATGTACGTGGTCCTACTTATATCCATCGATTAATTAATTAATTAATTTTATCATTGATGAGCAAAGTGATGACCAAGAAATAAAGTTTCTTTATGAAGTTGTCTATGATCTAATTTTTTATGGTTTTTGGTTCCCTTTTGTATATTAGCATCGAAACCATGAGTTTTGTTATGATGTTAATAATCATATTATATGGTGAGGTATAGGTGATGGGTGAGGGATAGTTAAGGTCGGTGTCGTAGTTTAACATGACGCTTGTATTAAGATATTTTAACATCGGTAAAGGGATGGGAATTTGATTTCCTTATATGGACTTGGGCAAACATCCCCTAATGAGCTAGTTTTTGGGGTGTGAGTTAGGTCCAGGTGTCATATAGTTACATGGTATCAGAGCAGAGCTCGTCTTATCCGATGTTGGGACTTTCAAAATCAAAATTGCTCACGCACCAGATGCTAAACACTGGGTGTGAGTTGGAGTGTTAAAAAATGACAAAAGTTTTCACATCGGTGGTTAATGAGATGGTTGGACTTCTTGTAAAGCTTGGACAATCCTCCTCCCTTTGAGCTGACTTTTGGGTGTGAGTTGACCTAAGACCTAATTTAACAGCTTGTTTGATAAATTTAGTTAAAAAATAAAGTTATTGTAGATTCTAGCACGATGGTAAATATTTGATCCTAACAAAGGATAAATTTAGTTAAAAAAATAAAATTATTGTAGATTCTAGCACGATGGTAAATATTCAATCCTAACAAAGTTATTGTAGATTATGGCACGATGATAAATATTTAATCCTAACAAGTGTTAGATATTAAAGTCAATAACAACACGTTGCAAGAGAAAGAAATGAAATTGTATATATGATGTGAGTTATAAGGGCTAGCCGGGTAGGCGTGGTATGATATTCAAAGGTTCGATAATTATTATCTTCGATTTTCAAAAATACTACACTATCTTCATAACAAATTAACTCAGTATGATTTAATATTTAAAGTTTTATTTTGATATTTTACGATATTGTAATTCGGAAATAGGGTGGGATTCCTAGATCTAATGGCCGGTGAATCACCTATCATAGTTTGATCAACTTCAACTTGCATATATTCGTATAACATAAAGAATCGTGACTTTAATTTTGTAAGAAATATCTCAATTATATCATAATACTTATACCTTACGCACTAAATATTCAATATAAAATACAAATATATACAAGTTGAAGCTAAAGCAATCAAATACATAAATAAATGCTATATGTACATATCAAATATAATATTAAATAATACCAAATAATATCCAAATTGTAATATTAAAAATTTAATTTCGATATGATATTTGCATTTTAACGTATCATGTCCACCATCCACCCCCCAATGTGAGCTACAATTTTTGGCTGATAGTTTGATTTTACAAATATATTAACTAAAAATTAATTAATTTTATAATTTTCTAAAAGTTTAAATATTTTGAAAAACGTGTAAATTGCTGGCGCCTTTTGGTTTGTTTTATTCAGGGGGTTTTAAAGTTTAATTAGCTTTAACTATTTTACATAATTCATAAAGAAATTTCAATTATTTTGTACCCATTGATTTATCCAAAACAACAGGAATACATATTTTTCCATTATTCATGCATCTACTTTTATTCCTTTTATAAAACTCAAAGTTAATTTATAATAGTTTATATTTCAGAAAAATACATTCATTTTATTTTGTAAAACAAAAGTCAGTTAATTAATAATAACTATCTCATAGTCATTTGACTTTATTTTGAAATCAAAAGTCACTTAGTTATTTTTATTTACATTACTATTGGTTAAACGAAAAACTACTTCGATAATATAATATTCTTTTCACGTATACATAACTTTGACCCAAAATATTTTCCAATTCTAATTTCATAAATATTTCTTTTTATGGTAACTAGCTCCTTTTTTTCTATTTAATTTGAATGTTATATGTGTACGTAACATTAAATTTAAAATCATTTCTTTTATTTATTTCAAATTTTATTTGCGTATGTGACATTAAAAGTCTAATTTCTTAAATCTTTTTTTTTCCATGTCAATCCTTTTTCTTTTTAATGAGAATATTATTTGTGTATATAACATTAAAATCTATCTTTTTAATTCGAATGCTATTTTTGTACATAACATTATGAGCTACACAATCTTTTTATTTTATTTTATTAGAAAGACCTCTATTTGATTTGGAAGTAGTGATGAAAGAGACTAATAACAATTAACACATAAATAAATAATAAAAATATAAAAATATAAAAATTATTTTCTTTAATTATAAAAAAATAATAATCTCAAAGCAAGATATGTTAGGTGTCTCTTACATTTATTTTCACCATGTGTATAGAACTACTTTGCTAAACAATTCATAATGAGGATTTCTGATAAAATTTTGATTCACCTAAAAAAATATCTAGAAATAGACAAGTCATATATTCTATTTATTTATTTTAATAATAGCTAGGACCAATAATTCAAAAAAATGCCTAACTATTATTAATAAAAACTGCCAAACTATTATTAATACGTTACAAAATCAAACTTTTTATATTTAGGTAATCCCTATTTTAGAGGAAAAAATATTTTGAACTATGCGTGAACAATAAGATCAAATATTTCTTGCGGCTATTCATGTATAGCTGTCGTTATATAATGATGAATTTAATATATGAATATAATAATATTTAAATAACAATTAAAATAAATAACTAACGTATGATACAATATAATATGCAATAACCAGAGGCGTCAAATGAACTGCTTGAAGTTCATGTTGCGTATAAAATTTGGCAAAACGAAAAATGAAAAGACTGAAATTCATTTACTCAAATGAGGTGGAGATGATGAGATTACGCCATGTGGCAAATTACTTGTATATATACATCCAAGAGGAGAAAAAATAATAAGGACAATTTGAAAAGTCGTAACTGAAATTTGTGTAATTATTAGCATAGTAATTATCTCCTGATCAAATAGTTACATGGCCAATTAAATATGTCGAAATTGTAGTTTCATAACCAAATAGTTACATGGCCAATTAATTATATGACTTTCTAAACATTGAACTAATTGATTTCTGATAATTTCACTCCTATTTCATCCAAATCTAATTCTTTTTTTTCTTCTACTGAATAAGTTATTAATCCACTTATTTATTAGTTTGATTCATAAAAATGAATTTATATGACAAGTAAATAGAAATAGAGAAAGTAATAATTTTGCAAATAATTTGTGACATTGATCTACAAATCGAGAGAGTAACCAAACAAAAATATAGGACAAAAAAAGTGTAATAAAGATAGGATTAAAAAAATCATATGCATAAACAATAGCATAATGAATAATTTCATATGGTTGACCAATGTATTCACAATAAAATAAAGAAAAATTAGCAACGAACAATTTTCACAACTAAACAACAAAAAAATGTCATTAGTTTCATTAATTAGTGATAAATTATTAAAGTAGCATCAGTGTAATTTAGCGATAGATTAATTCATATTCTTTATAGTGATTTGATTTTTTTGATTTTTTAATCGGTGTTTGGAGTCCATATTAGAGTCCTGATTAAATCTGGATTGCACTATACAAACCCGTTCGAGTATATTGCTCCCAACAAAATTTTTTCATATTCATAGCTCGAACGCGAGACATCTTGTTAAGAGTGAAATACTTTCTTTCAGCAGTGAACCACAATCATGTTGGTTGTATTGTGATTTTAGAATACTATAGAAAGTTACTTGCTTTGCTTTAATTTATTTACTAATTCTATTAATTATATAGGATTATTTAATTTAATTACCTTTATTTATGATGATTTAATAATGGTTCCATTAGCTGACATAAATCTCAACCCACTTGCATGAAAGATTTTATTGACTTTAATTTGATTTGTCAAATTCAGATGGTGACAATCTTGCTTTTTCAATGATGGAATTACATAATATGCACATGCATGATTCACTTTCACAAAAATAAAATAAATAAATAAATAAATAAATAAATATATATATATATATATATATATATATATATATATATATATATATATATATATATATATATATATATATATATATATATATATTCTTGAATAATGTGATAAAGTTGGATAACAATTTTAAAGATATATCAAATACTTAATAAGTTTCTTTTAAATATGAATGCTTTTAATCAATACTCTATAAATATGAATAGTTATAATTAATAGTATGCTAAAAGCTTTAATGACTTTGAATAGATGATTTTATTATTGTTTTCGCAAAAAAAAAAAGAATTATACTGTCGCCAAAGATTTTTTTTAATCGTAATTTAATTTATCTTGAAATACAAATAAATAGTGAATTATCAAATTTAATATTTCTGATTTTTTGAATTTTATGCTTTTTATAAATTTTCCCCTATACATTCCCCCGTTATTATTCAAAAAGATGAGGAGGAAAGGATTTTTTATGATCCGTTATAATTTGAATATATGAAATAAAATGATCATATGAAAAATATATATTATGATTTTTTTTAAAAAAAAAAAGAATATACAATTAATTAAATGTACCATGCATAAGATCGATTTTTGAAAAATAACAAATGAAATGTTCATATCAAAGAGATCAATTGTCCTTTAATGGACATATGTGACACTCCAACATAATCGAAAATCTAAAATTATGATGAAAATATACCACATGCAAATATAATAAATTACAGTTGAAATAAAATGAACAAAAATGTAAAATAAATTTTTAGGCTGAGGCACAGATATCTCGCTCTTTTTAAAGAGATTCAAGCCCAATGCGACATGATCTACACCGATCCAACAATATAACTCTTGACTCGTCCCCTCCAGGATACAACAGCCCAACAACAGCGTATAACTCAAACAACTCCGGATTAGTTGAAGAGTCCAAAGCCCCACAAAAGAACACATTCCTTCAACATATAATAATCTCTTTTGTATAGTGAATATAGTTGAAGACTTAAAATATTTTCTATGTCTCAACTCTGTCTTTCACTACACTAACCTCATACTACTCATCTTTTTCACTCTATATTTTCTTGTACTTCTCTTGTTTCTTCTCCTATCTCAAGATAAATGAAGACTACACTGTTTATAGGTAATGAGTTTTTTCTTGCAATGAATAGGAGATAGTGAGTAGTAAATTCGCCAAATGAATGACTCAAATATTACATAAGTTACAATACATAAATATAAAATAATGAACGAAATGAAGAATCGATAATTATATAAGTTACTAAAAATTTATGATCACTTTATTCCACAATTGATGAGAGTAAAGAGCCACAAATGTAATATCCATAAACAGACATAACATGATATATAATATGACATATAATATATATTTTTATTAATATTAAAACGTCACACCAATACATATTAGAAAGATCATTCGTCGTTTGAATGGCTGACATGACACTCCTTGACACCCCTTACATCCAAGATTGAACAAGAGCTAGCGTAAACAATTTAACATAACCCAATACAAAATCATAATAAAAAATAAACACTAAATCTAACTCATAAGACGAGAATTATCAAGATCATATTAACCCAAAGATGGACCTTTCACCTCAAAAGTACATGAAAAGTGGGTCATGTGTTGATGAAGTAGCTAAACCCTAGTATATATATATATTATATATATATATATAAAAGAAACAAATATTCCCTAATTGAAGGGGTCCATATTTTTGTTACCCGTGAACCCATTTTGGAAAGTAGGCAACTTCCAAAAACAGCCTATTAATTGTTACTGTCCCTTCCAAACAGACCCTTACATTATACAACTAGGAGAAAACCTACAAAAACAACTAAAATGTCTATAATTTTAATATTGGTACCATAGTTCGATAATGACAAACACATAGATAACAAAATATAATCACTATCCAAATTTTATAGGATTGGAATTATTGAAACACTCAAAAATAAATCGAGTCACGGTAAAATGAAAAGTCTCTTATTTTTAAGGTGTATAAAATTACTTTAGTTAGAAAATATTTTATTTTTTAATATGAGACTTCTTAATATGAATTTTATGGGGAAAAAAAATCACAAATCAATAATTAATGAGATAAGTGGTCTTTTATATGGACTTAACAATCATCCTTTCATCAGTTATAAGTTTAATTAACTCAGTATTCATTTATTTTACATTAATCAAGATTTATTTCATATTCAGTATAACTCGATATCATATTCTCTAATTAAAATCGAGGTGGAAGGATAGGCTATTTTCCATTTTTCTCCTAATACATTTTATGAATACTCATCTTTTTTATTCGGACCTTCACTCTACATCGTAGAGACAATAGGTTAAACTCCTTCATGTACTTTCTCATGAAAATATTGAAAAAATTATGTTTTAGATTCTTAAGTTTATTTATGAATTTCGCTTCGACATCACCAGGTAGAAATTAATTCCTAAACTTCGAAAATAGTCTTTATTCCCATTTAGAAAATTTCTAAAAAAATAACTCCCCATAAAGTGTATTTCTAGTTTTCCTATTCTCCACTTAGTAATTCTCCTTAAGTATAAAAGATAAAGCAACCCCCTTTTCATACAACAATATATATTCTTTCTTTACTACACCAATAAATCTAACATCAAATCCCTTTTCATATACCTCTTCAAATCCAAAACAAGAAGAAAAAAAATATATATATTTGAAAAGCAAAATCAATATGTCTTGTAACTTCCACTTCTTATTGATTCTTGTTTTCTTGATTTCACTTCATGAATTACCAACAATTTCCACCACCTCATCATCAATAGATTTGATTCAAAAAACATGTAAAAACACAAAATACTATGATCTTTGTGTATCATCTCTCAAATCAGATTCCACAAGCCTCAAAGCAGACACAAAAGGCTTAGCAACTATCATGGTCAAAATTGGAATGGTCAATGCCACAGCCACAAACAATTTTCTTTCATCACATGAATTAGTACTTAACACTACTAATAATTACACAACCAATGATTTGGTATTAATGAAGAAACTCATCAAAGATTGTGCTGATAAATATGCATTAGCTACTAATGCACTTCAAGATTCACTTCAAGGTTTGAATAATGAAGTTTATGACTATGCTTACATGCATGTTATGGCGGCTGCGGATTATCCTAACGTTTGTCATAATGGATTTAAGAGGAATCCAAGATTGGATTATCCAACTCAAATTGCTATTAGGGAAGATGGATTTAAACATATTTGTGATGTGGTTTTAGGTATTCTTGATGCTCTTGGTTGGTGAAAAAAAATAAATCCCTTTTTTAATTTATTTTTTTATGTTATATGATATGTAAACTTTTTTCTATTATTATATATGTGTTTAGTTTGTCTTTATCTATGTGTAGATTTAAAGAAATGAGGATTTGTATGTTGCCTTTAATGGTTCACTCTTTTTTATATATTGAGAGTTTACCTTTTTATGCAAGGCACTTTTAGTCTATGAGATCTGAATTATAATTTTATTTATTTATTGCTTTTGTCAAATATATTTGACTATTAAGCTGGGAAAAAGGAAATAAAGCAAAAAAGTGGGAAGATTTTTCCACTACTAATTTGTTTTCCCAATATGGTTGACTGGTGATTACTAGCGAGTCCAGCTTTATGCAAGCGAGTTGCAGTTTACGATCTAAATCAAGAACGAGTAATTGAATAATTTTTGAAAAACGTGAGAATTTTTTTAACTGGTTAGGGAGCTCACTCAAGCTTGAGGCTAATTTGGAAAATTTTTCAATCGAGCTTGGTTGACAGCCCTATCTTTCACCTAGATCCAAAGCAACTGCTTCAAAAATCAACTGAACTCAGGAAGTCAGATTAAGACGTCGACATAGATGTAAATCTCATTCTTTTCTTCTTTTGCCTAAATGTTTTTTTCATTTCCGATTATGTGACAATTTTTTTCTTTTAATTCGTTTAGTACTAAAGTGAAAAATAAATAAATTATTCCAATAGTTGCAACAATCCTCCTTTCTTTTTTGTACTTGCAAGTGTTTATCTATGTTTATAATCTATATCTATCTATTCTCATTTTTCCCATATAATAACAAGTTTTGAATTAGTCATTAATCCTTTTGAAGGTTTTGCGAACTTTACCCTTACTTATAGATATTGAACCAAATTGAAACGGAAGAAATATTTATATTCTTTTAGGAAAATGCACAAGTACTGTTTTAGTGTATGTTCAAAATCTCAGAGACACACTTATTGTATATTAAGGTCCTATTACCCCCTGAACTTATTTTATAAATAATTTTCTATCCTTTTTGGCCTACGTGACACTATTTTGTGGGCCCAGCGTGTGTTCACATTTTTTTCAAGCTAGTGTCACGTAAGATATAAATCATATCTCTTTAAAAAGTCAAATATTTCTCCAAGACTTATCGTCAAACATAGTAAAACTTCATTCAAAATTTTATCCAAAAATGACATGCCAAAATTATTTAAAATCTTAGACCAAGTTCTAGATTAATATGTTATAGGTATATATTTATAGAAAAATTATGATGATATGAAATTCTTTGCAAACACTAGCTTAATATAGTATAAATAATATAGATAGATCATATATGTAGATATATTATGATGATAATTTAAATCTACGACCAAATGATAGCTTAATATGATACACATATAAATAGATATAGATATAGACATATAGATTAGGAAGCTATGAAGAAAAAAGCAAGAGGCTCCTCACTTGGAGATATTTAATTTATTTCTAATTTTTTATGGTTTCCACCCGGTGTTCGGAGACCATATTAGAGCTCCGACTAAATCCGCATAGCGCACTGCAGGGCTCATTCGGGGGTGACGCTTTCAACATGATTTTCTCTATACCCAAAGCTCAAACCCGAGACTTCAAGTTAAGAGTGAACCACTTCCATCATAATTTTCTCCATATCCAGTACTCGAACTTGAGCTAAGAACCTAATATGCATTCAATATGTTATCTGATAAACTTTATTGCTAAATAGTAGATGTTTTGAAATTTTATATATATATATATATATATATATATATATAATACAATATACTATATAATATACATTAAATAAAAAAAATCATATATGAATAATATAATTTTTCAGTAAAAATATTCAAATTAATAATACAAAAATTAATTGCATTTATTTTAGTATATAGATTGATAAGTTAGATTCTTTATAAACAAATAGTTCGTATATTAGTAATTCACTATATTTTGATACACTTTATTATTAAATATTTCCATAAAAAAAAGTAGTTAAATTATACTCCTAAATTTACTTATGTTATCTCAAGCATATGAATCGGACCAAACTAATAAGAAATTAAGATCCATCTTATCGTTTAAATTTATTATTATCAAATGTTAACGTCAAGATAATACATCTTATTATAATTAAGAAATTTAATAAATTAAAAATTCATACTATTTAATCAAACAATGAAGTCAATGTAGTATAAAAAATGAAGTTTAGAGAGGGTAGATTGTATATAAATTTTACTTCATGAAAATAAAATATTATTTTCAAAAGATTTTTATCTCAAATAGCATATATAAAGACAGTTAAAATGTAAACTATAGAAACAAAGAATATATAACAAATAATAAGCAAAGTATAATATGTAAATATCATTTAAAAAAATATAAAACACTATATTTAAATATATGATATTTACATATTTATTGTTCAATATAAAAATCGAGTGCGAATAAATTTTCTTTTTTATTAAAAAATTCAAACTCACTCATGTGCACTAGGGCATTTGATGGGACCAATAAAAGCTTCTAAAATCACCAAGAACTTGAATCAACTTTTTTTTATATTTATTAATGTTTGTCCCAATATTGTTATAATTTGGTCGTTTGGTTTATAATTAAAGTTATGCAAAACTAATAATATGATAATAGGTTATGCGCTAAATATTTTAAAAAATGTTATACTCAATTCGTTATTATTATATTATGATATAACATTGTTTCATTTCATTCTATTGATAAAAGGCTAACATATTAAATAAAATATTATCTCACAATAGCCATTAACAATATGATAAAAAATTTACTTAATTTACATAAATCATTGTCATATTATTTTTTTTATGAATAACTTATTTTCTAATTTAATATTACTTATATACGATTTTAATGATTTCTTATTTTTTTATTAGTATTTTAATTAAAAAAAATTTGATCAACTAAAATGTCGCTTTTAACATATATTTAGGAAATGAGATTAGGCCACATAATCTCAAATTCTTTAGGGCACATAAAAAAAATATTGTCGAACGTGCACTGGAGTACTTGTACGATGTGCTGAAATGTTTGTGCATTGTCCTGGATTTTACCAATTCTTGAATTTAGCTCACTTTGCCAGTCCAACCCCTTAACAGAAAGGGGAAAAAATCAAATCTTTGCTTTGCTTTACTTTACCCAAGCGTTACTTGTAATAGGAAAGAAACAAAACCCTACACCAGAAACATCTTTTATCAGTTCTTGGTTGATAGATGCATCTTCTTGATTAATCAGGTACTTTTTGATGTACCCTTTTCGTTTTCTTGAATTTTAATGATGGGAATTTCATCTTGTGTTTGGTTATGGTATCTGAGCTGTGTAGAAATTTGTTTGGGTATTTGAATTTCATGTTTGCATTAGCTATGGTCTCTGAATTGTGAAGAAATTAGTTCTGCGTGTGTTTGGTGGCATTTGGTTGTCAAGTATAGTCCAAGGATTGGGGAGGTTTTTTTCTTTTTGATATATATATAGCCTTTTGAGTCTTTGAATTTCATTTTGCATTGGCTATGGTCTCAGAACTGTGCAGAAATTAGTTCTATGTGTGTGTGTTTGGTGGCATTTGGTTGTCAAGATTAAAACAAGGATGGGGAGCTTTTTTTTTTATTATATATATATATAACCTTTTCGGGAATTTTTTGTGTGGATAGTTTCATCTAACATTTGTTATGACCTGGTTAAGTATATGAAAATAAATGGGGTTTTTGTGTGTACTTATGTTCTGTTTTTGTGATTGAATCTGTGGGTTTATGTTTCAGTTTTGTTTTCGTGAATTAGAGGTTTTATAGGTGCTCTTTTTTGTTGTATGGTAAGTCGGAGATAGCTAGAGTAGGTGGGTGATTGAATGTGATGTTGAAGGCACCAATGTTTCAATGAGCCATTTGATATCCTAATGACCAATGAGGTGAACAATCATTTAATAGAGGAAGTTCAAAAGAAAGAGATGGACATACATGTCTATCATCTTATTTGCTGCCTCAAGCTAACGACATATCTCAATTTCAATTTGTTAGACTAGGCAGCACATGTTTGTCATGGGATTGCAGATGTCGTTACTGTGTGTCTTATATATTTGAGCTTGACTTTCTTTTTATTTAAAAGGAACCGTCGCTTTCATTAGTAGCAATCAAGGAAGCAATCTATGTTAAGATAGTGCTTGTGTAATGTGTGTTTAATGTGTTGCTTGTTAAGACTTCTGAATGCCACACCATCATTCAATATTTAACTTTCTCCTCCCTAGGCTAGAAGCAACTTCTAAGCTATTTTTTCCTTAGCAACTTTTAATTCTCATGTAACGACTTTCGAGATTGCTTGTTGTGGTTTTATATGATTTAGCACAATCTATCTTGTGATGGAAGACTATTAAATAGATAATTGCATAATTGGTTAGGTGAGTCATCAACTTCAAAAGTAAATGACTCCAAACTTATTGTCCGCTCATGCAAAAAGCTAGACTTTCTGGTCACTATTTTCTTGCCTTTTCGTCATCTGAAGTCTAAACTCCAGGGAACTTTGATATGTTTCCAATTTCCTTATATCATTGTCACTCCGAATCTGCTAGTCTTCTAGTCTTCGATGGCTCTTATAGGCTTACTGCTTTGGTCTTATACGTGGAAGCCTGACTCAGTAATCCTTTTAGCCATTTCAACTTCAGGTCTTCTTTCCTATATTGTCTCTTTCGTGTGTGTGTACTGCTGATGTTATCAAGGTTCGAGTTTTACTCCGTGTTAAAGAATAATATATTTAGTTCTGGGCGCCGTTTTGATTGTCGTAATCTGAATTAGCCATTTTAAGTAGAGGATCCAAGTTTGACACTATTAATTATGCTTTATTAGGTGCAATATTGTCATCGAAACTAGGACTGTTCTGTTTTGTGGTTCAGAGGGAAGGAATATACCATGGAATTTTAGGCCTTCTCTGCTCGTTGTGAACCAATATTTTTTCTCTTTCCTTCAGATTTTCCTTGGATGAATAATTTCCTTTTTTTTCTCAAGCAACTTTCTCATCAATTAGCTGACTATGCTGCCTTAGAGAATTATCGTCATGAACTGAGATTCCTTCCCCGTGTTACTTCTTCCTTCAAAATATTCAATTAGCAATGGATATCTTAATCCACTGCGAAGAGGTTGGAAATGACCTTACAGCTTCTACTCTTCTGCAACACATCAACCTTCTCCGTAGCTGTTATTTTTTGGATTCTTTGCTTTATCCTCATAAAGGTCTTCGCAGCTGCATAGTTTATAGAGGAAGAAGGAACTTGTAAGGCCTCGACAGAGAGTAGTAGATGCAGTTACTGGTTTTAAGTTGTCACCATTTGTTTGAGTGACCTTGTGAAATGTGAACTATTGATTGATGCTGTAAACTAATATCAATGATCCAAGTGAATGTAACTAATATCCTGAATGAGCAGTGTATTCCGAACATACAGCTTATTTAAATGAGCAAGCATGGAATAGGTTGCCGTAAATGCAATGCCAGTAGATCTGTCTACATGATCTTTTTTCTATTTGTACTTCAATTAATTATTTCTTCCCTTATTGTACTGTCCTTATGGGTAATCGGTGCTGTACTTCCATTGCTTTTTCTTTCAGAATACATTATTTCCTGTGGGATCTTGCTGTCATTGTTCTGTTACTGTAATCAGACTCATGAAGGTGTGGCATCAGCACTTGACGTGAAGGTATCTATGCTATCAGAATTGTATGATTGCAGTTAGTTTTCCTTCTGTGAACTAGGAATGTGTTGCTTGTTCTACACTCTGGTACTTATTCTTATGGGAATTTTGTTGCTTGTGCTACACTCTGGTACTTATTCTTCTGGTATCTTTTAGGAAAAAAGGGAAATAAAGTACAGATGTGAAACACACTATCAAGGATATGGAAACAAATTAATTATACATGTCCACCTATAGGTATTATAGAAAACTCCAGATCCTCCTTCAAATAGCTTACTTTACTTTTGAGAACTTCAATAGCTTACTCTTTATTCCAGGAAAAAAAAACTTCATTTCTCCCCTTCAGTCAAAAGCTCCAAATATTTTTGCCATTACAGATCTCACTTTTCATAAATAAAGTATTGGCAATTTTATGAATAAAATGACTCAGAAAATCTACTCACGTGGAACTAAACAGATACCATACTTTATGTGGACAGCTTGACCTTGCATTTTCTGAATCTTTTCACTATCAAATACCTGTTATGGCCTTGATTGGCTGCAAATTTTATTGTAGTTATAATGTTTATATTTTTCAACAGCCTATAAGCATGCTGATTGAGTGCTCAGGTATTTGTGCTTCTCCTGGCATATATTGACGTTATTCCACATTTGCTATATAGGATTACTTTCATGATCTGCAGCCTCTCCATCTACTACTTCAGTGACTATAGAAATGAAGCCAAGAACCAACGGGGTGTCAAGGTCCCAGAAGTCCAATGGTGTTCAGAGTGAGGGTCCTAACTGGGTCATAATTGCAGGTAGTGCGTTATTAAGTACATTATCTGTACGCTTAGGCTACAAGCTGAAGCAGGTGCTTGATTCAAGACAGCCAAACAAGACGACCAGCAGTTTGAAAGGTCCTACATTGTTTAAAGCAATTTGGTTTGTCTTGTAAAATTATTTTGCCTCTTAGATATGAGAAATGGCTTAAATTGTAGGAAATGAAAAGTCTTCTGATGGAAGTAAGTTAGGGAATGGTCATATGCAGTCAAGCACTTACTATTTTTCCCAAGATGATGATGGCTGCTACAATTGCAACACGGGTATGCAAATTCTTGCCATCCCTTTGATGTTTTATCTTAGAATTTAGGTTGTTCTTTTTGGTGTAAAGAACGTGGCTAGTGATTTGATGTTGTCATCATCTTTTTCCTGTACTCCTGTTGGTTCTAGCTCCCAAATTTGCGAGAGAATGATTTGAACAAGTAAAGTTAATCACAGAGGCATCATCAACAATGTTTACATGTTAGTGTTGATTATTTGGTTGCTTTCTAACATGAAAATGAGACACGACACTCTTCAGAATTTGGACCTGTTTACAGTTATCTTACTCGCTTTAAGAAGTTTATGGTAATGTCAAGTGAAAGATTGAAACTGAGCTTATTGATCAATATGATGATTTTCTTGGTATACACTATGCTGATTTTTCTTCAAAAACAGAAGGTTAATAAATTACCACTGCAGTTAGTCCAACAGCTAGAAATAGGAAATAAAGAGTCATGGGAAAAGTCGAGTTCTATTTATGTCTAACCTTTTTTTTCCATTCTGCACATGCTTATTATTTGATCTTATGGTCCAGTTGTTTGCTGAAATGTATACTACAACATCTTATGGGGTGTCACTGTTTCCTGCCATATTATGGGGCATGATTTGGGGTATCTCTGTTGGTGGCTCATGCAACTTACATGTAGCCTAGTACAATTTTCTGGGAACTGCTAGGGTTTCTTTTTCCTCCCATTAGAACTCTTAAAGAGCCCTCAGTCTAGTGGACGCAACACAAGTTGTGTGAACAGGTCCTCTAGTTTTTTAGGTATCATTTGGTGGATTAGCTGACGATTCAGTATTTCTTGTGTTTTTTGAGTTTTGTTTTCATCTAATTATTTTTCTCAAGATTAGTGTGCTTGAAATGGTGTGATTAAATGTGCTTCCATCTCTTGTACATCTTACAATAGTCTGTTAACTATTGTTGGCTACTTTAGTGAACATTTGCTATTTTTATACTGACAGAAGCTGGAGGATTAGGAATTACAAAGCAGCAGTATAATGGGTCTGAGCCTGAAATGGTGCTCCCTCTCGTGGCAGTTCCTGCCATCGGATTCAATAAAGAGAATGGTGGGGTTTGGTCAACCTCTCCTGACCGTCTTGAACTACCACAGAAACCATTTCATCGCTCTAACAGCTCTGAGTCGCCATGTGTCTCTGAATCCGGTTCTGACATATACAGCAAGCGAGAAGTGATACAAAAGCTGAGGCTACAGTTAAAGAGAAGGGACGAAACAATATTAGAGATGCAAGAACAGATTGTAGAGTTGCAAGCTTCTCTCAATGCTCAGATGTCGCATTCCGCCCATCAGCAGTCATTGCTGGATGCTGCCAACAGGGATCTGTTTGATTCGGAGAGAGAGATACAGAGGCTGAGGAAGGCTATTGCAGATCATTGTGTTGGACAAGTAGGTTCTTGCGATAAGCCCCCAACAGTACCTGTATGGCCAGCTGAAGTCCGTTATGGTCATCATACTAACGGCCACCTTGAAGTTGATAGGAATTCAGATACTTCAGAGAAGGGAAGAGGAGATGGAGAAAGGTTTGAAATGCTGAAGCGCGAAAAAGATGAGTTGAAAGAAGTCATCGAAGGGAAGGACTATCTGATCAAGAACTACAAGGAGCAAACCGTCGAGCTTTCAATCAAGGTCAAGGAACTACAACAGAGACTGGATGCTCAGCTCCCAAACATTTTGTAGCCGCGTCGTTAGAGTTGTGTATTCTTTTGTTTGCTTCCCATTCTCTTGATTGACTTTAAAGCTTCATGATATGGGACTTGCTATTTTCTCAGTTTTATCTGAGTTTTTTCTCCCTTTCTGTTTTGTGTTCATCATGTCGACGAACCGATTTTCGATATACCTTCTCTTAGTATTAGTAGATTGAGTTTGAGGATTGCCCTCCTGTGTTGCTGACTGAACATGTAAAAATGGTTCATCATGCATCTATATGCATTGAAAATTTTTCATCTATATGACTTTTGCTCAGCAGTTTGATGATATTTGACTTTTGTTACCTCCAAAACAAAAGTGACAAGAGTTATTGGAGCAGCTTGTTTACACGTCGCTTATTTCTTAATTTGAGATTTCGAGTTTAAGTTTTTTTTATTCTTTTATACGAATTCGAATTTAGTGAGGCGCGATTCAAAGTCTTTTCGGGTGTGCGGTTTTAATAAAAGGAATAAGAAATAAATAAGGCGCCTCAGTTTCCCGCCAAATCAAAAGTTCCCCAATTTTCAACAAAATCACCATTTCTCAAAACCCTATATTCTTCTTCTTCTTCTCTTGCATTTTTTCCAAAATCTCAAAAATTAGTAAGAAGAGAGATCAGGAAGCAACAAGAAGGATGAAGGGTGGTACAGTTCAGATCAATTGGCACGACAGTAAGCCAGTTTTGTGCCTTGATTTTCACCACCTCACCGGCGTTATTGCTACTGGTGGCGCCGACTATGATATCAAGGTTAAAATTACGATTTTACCCTTTTGAGCCTTGTGTTTCTTAAGTTGGTTTGTCTTATATGCTTCGATTATGCTAATGCTGGATATTGGTTTTAATAATTTTAGTTGGTTAGTCGGATAATATCAACTTTTCATTAATTGATTAATTAATAGCTTGAATTTGGTTTTTGTTTATTATGTTGGGTATTGAGATTTTAAGTTGGTGTAAGAATGTTTCAAATTCAAAGGAAATGAAAACACAGTAGAGGAAAATGAAGAGGAAATCTGCATTTTTGTTAGTTAATTGTTTGAATTTAGTTTTTGTCAACTCGGTAATGCGATTCGAAGACAGTGTAAGAAATTTTGAAGTTCAAAGGAAATGGCAACACAGTAAAAAGGGGAAATGAAGAAGAAAATAGGAAAGAGGGATGTGAAGAAATAACAAAAATTCTAGAAACGGAAAAGAGGATTTTTTTTCTCCATGATGTCCTCGTTTTCTTTGAGCGAATGGGAGGAAATGTGTTTACCATGATTGCATAGATAGCAACAATATGCCGGTATATTTGAATTATTTAGAACAGGGGTGCACATCCCAATTGAATAGTAAAAGACATAGAAAGGGAAAGAGAGGAGCAAAATCTCATTCACTTTCTTAGTATGGTCTCAATTGGCCCAGAAAGGTAACCAAGAGTTGACACTTCAGACACAGGTTTATAATCATCTTCCTTGCAGGACAATCTAAATGTTGGGTATGCATATGATTCCATATTCTCAACATGTGATATTGTTACCAATTGAGGATTTGTCATTTCAATGGGTGCCCACATTAGTAGAATTACAGAACTAGGTTTGAATTTTAGTGTATTCTTTAATGGACCAGATTCACCATCCAGTTAACCAAGCAACTACTCAGGAGTTTCATGATCCCCTTACCACTAACCCAAAAAACTCAACTTTGTTGAATTAATCCATAATGACTGAGTAGGAGGATGTTTATGCTTGTGATTTATTTTTCTGCAACCTTGAACTATAAGCCGGGTAGTGATGGTGTCCTAATAGCTAATGCAAACTCTTTAAACCAATCCAGTTCTTCTAACTCAACAGAATAAATCACATCTAATATAGATTGTGTTAGTGTCTGAAATCTTACCATCTACTTGAACTTGTTTACTTCAACTTCAACCTGAAGTAACTCTTGCTTGACGAGTGTGAATTCTTTTGCTTCAGATTGCAAAGTCATGTGTATGGTGGAATTTTAAATTGGACACTTGCATGTTGACATATTAACCACTAGTCTCAAAGTTTGCTGATAATTTTAAAGGACTTCCATATTATTATTTTATGCTTGGGATGAAATATATAAGTAGATAAAATCTGGTTCAAAATAAATTCAACAGATGTGGGTGATTAATTCTGAAGAAAATGAAAAGAAAGCGCCTTCAGTTACATACCAGGCTAGCCTTTCTTACCATAGTGGTGCTGTGAATGCTCTTCGGTTCTCCCCTTCAGGTGAAGTTGTTGATCTTGCTTTATTAAAAAATTCTGGTAGCTAATCACTGAAAGCATTAATTTTACAAAGGCAAGAATTGATACATTTTTATGTCCTGTCGAGTGTTGGAGTTTCATCTGAAGCTGCAGGTTGTTTTCTGCAGTTTATGAGTATGGTTGTTTGACTGACTTGGCTTTCTTCTCTCTGTTTCTGTATACCTCCCTGAAGAAAAATGTAATATTGGTTTTAGAGAGGGTCAGCGTTGGTAATGTCATTGCTAACTTTACTAAGTTGCAATTAGCTGTACTCTTGGTTAAAAAATTCCTTTTTTTCTTTCAATAATTACCTTGTTTGAAATAGACTTGTAGGCTTTCATGTTAGTTTCATCTTTCAGAAAGCTGATGGCCTGTTAGCCAATTTCTTGAAATAATAATTGCTGTGAGAAGAATCGTTTCCTGGTGGACTATGTATTGCTTTAAAGATTAATATTAGAAAGTTGGAATGTCAGTTGTAGACATTCTATTAGCTTGAGTGATTCTCTGGGATTGCTATAGGTTATAAAATTCCTGCAGAATCTTTTTGCTGGATCTGTATTTTTGAGCACTTGTGGATCTGAGAACTAGAGATACAGAGTGGAGTTGGAGCCTCTTTCGTAGTCAGATTTGTTAGATAGTGAGTTGCAATGACATTCACGAAATCATCATTACCTTTGACTATGCAGAGAAGGTTGCTCGTACAGTCTTACTATAAATGAAATAACAGATAACAACGTTTCTCTCAGTATTTGTAGCATTTGATAAAACATTTCTGAAGGACAACTTGATGGAGAGTCATGGTGATAGTCTTTTGGGGTTTTTACTTGCTTCTAGGTCTATGCCATCTTACAAGCCTCACTTCTCTGGGTTGATCAATACATTGGAAATGTGGTTTCTTCATTTTTAGCTACCTTTTCATTTATCAAAACTTCTATTATCACTGAAACTTCCAGTGTATGCCTCCATCTGATTTCTTAAACTGTTTGATAATATACTTGTACCTATCTAGTCAGCCAGCAAACTGAATTATCATTTTTTTTGGTAATATGCAGGAGAGCATTTGGCCTCTGGTGCCGATGGTATAGACTTGTCCCTGTAAATCTCTTAATTTAGTCTGGATCAAATAATTTAACAATTTCTACAACTGCTCCTGATGTAGGTGGCGAGCTCATCATTTGGAAGCTACATTCTTCAGATGACAGCAAAACATGGAAAGTCCTAAAGACGTTATCGTAAGCCTTTCATTTGGTCTTATCGCCTTTATGAATTACTAAGCACTCATGAAATAGCCGCAATCGCTCCATTGAACATTAGCTACTGCTGCTTTTCTTATGGAAAGCCAGATAATTATTAGAACACACTGTTTGGGAATGTCCTGCATTTTTCATTGTGATCTTTATCCTTTTTCTCTTGTGAAATAAATTTTTAAATCTGATGTTGGAAGAAAGAAAAAGTTATAGTTGGCATTTCAGTAGCGGACTTAAGTTAGTGGATGCAGTTGGTGGAAGAGGGTTTTGCTTTCGGGATTATAGGATATTATAACCATATGAAAAGTGTATGATAACACATAGCGTTGATTATAGAAAAAGCAAGTCATGTTGATTATATTCTTTCATTTTTTTAAATAAAATAAAGTAAATTAACATGATCATATTCTAAGTGTCTATTTGTTTGGATTGTATTTTGGTTTAAGCAGAATGTTGCAATAAACCAGCATATGTATAATAATCCCTAGTTTTGCAGGGAAAAGCAGTTTTGTGTTAATAACATTTAGCAAGAATGTTATTGTATATATAGTTAACTTTTGTTAACCTCTACTTCAAATAATAAATACACACTATACAAATAATCCATAATATTTAATAACCATTTAAACAAGACTTTTCAAATGTTAATCTATAACTTTGTATATAAGTCACAAAAGGAGCATAATCATTGTTGTCATGGAATTATTTCTAATTTGATACTAGTACTCATGAGTTCACTTTCCTCAGATTTCACCGGAAGGATGTATTGGACTTGCAGTGGTCTGCTGATGGTTCTTTTTTGATTTCTGGTTCTGTTGATAATTCATGCATCATATGGGATGTCAACAAAGGTAAAATAAAAGAGGGTCTAACTTAAAGAGTTTTTGCTAAGATAAATAAAATTTATACTAACAGTTGGCCAGTTCCTTCATCAGGTTCTGTTCATCAGATTTTGGATGCTCATTTGCACTATGTGCAAGGTGTGGCATGGGATCCATTGTCCAAGTATACTGCCTCACTCAGTTCAGATAGATCTTGCAGGATTTACAGCAATAGACCATCTAAAACAAAAGGAGTTGAGAAGTTGAATTTTGTGTGTCAACATGTCATTATGAAGGTTGAACCACAACTGCCGGATGAGTCCAAGGTCAAATATCATATCAGTTTCTCAATGTCTTCTATTTATGAGTGCATGTTAAATGCATAATAACTTTGGCGCTTCCAAATTCATGCAGTCTACTAAAAATCATCTCTTTCTTGATGAGACACTGCCATCTTTCTTCCGAAGGTTATCTTGGTCTCCTGATGGTTCCTTTCTGCTTGTGCCTGCAGGTACAACCTTGAAACTAAAAAGTCCTAATTATGAGTCTTTGCATTTTGATTATTCTTTCTACCCGTGTCGGAATGTTCTCCTGGACCCTCCTGCACCCCCACCCCTCCGAAAGAAAAAGACCAAGAAAACCATCCTCAAAGACAATAAGAAAAGGAAAGCTCTATCAAGACTTCATGGTTCTTTGCCTTGAAATATACCTCTTTATTCTTGCAGTGACATGTCATTGGTGTCAGTTCAGTCACCCTGTGAAATATCATCAACAGTTTTATTTTTCATTGAAGGAGTATTACGATATTTCTCTATTTTCAGAATAAGCCAATAATGAAGCATCAGGACCTTCTTTTGCAGTCCAAATATAAAAGTAGTGCACGAAAATTTTCAGATTAAAATCATACCATAGCCCACGTTGTGAACTGTGTCTTGGCATTTTGCAGCGTCAGGTTAATTTCCACATGACACCTGTTTTATAGTTCTCATTTAAGCTTTATCTTTGAACTCTCCATTTGCTTTTTTGGCAATTTACTGTTTTTGAAATGTAGAAATGTACTTGAGATAGAACTTCCGGAGAGAAACTTGAACTTCTTCATATTCTCACGTGATAGTGCTAATGCAATAGATTATAGGCATCTGACCTGTGTTCCTTTTTTTTGTTTATTATTATTTTTATGATTATCATTTTTGAAGTGAATGGGGAAAAAGGAACTGGCAAAGTAAAGGTAGAAGGTTTGAGAATATAGACGTGTTTTGCTATTTCAGGTTGTTACAAGTTTACACCTGCTTCAGAACCAGCAAACACTGCTTATGTGTTTTCTAGGAAAGATCTTACAAGGCAAGAATCTTATGTCTTTTTCATACTGTTGTATTTTTATTAGAGTGAATCCATTATATTCCCTCTAGCTCACAACAATCTGATACTTGCGCATCAACTTTGTTGGATTTTGACAGGCCAGCTTTAATGCTCCCAGGTGCCAGCAAACCTGTCATTGCCGTACGCTTCTGCCCCATGACATTTAGCTTGAGAGGATCAAGCAATTGTAGGTTCTCCTGCTGGATATCTTTGAGCTGATTGCACTATGTTATGCTCTGATACCCAATTCTTTTAATGACTGCAGCATCTTTCTTCAAGCTTCCTTATCGTCTTATTTTTGCTGTGGCTACGTTGAATTCCTTGTACATCTATGACACAGAAAGTGTTCAACCAATTGCTATTGTAGCTGGTCTTCATTATGCTGCTATAACAGACATAGCATGGTATTCCTGGCTTCAATATTCTTTTTCAAATGCTGTCAGTACTCCTATTCTCTTCCAGAAATTGATTAAATTACTCTTCTTTTGATGAAGGTCGGCTACCGGAAAATATCTGGCTTTATCCTCCCAAGATGGCTACTGCACTCTGCTAGAATTTGATAATGAGGAACTAGGATCCACTTTCTGTAGGCCAGGTTTGCTGTGTTCCCCCAACTAACATCTACTGTTTTATCCATGTGTTCTTCATACCGGACTAAACATTTCTTTCTAATTGGAATTTTTCGCAGAAAAAGAAGCAGCTGGAGATGATAAAAATAGTGTGCTGAAACAGGAAGAAACTGTAACAGAAATTATTAGCAGTGATAAATGCATGGATATAGACAGTGCAAAGCAAGAAGAGAAAACAGAAGTGAAACAAGAATCAACAATATCAGTCCCTCAAATTCCTAAAAAGGCTGCCAGAAAGAGGATTACACCAATGGCCATTGATTAATTTTTGGCAATTCTCTGAAATTCCAGTGTTTTTTTTTTTTGTTCTATTTCCTTTTATAAGGGAATCTGAGAGCTCAGAAAGTGTTTTGAGTGAGATTTGGACAATTTTTCATGTACATATGTATACCAGTAATATTATAAGCCAAGTCATTTGCTGAATATTTTTCCTGTTATATATATCAAGAGTGATTTTTAACCTAATGTAACACTAAATCAGACTAACATTTTAATTGATTTTGTGACCTTTGATAAATTATATTTTGGTCATGTCCAGAATTTCATGAGTTAACAACAGAAAGCTGAGGAGATGTAATACTTCTTCTCATTAGTGTATAATTTTTTGAAAAACTACATAACATATTGTTTCCAAATATTACACTAAACAAGACAAACATTCTGGGAATGATATACATTTTTCTCCTTCCCTCTTACAACAAATTTAGTGAACCACCCCAAAAAAAAAAGATGAACAATTTTGCGGTACAAAACTCACTGTAACTATACATTTTTGTCCAAAATTGCTTTGCAAAATTGATAGACCTCCATAGAAAAACATAAGCTGTTAGAGTTCCTTCTTATGATACATCATCAGTCCAAGCTATTAAATCTGCAACAAACATATTAACTTCACTAAATAGGATATCTGGATATATAAAGCATTTTGTATAATGTAGATCTTGGAGCTAAGTGAAGCAAATTTCTACGAGGCTATGCAACATTTCTTCGTGCTTAACTAGAGGCGAATATGGATAGCCATAACACACTCAGACAGGGAAGAAGAAGAAGAAATACTATTGACTTGACCAATGTTAAGCACAAGTATCAAAACTTACTCTCTTTGTTGATACAATGACGTATGTTGATAGCTATCATGCAGGTACGAGAAGACCATTTCATTCCAAAGATCAGGAAGTCCAGGTAGACACCAGTGGCTGCAATCAGATAGAGATGGATTATCACTCCAAAGACCAACATGTGCATCTTTCCTGAACGCGGACATGGGAGTTATGTGTAGCACATTAACTGGAACTTTCATGCTGTGTGCCACTTCTAGTACAGCATCAGAAAATGAGCTATTCTCCTGACCATTAGTCTCTGAAAGAGGTTGATTTGTCACATTGCACATCCGCTGAGTTAAATTGCTGATAAAAACCAATATGTATACATTAGTTGCAATGATATAGTATGTTAGGTCTATCGGAAACAACCTCTCTACCCCACAAAGGTAGGGGTAAGGTTTGCGTACATCCAACCCTCCCCAGACCCCACTGTGGAATTAAACCAGGTATGTTGTTGTTATTGATAAAATATCTAACATACTATATCAACAGCAATAACATACTTAGCGTAGTCCCACAAGTGTGGTCTGGGAGGGTAGAATGTGCGCAAACCTTACCCCTACCTAATTGAGTCAAATTTTATGTTATATATAAAGCTGGAGAAGCCAAACGTGGTGTTCTATTGAATATTTTCCATAAAATTGGAACTGGCAGAAATCAACATCATAACTTTTCGAACATCAATAAAATTCACAAGATTCAATTAAAAACTTTAACGTTGTTTGAGATTAGTTATGATCTTTTTAAAGTTGTGCTAAGACATTAGTTACTTTGAGATGGTACTGTATTCTGGATGTATTTCTCTGGCAGCATTTTCCTTTTGCTGGAGACACTCAAACAAATTTTCGAATTTTTAAAAGAATTGCTTTGAATCTTGAAATATCAAAAGAAATGTTCAAAAGGTCCATCCAATTATTACCAGCTCCAATTTGTAGAAACTTTCTACTGAGAGATCCAAAAGCATTCATCTGTATAGAAGGCATAGCTATCAACAAGTACCTCCAATGAGAAGGTTCAAACGTTCTGAAAAAAACACGCGTCCTGTTACGGTTAATTTTGGTATCAATCCAGGATGACCAAGTCTCAAGGGCAGTTCTGAATGCCGTCTGAATTGACATTCCAATCCTCAGTGTACTATTTACTTGGAAATAGCACCCCCTATTCAAAGAAAGATTAAGAAGCATCATGAGAACAACTGAAACACAAAATACCAGCTTCTGCATGATTACTAAGAAGGAAACACTAGGTGCTTTATCGAGCGCATAAACGTTTCCTTGATCTTGCTTACTATTTAGAACCTAAGAGTTTATAAAACCTACTGACAGAAATGCTAAAATTCACACGATGAAAGAAACGAAAAATACGGATACATTTCTACATTAAGGGGATTGATATGTGAGCTAGCTTTTGATTTGAAATGTGGTAGATGTACAAAAATGAACACAAGATTCCCAGAAAGTTTAAATGTTTGGGCAGGGGCTTCAAACATTACCCTCAGACCTTCCTGGTTTTTGCATATTCATATAACGAGTGGCTAATAACCTTTGAAGGCCCTAAACAAATGATTTGAGGTAACTAATGAAACTAAATAGAAGCAATGCGTTCATGCACGAGGGACCTCCTAAAATGAACTCTTTCACTGTGGGAACAAAAAATTCTACTAACTACCCTTTAATCCAAGCTAGTTGGGGTCAGCATTATGTGTCCTCACTATGGAACGAGCAATTCCAATTCCAAGTGGCTTTAACACCTGTCCTATTGAGACTTCAACCAAATTCTTGTGGAACACACAGGGATATTCGCACATGCTAAACAAGGGCGGATACAAGTGAAGAGGGAGGAAAGGGGAATGACGATTAAAAGGGGGAGTCCATACATGATGGCCCTTCAAATACTGCAAAAATTGTCATGTTGTTATTGTTCGTTTAGCTCAATGACAGTTTTGCAGTATATGAAGGTAACTACAGTTTGCTATTATGTATATATAGTCGCGAAGTAATAAAACTTGTATTAGTAAAAGAACAAAGTGCACTTACACTCCAAAAAGCTTCCCAGGTACCCACCACTGTCCAGAATTGAATATGAGGACATCTGCATTGATCCACTCATCGCTGATATCATCAAGCTTGTCCAACGTAAGGGTTGATCTAACTCTCTTTATTCCATATTTGGAAGACCAAGTATGTTGGACAAGGAATACAGATCGATAAAATTCGACAGTGAAATTGAAGGAACTAAACCTCACTCCTAGAAATCGAATTAATTTTGTGATCTTATTCCCATTTACTTCATATACACTTCTCTTATCTTGCACCCCTGTCATTAGAAGGCATATCAAAGACTCCCATTGAGTCCTACTCATTGAGTCTCCAACAAAAACAATTCTTTTATTTCGGAGAATTTCCAACATATGATACACGTTAAACCTGGGGAGTTCACAATTCCTTGGCTTCCACCTCCACTTAAGATAATCATCATTGGTTCTACCATTAGCCAAACAGTTGAATCCTTTCTCCACAAAGGGGCATTCTGAGGCATTGTACAAGGGGTAGCTGTTATCAACTACCCATTTTCCATCAAATATGTCACAAAAACTATCCGAACCGTTAAAACTAACAAATTTCTCCTCATGAAATGATTTTGTAAGATTGGGAAGGACATACAAATACCCTCCTCCAATTGCCAAGAAAAAGGAAACAACCGATCCAATTGCTATAAGTACACGAAAAAGTCTTGAAAACTCACTTTTCCTACTAAATCTAGGGCTGCTAACCGACTTATCAAACAATCTAGGGCTGCTAACTGCCAATGCCCTCTGTTTATGAGAGAGACTTCTACTGAAAGTACTCATTTGTCCTAGTTATTGGTTCCACCACTTCCAATAACCAATGCAATAACCTTTAAAACACATTCTAGTCAGCACTACTGATCGTTCACACGCCAAGCTAATCCATCAGCAAAATCTCCCAGAAACTACTAGCCCAACTACCAATTACCAAATCCAGTAGAACCCCTTCCCAATCTTGAATCACTTAATCAATAAAAACTCAAACTTTAGCACAAAAATAATCCAAGTAACCACCAGACCAACTTTTACCAAATCCAGTAGAACCCCTTTTGAATATTGATTCACTTCATCAATAAAAACTCAAACTTTACCACAAACTATCATTTAACCAAATCTACTACACCCCCTTTTGAATCTTGATTCACTTCATCAATAAAAACTCAAACTTTAACACAAAAACATCCAAGATACCACAGCCCAAATACCATTTAACCAAATCCAGTATAACCCCCTTCTGTATCTTGATTCACTTAATCAATAAAAACTCAAACTTTAACACAAAATACTATCATGCTATCAACAATGGATATATACATATACAACCATTTATTGTTTCAAACAACAAAAGAATCCCACCCTTTTCAAATCAAAGAAAAAATTAGACAGATTTTGAGAATGATTTAGACAACTTACAGTGGTTTTATGCAAATCTTGAATATTGATATTAGATCGAAATAGATTATGGAAATAAGCACCTGAATAAAGAAAGAGAGATTAGTTGCAAAATTGGTACGTGGGATGCAGACTATCCAACAGAACAGAGTGGGTGCCCTTTTTTTTCTTAAAATTTCCCCCCCATATTCAATTTTTTTTTCTTATTTTTTGCTATATTTTATTTTAAAAATTTATTTATTTAGTTTCTAGATTGTGCAAAAGTTTTGTGTTTTTTTTTGTCACCATTTCAATTGTTCTTATTCAAAATTGTAAAGTTATTTTATATACTTTATTTGTTTCAAGAAAGTTTTTTAAAAGGGAACAAATAGGTTTATAAAGGAAAAAATCTGATCTTATAATACGGGTAAAATACATCGATCTCACCAAGTTTAGTGTGTTTTTAACATTTATCTCGGGGTTTTATTCAAAGTTTTATGTTTTTACAAGAGTTTGAGACCACTTGTTATGTCATGTGGTAAATTGAGGATGTATCTTAGTTGAGTAGAGGAACGTTTTAAAAGGTGTCAATAATCAAGAGTGGAACTATTAATTTGTGTCAAATTCAACAAAAATTTTTTTAGTACTTTTCTCTTATTCAAATCGTAAAAAATACATATATTAGGTCTTGTGTAACAACTAATTTGGGTTTGTTAATTATAGTTGTTTTTTGTCATTTGTGTAATAATATAGAGTTATATGTGAGAGTTCAAGTTGTTAGTATGATTACTAGTCTTTTGGTGATTTGATTGAGGTAAATGTTAACATAACAAGTCGGATATCGCCTCATGATCTGAAGGGCAATTGGGATCAACGTGAGACTCGGATCTTTTTCTTTTAATAAAAGATAAATCAATATTAAATCATAACTTTAGTAGTATATAATAATCTATTTTCTTTTAAAAGAAAATTATAATGTCATCTCACTTCATAGGATACACTCTGGAAATAAATAAATAAATAAAAAATATTATTCGAGAAGATTTTCAAATATTAATATAATTAAAATTAATCCTTGAATGATGAATGAATTTTTTATTAGGTTGTATTGAATTCTAATTCATTTTCTTTGCCCTCAACTTTATTTGGTACCTTTGTTGATTACATCTTTATACAATTTCTTAAGTTGTACTTAATTCTTAATTTTGTAGATTAAAAAACATGTTATATATTTATTGATTTATATAATTAATTAGTTGGTGTAATATTTGTTTCCTTGGTAGAGCCTCATACAAGTAAATATTGAATAGGTGGGATGCTTAAAGGATGGAATTTTGTCAAAATCAATCGTTTTATTGTTATTACTTAAAGAATTGCCAAAGAATCATAATTGATTTTTAAGTATAATCTCATTGTCCATTTTTATAAT
The DNA here is from genome assembly GCA_027705065.1 of Solanum peruvianum. Taxonomy (NCBI): domain Eukaryota; kingdom Viridiplantae; phylum Streptophyta; class Magnoliopsida; order Solanales; family Solanaceae; genus Solanum; species Solanum peruvianum. The sequence continues at coordinate 655,750 of JAKWJD010001765.1, read as the reverse complement.
ATGATATATATCTTTAAATATAATAAATTCAATATTTTGATCAGAAAAAAAATATATTCATAGATAATAGTAGAAATACATTAAATAAGCAATAAATTATTTTTTAATTTTATAAATTGAACAAATAAAAATTAATATCTATTTTTATAATCATCGATAATTGAAAGTATGAGAGAGAAGCACTGATATATGAAATATTCATGAAATTGACGCAAATTATTAGTTTCATCCCAGTTATCGATTGTCTTAAAACATCGATCTATTTGACTAACTAAATTTAAATATGTCTCACAATACCCTTCAATTTGTCATATGATATAGCAGATGATTTCAATTATAGGTAAATGATTCACTTAATAAAAAAATTGAGAAAATTTTTGAAAACACTTTTAAATTTGACGAAAATTTAAGAATATATTTCACTTATACTGTAAAATTAAAAATGTATTTAAATTCACTTAATCAATTAAAAAATATTTTTACAATTACAAATAATTTTTGAAAATAAAATTAATCATTTATATTAAATTTAGAAGTAGTTTTAATAATTCAAACCATAGTAATAGTCTATATATAGGACAGCTATAACCTGTTAAAATAAAACCATCACAGGTCTACATACTATTCTAATTGTGTTCACATGTGCTATGTTCTTGGGATTTGAAGGGGGTTACTCAATTAATTATAAAAATGTGTTTCAATAATTATTATTTATGCATAAGATTAAATAATTATATGGAAAATAAATGAAGTTTTAACAAAATAAATATAACTTTTGACTAGTGTGTTGTATATAATTTTATGATTTTGATATATGTTGGAGAACTAAACTTAATATATTCTCGAAAAAAAAGAGATAACTTTTTTTTAAAACAGATCGAAAATAGTATGATAAATAAATTGAGATAAAAAAAAACACAAACAAAGTTCAAAGTTTATTACTACCTCTATCCTATATCAATTATCACCATAATTCCAAATTACTTGTGAATTACAAAATTAAGGTAGAATTAACTAACTTTATCTTTACAATTTCTTTCTTTTTTGAAAATGTAAATAATTTGTAATATTTCAAGAAGATTTAGTTGTAACCTAATGAAATTATTATTTCTACGTATATTTTTTAAGAGGTGTATATAAAAGAAGAAAAAAAACTAACATATGATCAAGAAAGAACTATTAGTATGTGATTATTTAATTAGTTAGGCTCATGCATTTGAAGGTCTATCGTGTCCAATTATTCTTATATCAATATAATTTCTTATACCATAATTTATTTAAATTTATCCTACTTTTTCGATAAACGATTTATAATACATAATAGGCATATACTTGAGCCAAGCAAATAACTATTTTCATTTCATATCATAATAGTTCTATAACAGTTAATATTTTAATTTTAAAATTGTAAGCTATGATTTAATTACTAATACAATGTGCATGAACGAAAACGATCATGCAAGATGTTGACTTTCAAATGATTTCAAATATTATGAATTTTTGATGATGTCTTTCAAGTCGACTAATACATTTACACAATTTTATGGACTTTATAAATTGAATTTTCGAACCATCCAATGTGAATTTACATAATTTTAGCGATATTAAATATTGACACTAATTAAAAGTGCTAACGTCTTTATCGGCATTAGTTAAGTGTCATTAGAACCAATGTCGCTAAAGGCTTTAGGGATATATGTAAAGAGTGACAATTATCACTAAAAATACATATTTAGCGACAATTAAAAATTAAATATCGCTAATGATTATTTTTTGTTATATATATATATATATATATATATATATATATATATATATATTTTCAATTTATGATCATATGTATGACATGGAGTTGAATAAAGTATTAACATTCAATGAGTTCAGTAGAAGAATACATATGATCATAAATTGAAAATATATATATATATATATATATATATATATATATATATATATATATATATATATATATATATTTTCAATTTATGATCATATGTATTCTTCTACTGAACTCATTGAATGTTAATACTTTATTCAACTCCATGTCATACATATAGCTTGCTTCATTGTTTTGAGTTAATAACTAAATAGTAATACTCAATTGTTATGTTTTTCTTTTTTTCAAAAAAAGAAATTAACTTCAAAATGTCCTTTTGTCTTCCAACAAATAATTAAGTGTTGCAAAACAGTACTTACGAAAATTTTTTAATAAATTAGAGATACAACTATAATAAATAAACCTTCTCAAATTAAACATAATGATTGATGAAATTTTGCTAGATGTTAATAATTAGCTAGGAACTAAAAATAGAAATATATTGACTCTCTTCCTTTAGTTTGGAAATTAGGGTTTTAAAGCTGATCTTTACTTCATAATACACACGGAGATAAATATGTTATGATGGAATGATGATAACCTTACACTCTTAATTAATAGAAGTTTTGAATTCAAGTCCTAAAAATACAATATCTTGTTTAAAGTGTCGCCCTAAAAGAAGGAATCATGCAATGCATGAATTCAAATTTTTAGTCAGTTTTCAATGTTGATATCGAACACGATAAGAGTCTAGTAAGAGAGAGAGGGAGAAAGATTTGTGGAATAGCAAATATAGGGTTTTAAAGTGAAGTCATTGAAGTATTAAAAGGACAAAAATAAAAGAAAAGAAAAGAATTTTTAAGGGAAAATTAAAGGAGAAAACACCTCAATTGAATCATCATGATCAGTATATGTAGTTTTTTTATTTTTTTAGTTTTTTCTATATCAATTATATACATATATCCCTATTAAATTTTTTTTACTACACCCTTTTCCTCATATGAAAATGCATACTTATAAAACTTCCAAATTTCAAATGATCTAAATTTAAGTCACAAACTCAACTGAAAAATCAACAAATGGAAGCAAAGAAGACCCCAAATAATATATATAAGTAAAAAAAAAAAAGTTAAATCACACTATTAATTTATTCAAAAGATATCTACAAGTAATTTTCCATAAAAACGAGATTTGAAATCTTTCATAAAATATAATTTTCTTTACACTTTTGGTGTGTATATATAAGTTAAACTCAATATACATATACATAACACAGATTGTACAAACACGCACACACGAGCACAAACAAGTGTGTGAGATTATACCAGCAAGAGTAGTTGTGGAGTAGTAAGTACTCCTTCATCTTTTATCAGAGGTCTCGAGTTCAAGTTCTTCTGAATACAGAGTCACCTTTATTAGGAAACACTTACCCTAATATGAGATTTTTCAACGCGAATCTAAATTTAACCAGACCCCCAAATACCAGATTGAAAATCGAAAAAAAATAAATGTGTGTGAGGTGGGCCAAAGAGTATAATCATATTCAATTTCTTCTCACGTCACTGTTTTATTCCCGGGAGAGAATTCAGCCAAACGAACTTTTTGATGATCAGAAAAAAATAAATAGATAAAAACCATATTCTATAATTATTAATATACTACTATATACCAACATACGTAACTCAACTCTAACCGTTGTGATGATTATCATGCCCTTTAAGTCAACACAATCCTAACAAACCTATTTTTTTTAGTTCACAATTCACATGATCCACTATACACAAATTATTAATTATTCCTCTATATATAATATTTTTATTCTTAAAAATTCCAATTACTACACAATAATTAATAATAATAATAATATTAATCACACTTCAATTACCTAACTAATTACCAATTACCTCATAAGGTGGATCCAATGTAGTGTTACCAACAAAAGTTGTAACATTATTGGTTGTAGTACTACTAGAGGAGCCAAGAATTAGACCTTTTGTACTTGGTGTGACAATATTATTTGCCCAATTTTCATTGTTAGGGCATGACGATACTGGTATCTGTGCTGGTGGGAGGTTATGATTTGATGATTGTAAGTGACGGATTTGTCTTTTTAAGAACTTAACATAGCGAATTGCTTCGTCTAACATGGATGCAGTGTCCATTTTTGTTCCACCAGGGACTAATCTTTGCAAGATTCTGATTTTTTCACTTATCCTTTCGCGGCGTAGCCTGGCTGCTACGCTTTGTGGATCGTTGCTTATACGTACGTTACGCCTTTTAGGTTTTCGTATAGTGGATGGATCAATGTCTACTGGTTGCATAGATGCAATTTTGAACATCATTTCTTTCATGGCTCCTAGCTCTTCTTCTTCTTCTTCATCTTCGTCTTGATCATCGTGTTCTTGATCCTCTATTAGGGTTTGAACATGGTTGTTTAACACATGATCAAAAGGGACAACTTGTTCTTGTTGTTGTTGTTGTTGGATTGAGGAAGAGGGAAGGTGATGGTGTTGAGGGTTTTGAAGAGGAAAACTAGGCCAAATAGGGTTATGTTCGAAATGAAATTGTTGTTGTTGATGATGATGTTCGTGGTAGATATGGTCGTTTGGTATACTGGACAAGCATGGTTGTTGTTGTTGTTGTTGTTGCTGTTGATCGCGAAAGACTTGTTGGTTGTCCATATTGGACATGGTTGGATCCCAAGTGGAGGTAGTGAGTTTATTAATGTGGTTGATATCCATGGTAAGAAGAGTATAAAGGGTGAATATATGAAGAAGAAGAAGAAGAAGAATATCTATTGTGTTTTTTTTGTGTCATTATGAAAATATTTTTCTCATATTTATTGAAACCCTTTAACCAAAAAATGTAATTAAAAAAAAAAAAAAAGAAAAAAAGAGGGGTGCAAAAAGGGAGGTGACTTATTGCAAAGTTGAATCAAAGCTCATGAATATGTACTTTGTGTGAAGCCTTTGAAGGCTAAATAGTACATCTTCGTAGGGTAGTGAAAAGGTGTAAGTTATATACATTATGACATACACAATTCGTACATATATATTTACATGTATATATATATCAATATATAGAGGGACAAATGGAAGAAGGGGGTGGGGGTGTTACAAACTTTATTGAGCCTCTAATAAAACCAAAACGCGGAGCCGAGATTTAGAGTTTGTTAAGTTGAGATTGTAGTAATTATTTTTAAGTTACTAGTCTAACAACAACAACAACATGCTCAGTCGTTTGAGTTGTTCATCTAACAACAACTATTTTAAAATTGTAAAAATAAATACATGATATGAATCAAAGTATCGTAAACTATACTCCAGCTCCGAGCTAAAATAATAATTATTGTGGGAGGGGGACCACAAGATCAAGTTATTTTCAAAATAAATAGATAAACAAAAAGAAGTTTCTATTTTTGTGAGGGTTGTGGGTTGGGGGGGAGTGTGTTTCAAAGGCCATAAATGTCTTACTTTTACTATATTGGTATACAAGTGCATTTAGTAGAGACTTGTTGCCTTTGCTTCATCCCTAGAATTTATCTATTTGTTTTGCTTAATTTGCTAGCCATCAAAATCAATTGATAAATTCTTGATGACTTGGGTGTGATCCAGAGATTAATACCGCGTGAAAATATTAGAAAATAATTTCAGATTTTTATTGATTTTTATAGGATTCCTATTGAATTGAGACTCATGTCACCAAATAGGAAGTATTTAGTTTTTATTTATCATCATTCTATCTCTAGAAATTTGTTATTCCTAATTGTTAGATTATGATTTCATTCTTTTGTATGATTATTTCAAATCATTATAATTATACTTATATGCAATATACTATATGGTCACACAATTATTCTCTGTTAGTTCGTGATATTTATGAGTTGGTGAAATCATGAGGATAGAATATACGTAGATTTTTGTTAATTTTATGTAGATACTTCTCAAATGAGAGTCGTTCCATTTTTGGATTTACATCTATGACGATCTATCATATTAATCTTCAATGTCAATTCTATATATATATATATATATATATATATATATATATATATATATATATATATATATATATTATATATATATATATATATATCTATATATATATATATATATATATATATATATATATATATATATATATATATATATATATATATATATATATATATTATCCCTCCTAATATGTTATGCTATAATATTTATTCTAATTGATTACTACATCAAATCTCTTTAACTATAAACTCATATACAATACCATATAGTTACATAAATATCATTCATCATGCGAACATTTCCCTCAAATTAACGTTGGTGGATCTAGAATCATCAATTTGCCTACTAAAAACTGATAGTGTGTTGACCCGTGAATTTTATAAGTGCAACAACTATTTAAAGATCTTCGAAAATGTGTGAAAGAGCAATAAATAGTTTTTCTTATATAATGACAATCTACTTAGTAGTAATCTTAAACAAAATTGTACTTCATAAAGCCAAAAAACCTTAGAGCTAGTGATATTAGGCATATATTTATACATTTTTTGGTCAAATATTTTTCATGTTGATTCATCTTTTCACTTATTTCTATTTTCTACCATATGTTTTGTTCTTTTAATTGCTAAACAATAAAAGTGATAAAAAGTAGAAAGAAAAGGAGACAAAACATGACTAAACATAAGTAGAACAGAAATATTGATTCTAAAAATAAGACAACATTTCTAAAAACACAAAAAAATATTAGAATATGAATAGATCGTAAAAATTTGATCAAAATAGAAAGTTGATCTCAATATAAGTAAAAAATATTCTCAATATGAAAAATACCTCATATTTAATTTTTTTTTTTAAAGATATACTTATGTGAATCGACTATATTCATTTATAAATGTCTCAAAGCACTTGAATATTCTTGATGTCTATGCTTCAATTTTATTAGTTATAGAAACATGAAAAATCTAGAAAAACAAAGAATGAAAATAAAACTTACAAACTTTAGATTCTTTCGCGATTATCATCTTCGAAACATGATCCTATACAAGATCATCGTTACAAAAAAAATCACATCACAATTGTTATCTATCAATTCTCCAACTCTTTGAAAATGGTATACTCATTGAATTGATCATTTATTATAATATTTCAGGAATAAATACATGTCGATATGTTATCGATAGTAAAATTATTTATCCTAACTTAAAAAGCATTGATCTTACTATTTTCATAGTTGGTGAAGGGGATAATATTGTTATTGTTGTATGTAGATGGCATAATTAAGTGTAGATATACAAAGTAAATGGATGAAATTGTTATGAAATTTATTTTAATTTTACCATACTGATTACAACATGATAAGCCAAAAACATAAAAAGTTTTGCCTAATTTCAGAAAAAAACAGCTCATCATGACTTGGAATTTTAATTTCTTTTTCCTTCATTCTCTCACCCTTTTATCCTATTTCTTGATTATTATTTTTACTCCTTTTAATTTTTCTCCTTTTTTTTTACCATAGAAAAAAAGAAAAAAAAAAGTGAGATCTATTGGGGAATCAAATTAAAATAGACGCAATATATATAGAGTTTGGCAAGTGCCCATATCAAGAAAACATATTTTTCATACAAAGAATTGAATATGTTAATAATTCTAGTTGGAATGTCTTGAAATATCAACATCATTGACGAATGATCCCTCATAATTCAATTGTATATCTAGAAAATAATTAGTCCTTCATAATTAAATTATACATATGTTAAAAGTTAGAGGCGAAGTCAGAATTTTTAATAAGGAGTTCAAAATTTCAACAAATAAACGTACAAAGTAGCTGAAGGGGTTTAATATCTACTATATATATCTAAAAAATATTTTAATCATGTATAAATAATATTAATTTTCGTCGAACCCCTTGATTGAACTGGTTCCATTTCTAAGATCTTAACGGATTCTCATGAAAAATTTCTGTCATTTTGTTTTGGTATCTTAGGATAAAAAAAATAAATTAATGGGTACACAAAAATCGATAAAATTTGTCTTTGCCTGCATTGGGGCTCGTTTAAACTTGAAATTGCACCATTTTTACCCGTGGAACAAACTGTTTCTATTTCTAAGGTCTTTATGGACGTCCATGAGAAATTTCGACCATTTTGTTTTAGAATTTTTAGATGAAAAAAATTAATGGGCTATAGTACACAAAAATTGGTAAATCTGACTTTCCCGGCTTTGAGGCTCATTTGGACTTGAAAATGTACCATTTTTTTACGCGGGATAAAATGGTTCCATTTCCAAGGTCTTAACGGACGTCCATGAAAAAATTCGGTCATTTTATTTCGGATTTTATGAATAAAAAAAAATTCATGGCCTATAGCACACGAAAATCAATAAAATCTGTTTTTCCCTGCTTTTGGGACTCGTTTGGACTTTGAAATGCACAATTTTTCCCCGCATGACGAACTGGTTTCATTTCTATGGTCTTAACGGACGTCCATGAAAAATTTCGATCATTTTGCTTCGGGATTTTCGGATCAAAATAAATTCATGGGTTGTAGCACATAAAAATCGGTAAAATATGTCATTGCCTGCATTGGAGCTCGTTTGAACTTGAAAATGCACAATTCTTTTGCGGGGACGAAATGGTTCAATTTCTAAGGTCTTAACGAATGTTCATGAAAAATTTCGGCCATGTAATTTCAAGATTTTCGGATAATTTTTTTATGGGCTATAGCACACGAAAATCAGTAAAAATGATATTTGCCTGCTCTGGGGCTTGTTTGAACTTGAAAATGCACCATTTTCCCCACGGAATGACCTGGTTTCATTTCTAAGGTCTTAACAAATGTCATGAATAAATTTGGTCATTTTATTTCGAGATTTTCAAAATTAAAAAAAAATATGTGGGCTATAGCACACGAAAATCGATAATATCTACCTTTGCCTTTCTTTGAGGCTCGTTTGAACTTGAAAATGCACTATTTTTCTCCGCATGATGAACTGGTTCAATTTCTAAGGTCTTAATAAAGGTCCATGACAAGTTTTGATCATTTTGTTTTGGGATTTCCGGATCAAAAAAATTCAAGGGCTTTATAGCATAGGAAAATCAGTAAAATTTGTCATCGCCTGTTTTAGGGCTCGTTTGAACTTAAAAATGCACCACTTTTCCCCGCAGGACGTACTAGTTCCATTTCTAAGGTCTTAAAGAACGTCCATGAAAAATTCAGTCATTTTGGTTCAGGATTTTCGGATAAAAAACAATTCATGGGCTCAGAACACGAAAATCAGTAAAATTTGTCTTTGTTTGCATTGAAGCTCGATTGAACTTGAAAATACACCATTTTTCTCAGCTAGACGAGTTGATTTTATTTTTAAGGTATTAACGGACATCCATGAAAAATTTTAGCCTTTCTATTTTGAGATTTTTGAATAAAAATTCATACGAAAATTGGTAAAATCTTCCTTTGCCTGCTTTGGGCTCGTTTAAACTTGAAATTGCATCATTTCTTTTCCATAGAACAAACTGGTATCATTTCTAAGGTCCAAAGATGTCTATGAAAAATTTCGGCTATTTTATTTCACGATTTTTGGATAAAAGATTAATGGGCTATAGCACACGAAAATCGATTAAATTCGTCTTTGCCTTTTTTAGGGCTCGTTTGAACTTTAAAATATACCACTTTCCCCGCGAGATGAACTGATTTCATTTCTAAGGTCTTAATGGACGTCTATGAAAAGTTTTGGCCATTTTCTTGGAATTTATAGATAAAATAATCCATGAGCTATAACACATGAAAATAGATCAAATTTGTCATTGGGCTCGTTTCAACTTGAAAATGCACCATTTTCCCCGCGGGATGAGCTGATTAGATTTCTAAGGTCTTAATGGACGTCCATGAAAAATTTTGGTCATTTTATTTTGGGATTTTTGGGTAAAAAATATTCCATGGGCTATATATAACACACGAAATTTGGTAAAATATTATTTTGTCTGCTTTAGAGCTCGTTTGAACTTGAAAATGTATTATTTTTCCCCTGCGGGACAAACATATTTTAATTTTACGGTCTTAACGGATGTCTATGAAAAATTTTGGTCATTTTATTTTAAAATTTTTGGATTTAAAAATTCATGAATTATAGTACATAAAAATTGGTAAAAAACTGCCTTTACCGGCTTTGGGGTTCGTTAGAACTTTAAAATGCACCATTTATTCTTGTATAACAAACTCGTTCTATTTTTAAGCTCATTACAGACGTCCATGAAAAAATTCGATCATTTTATTTTGGAATTTTCGGATAAAAAAAGTCATTGGCTATAGCACATGAAAATAGGTAAAATTTGACTTCGCCTGCTTTGAGGCTCGTTTAACTTAAAAATAGCTCACTTTTTCCTGCGAGACGAATTAGTTCCATTCCTTAGGTCTCAACAGACGTGATTGAAAAATTTTGTACGTTTTATTTTGAAATTCAGAATAAAAATAATCAATGGGATATAGCACACGAAAATGGAAAAATATTCATGTGCCTGTTTTGGGGATCGTTTGTACATAAAAATAATTCATTTTTTCCTACGGGACAAACTGGATTCATTTCTATTGTATTAACGAACGTCCATGAAAAATTGTAACACTTCTGTTTTGGGATTTCCGAATAAAAAATTCATGGGTTATAACATACGAAAATCGGTAAAAACTACCTTTGTCGACTTTGGGGCTTATTTGAATTTAAAAATACATCATTTTTTCCGCAGGTCATACTGGTCCAATTTCTAAGGTCATAATGGAAGCGCATAAAAAAATTTGGTCATTTTATTTCGAAATTTCTGGATAAAAGAAAAGTCATGGATTATAGCACAAGAAAATAAGTAAAATATGTCATTGCTTACTTTGGCTCTCGTTCGAACTTGAAAATACGCAATTTTTCCCGCGGGGTGAACTAGTTTCATTTCTAAGGTATTAACGGACTTCAATAAAAATTTCATCCATTTTATTTTAGAATTTCCGAATAAAAAAATTTAATGATATATAGCCCACAAAAATCGATAAAATCTTTCTTGTCTACTTTGGGACTCGTTAGAACTTGAAAAAACAGAATTTTTTTCACGTGGGATAAACTTATTTCATTTTTATTGTCATAACAGAGGTCCATAAAAAATATTGATCATTTTGTTTTGAATTTCTGGATAAAAATATTGATCATTTTGTTTTGAATTTCTGGATAAAAATAATTAATTGAAGATATTCATTTGCCTGCTTAGGAGCTTGTTTTGACTTGAAATGCACCATTTTTTCCCGCATGACGATGGTTAAGTGTTAATAGACGTCCATAAAAATATTCGACCATTTGGTTTCGGATTTCCAAATTAAAAAAAATTATGAATTATAGCACATGAAAATTGATAAAAATTTTCTTTGCCTTTTAAGGGCTCGTTTGAACATAAAAATATACCATTTTTTTTCTTGGGACGAATTGCTTCCATTTCTAAGGTCTTAGAGGACATCGATGAAAAACTTTAGCCATTTTATTTCACGATTTTTGGATAAAAAATTCATGGGATATAGCACATAAAAATCGATAAAACCTATCTTTGCCTTTTTGGGGGCTCGTTTGAACTTTAAAATATACAACTTTTCCCCGCGAGATGAACTGATTTCATTTCTAAGGTCTTAATGGACGTCAATGAAAAATTTTGGCCATTTTTTTTGGAACTTATAGATAAAATAATCCATGAGCTATAACACATGAAAATAAATAAAATTTGTCATTGCCTGCTTTCGGGCTCATTTAACTTGAAAATGCACCATTTTCCACGCGGGATGAACTGGTTAGATTTCTAAGGTCTAAATGGACGTCCATAAAAAATTATGGTCATTTTATTTTGAAATGTTTGGATAAAAAATATTTCATGGGCTATAACACACAAAAATTAGTAAAATATTCTTTTGCATGCTTTAGGCCTCTTTTGAACTTGAAAATGCATCATTTTTCCCAATGGGACAAACAGATTTTAATTTTACGGTCTTAACGGACGTCTATGAATAATTTTAATCATTCTATTTTGAGATTTCTAAATTAAGAAAGTTATGGTTTGTAGCACATGGAAATCGGTAAAAACTGCATTAGTCGACTTTGGGGCTCGTTTGAACTTTAAAATGCACTATTTATCCTCGCGAGATAAACTCGTTCTATTTTTAAGCTCATTACAAACGTTCATGAAAAAATTCGGTCATTTTGTTTTGAAATTTTGGGATTAAAAAATTCATGGGCTATAACACATGAAAATTGGTAAAATCTGACTTCGCTTGCTTTGAGGCTCGTTTAACTTGAAAATAGCTCACTTTTCCCCGCGAGACGAATTGGTTTCATTTCTTAGGTTTTAACAGATGTCCATGAAAAATTTTGTACATTTTATTTCGGTATTTCAGGATAAAATATAATCAATGGGCTATAGCACACGAAATGGATGAATATTCATGTGCCTGCTTTGAGGCTCGTTTGTACATTAAAATATATCATTTTTCTCTGCGGGACGAACTGATTTCATTTCTAAGGTCTTAACGCACGTCCATGAAAAAATTTAACACTTCTATTTCGAGAATTCTGAATAAAAAAATTAATGGGCTATAATACAAAAAATTGGTAAAAACTGTCTTTGCCGGCTTTTAGCTCGTTTAACTTTAAAATACAGTATTTTCTCCCCATGACGAACTGATTTACTTTCTAAGGTCATAACAGAAGCCCATAAAAAATTTCGGCCAATTTTTGTTTTGAGATTTCTTGATAAAAGAAAACTCATGGGCTATAGCACAAGAAAATGGGTAAAATATGTCTTTGCTTGTTTTGGCGCTCGTTTGAACTTGAAAATGCATAAAAAAAATTTCGCGGGGCGAACTAGTTGCATTTCTAAAGTCTTAGCGGACGTCTATGAAAAAATTTCGTCCATTTTCTTTCACATTTTTGAAATAAAAAAATTCATGAGATATAGCCCACGAAAATTGGTAAAATCTTTCTTTGTCTACTTGGGTGCTTGTTTGAAATTGAAAATGCATAACATTTCCACGTGGAACAAACTAATTTACATTTCTAATGTCTTAACAGACATCCATAAATATTGGTCTCTTTGTTTCGAAATTCCTAGATAAAAATAATTCATTAGCAATACCACAGGAAAATCGGTAGAATTTTCCTTTGCCTGCTTAGGAGCTCGTTTGAACTTAAAAATGCACTATTTTTCTCCAGGACAAGTTGGTTCCATTTCTAATGTTTTAACGGACGTCCATAAAAAATTTCGACCATTTGGTTCTGGGTTTTCAGAATTAAAAAAATCAATGGGTTATAGCACACGGAAATTGTTAAAATCTTTCTTTACCTTTTTGGGGCTCGTTTGAACATGAAAATGCATCATTTTTCCCACGAGACATATTGGTTCCATTTCTAAGGTCTTAGAGGACATCGATGAAAATTTTTGACCATTTTATTTTACGACTTTCGAATAAAAAATTCATAGGCTATAGCACATGAAAGTCGATAAAACCTGCCTTTGCCTACTTTGAAACTCGCTTGAACTTAAAAATACATAATTTTTCCCCGCAAGATACACTGGTTTCATTTCTAACTATTAATGGAAGTCCATTAAAAATTTTGGGTATTTTTTTTTTGGAATTTTTAGATAAGAAAATTAATAGGCTATAGCACATTAAATAGTAGAATCTATCTTTGTCTGCTTTCAGGCTCGTTTCAACTTGAAAATGCACTATTTTTTTTGCGAGATAAACTGGTTCAATTTCGAATGTCTTAACGGAGGTCCATTAAAATTTTTGGCCATTTTATTTCAGGATTTTTGAATAAAAAATATTTCATGGGCTATAGCACAAGAAAACTGATAAAATATTTTTTTTTGCCTGCTTTGTGGCTCGTTTGAATTTGAAAATGCATAATTTTTCCCCGCGGGACGAACAAGTTCTAATTCTACGATCGTAATGGGCGTCCATGAAAACTTTCGGCCATTTTATTTTGAGATTTACGAATTTATAAAATCAATGATTTATGACACACGAAATTGATAAAAATTGTCTTTGCCGGCTTTAGGATTCCTTTGAACTTTAAAATGCATCAATTATACTTGTCCGACGAACTGGTCTATTTTTAAGGTCATTACAAACGTCCATGAATAATTTTACCATTTTGTTTAGCGATTTCTAGATTTAAAAAATTCTTGATCTATCACATGTAAAAATTGGTAAAATCTGTTTTTGTCTGCTTTGGGACTAATTTGAACTTGAAAATGACCTATTTTCCCCTTTGTATGAATTGGTCCATTTCTATGGTCTTTACTGACGTTTATGAAAAATTTGGCAATTTTATTGTGATTTTTAGATTAAAAAAATACATAGGCTATAATATACAAAAATAGTTAAAATCTTCCTTTGCCTTTTTTGAAGCTTGTTTGAATTAGAAAATACACTATTTTTCTCCGCAAGACGAAATATATCAATTTCTAAGGTCTGAACCAAAGTCCATGAAATATTTTGACCATTCTATTTCAAGATTTTTTGTTTAAAAAAATCCATGTGCTATAGCACACGAAAATTAGTAAAATTTTTCATTGTCTGTTTTAGTGCTCGTTTAAACTTGAAAATGCACGATTTATTCCTGCGGGACAAACTGGTTAAATTTTTAATGTCTTAACGGTCATATTTTAATAATTGTGGCTATTTTATTTAAGATTTCCAAATAAAAAAAATATTTATGGGCTACAACACACGTAAATCGGTCAAATCTGCCTTTGTCTGCTTTAAGGCTCGTTCGAACTTGAAAATGCACTATTTTTCATCGCGGGACAGACTATTTCAGTTTCTAAAGTCTTAACGTACTTTCATGAAAAATTTCGACCATTTAATTTTGAGTTTTCAGAATAAAAAAAATTCATGGGTTATAGCACACGAAAATTGCTAAATTCTTTCTTTACCTTTTTGGGGCTCGTTTGAACATGAAAACGTATTATTTTTCCCGCGAGACGAACTGGTTCCATTTCTAAGGTCTTATAGGACATCCGTGAAAAAATTCGGTCATTTTATTTTGAGATTACCGGATAAAAAAATTCACGGGCCATAGCATAGGAAAATCGATAAAATCTGCCTTTGCCTGTTTTGGGGCTCGTTTGAACTTGAAAATGAACCTTTTTTCCGTAGATTGAACTGGTTTCATTTCTAAGGTCTTAATGAACGTACATGAAAAATTTCGGGATTTTTACCAAAAAAAATCCATGGACTATTCACATAAAATAGGTAAAATATGTCTTTGCCTACTTTTGGGTTTGTTTCAAAATGCACCATTTTTCCTCGCAGTACGAATTGCTTTCGTTTCTAAGGTTTTAACAGGCGTTCATGAAAATTTTTGGCCATTTTATTTTGAGATTTTCGGATAAAAATAATCCATGAATTACAGCACATGAAAATCGGTAATGTATTACTTTGCCTACCTTGGGGCTTTTGTGAACTTTAAAAAGAATATTTTTCCCGCAAGACAAACTGGTTCCATTTCTAAGGTCTTAACGGGCGTCCATGAAAGATTTCGATCATTTTGTTTCGAGATTTTTGGATAAAAAATAATCAATTGGTTATAGCACACGAAAATTGGTAAAATATTACTTTGCTTGCTTTGGGGTTCTTTTGAACTTTAAAATAATTATTTTTCCCGCAAGACGAACTGGTTTCATTTCTAAGGTCTTAACGGACGTCCATGAAAGATTTCAGCCATTTTATTTTGGGATTTCCGGATAAAAAATATCTATGCTATAGCACTCGAAAATCGAGTAAAAATTGCCTTTGTCAAATTTGGTGCTTGTTTGAACTTTAAATGCAATTTTTTACTGGCGGAACGAACTGGTTCTATTTTTTAGGTCATTACAGACTTCAATGAAAATTTTGGTCATTTTGTTTTTGGATTTCGGATAAAAAAATCCATGGACTATAGCATATGAAAATCGGTAAAATCTTCTTTTGCCTTCTTTGGGTCTCGTCGAACTTGAAAATACACAATTTTTCTCCGCGGGACAAACGGATTCCATATCTAAGGTCTTAACAGACATTTATGAAAAATTTTAGCAATTTTATTTTGTGATTTCTAGATTAAAAAAAATATATGGGTTAGAGCATACGAAAATAGGAAAAATTTGTCTTTGCCTTTTTTGGGACTCGTTTGAATTTGAAAATATATCATCCCTGTGGGACGATTTGGTTCAATTTCTAAGGTTAACGAACGTCCATGAAAAATTTTGACCTTTTTGTTTCCAAATTTTCAGATAAAAAATTCCATGTGCTATAGCACATGAATTAAAATCTGTCTTTGCGTGGCTATAACATCTTGTTCTGTTAAGGGTGTCTAAAATATGTAGTTTAAACATTTTTATGTAACATTTTACTTATATATAATGTGTTTTTTTTATAAAAGGTGTCCAATAGAACACTCCGACTACCATATAATTACGTCACTGGTTAAAAAACATATTTAGCTACTACTTTACATGAGAAGGTCACATACTTTAGTATGATATGAGAACAGACATTCAATAAGAAACATTTTATTCTTAGAATGAAACTTTTTGAACTAAATCTGAATAACAATGCCCAAATGAATACCGAATAAGATGAGCGGAAACTAAAAAAGAAATGAAAAAGAAAGATAATTAAAGCAAATATATATAGTTCTGGTATTTGTAAATTCATTTTCTAATTAGCCAAAAGCCTTTCATAATTAAGCATAATATTTTTTTAACATTACTTATTATTAAAATGAAATTTCACGTGTTAGCCTCGTACAAAAAAGTGTTAGTAGTTTAAAATTTTAATACAAATAATTTAATTTGATATTAAAAAAACGTGAATCAACTCGGTCCATATACATACTCCTATATTTAGGTACTCTAATTGAAATATATCGCAATTTAAATGTCAATATGAAATTTACTGATAATTTTAAAGAATTATCAATGTATTTCGAAAAAAAAAAAGATGTATGATTTGGATGAACTTCAAAGACTATATTATATAGTCCAAGATTGTGAGAACAAGACAAATATGAAAAAAAAAAAAAAAAATTGGTCCACATTTACAAAAGAAAGGGTATACTTATGGCCTCATCATAAGAAACCAGCTTTATCACAAAGTTGACAAAAAGGGAAATCTATGCAACAAGAAGGATATAGTAGGATCTGAACCATGCAAAAGAGAAGTTAGCTAGGGCTTTCAAAAGTTACTTGTGAAGGGCTTCTTTTTACGTCTAATTTAACTTATATATGCTGACATGATAACGTATTAAATATTTACATCATTAATGTTAGTCTACTTAGTGTACTATGTTTTTAATTATTTCATATTCTTTTATATAATATCAGTGTCAAACTCCGGTTGATCTTAGCTACAATAATTTTTTCATATCATCATGTATTAGTCGTTCTGAGCTTCTCTCTCAACATATCAAGCTATAAGTTAATTTTTCCGAGCCTACTGATAAATTTGTCTCCTTAGCCTGTTGAGCCTACTCGATCTCCTCTTAAGACCCATTTTTCGTGTTGTAGACCTTGACCCTGACCCTGACCCTGACTCTCCTCAATCTTAAATGAAGGAAAATAAAATCAATGTATAATCTCTTGAACCATGTAATTACATGAGTGGGAGGGTATGTATTTTCAATCAATTAGCCTAGTCAATTTTCTAGCAAATGCCAATGCACTATAATTAATTAACTTTTTGGGTACATGGGGGTAGCTAGGGGTGGGGGTGGGGGGGTCTTAAAGTTCAACACAATTGCTCCTCAGAGTCTGCACTAACAATGACTAATTTTTGAAGAAAAATTTTTCAACTTACCATATATAGGAAAAGAAGGTGAAAAGTGAGCATACCACTTGTTGGGTCTTGAAATGTTAAATTGATAATGGTTCCACTAGCATTAGGTCATGCAAAAGCAACCAAAATATTAAAGAGTTTTCATGTCATTGGGAAGATGCATTCACAAAGACAGCCACTTTATATTTACTACTATAATACTTCCTTCTGTCTCAAATTATCTATCGTTTTTTATGTTTTATGCTTCCTTAACAAATATTCCCTTTGTTCCTATTTAGTTGTCTACTTTAGAAGTGACAAACATATTATGATACCAATTATTATCATAGGTTAATTACAATTTTACACTTAACTTAAAAGATTATGCAACTCCCCAAGTATAATAAATATAGTTTTTGGTTCCAAAAAGCATGTATTACAACTTAGTAGTACTAGAAATTTTCTAGAATTAAATAAGTGCATATTAGGAAAAAAAATTATTGTCCTTTCTTGATTTGTTAAAATAGACAAGTAAATAGGGACAGATATAAAAGAAAATATGAACAAGTAAATAGGGACAGAGGGAGTATTAATTATTAGAAAAGGGGTTTTCACTATTTTAACTTCATCTATATACAACAACAACATAGCCATTAGACGTCCACAAAAATAGAGTCTGGAGAGAATAAAAAATATATATATACCTTATCACTATCTTAAAAGTAGAAAAATTGTTTCTGATAGTCACTGAGCTCAAGAAAAGTACAGAACCAAAGCAACATAGAAAAGTAAATATGGAAATAAAGGAAGACCTGACAAAATACTATAGATAACCTATTAAATCAAACTAATTAAACAATATTACTTTATTTATATCTAATCTATTATTATATTCAATTTATGTGTCATTATCTTCATTGATGAGTATGCTGTCAAAGACACCTTGCTAGCATAATATCAATCAACAAAATTAATAAGCTGAAAATCTAAATAAACACCTAGAAATGAATTAAATTAACAAGTTCAACAAGTAATAACAACCCTATCTTTTAAGAGGCAGAGAGAAAATTAAGAGTTTGGGGACTCTAAAATTACGAAATAGGAGAAATTTTTGTCATAGGGGTTCACAAGTTCATATACATATATATATAAATAATTTTTTAATACAAGTGCAACATCTACGGAAAAAAGTTACTGAGTTCGTCCATCAAGGACTTCATAGTACTATTCGATAAAAACTAAACTAAGAGTAAACTTATCAAACGATAATAACTTGAAATAACTATTTTTTCAAAAAAAATATATATATATGAATAAAATGACATTTTAGGTACAAATTCAATAAATATAAAATGACATTTTAGGTACAAACTCAATAAATTCGAACTACTAATCATATGCAAATTCAATCAATTAAATAGTACAAAAAGCCTTTTAATTAATGCATGGAGTAAATGAGCTGTACGTACCACATGCCTATAATGCATGCAATTGTGTTTACAAGTTTATTTGCATGCATGCCTCTACTGCACTGTATTTTAGAAGTATGTGTTAATTTAGTTAAAGGTACAAAAAATGTTTATAAATAAGAAACAAAAAACTTTTTACTCATTAAAGACCGCGGCAAATTTAAGATTTCAAGAAGATGAGTATACTATTACATTATAATGATGTGGTGTATATAGTAAATTAATATTTTTTTTTGAATATTTTAGTTTCATATCGTGCTTTGAGACCACATATATACACGTCGATTATACTATTTGTGACTTGTTAGTATAGTTCGAGTCGAAATTTGAGGGACTTGGGGTGGCTTGGAGCAAGTTTCATATCGAAATTTTATAGGGCCCGATAGAAATTACCTTTATTATAAAGTTAGCTTACATTAAATTTAAAGATTGATATATGGTTACATGGAACTTGTAAGTACTACATTTCCAAGATCTTACATGTTACATGTCCCACAAAGCAGTTCAATTTTCATGATAACACATCATGTTACATGTCCCATATTAACCAATTCTTATATGTAGCATGTAGTAAATCTTAGAAACATGTTATACTAGTAAGACATACTAATTCCCAATGTATGTTAATAAATGTTTTCTGTCATGGCTAATCAAATCTTAATCATGTATTAACGAGAGTAATGAAGTGATAAATATTCTTTTATTTTTAATTAAGAGGTCTTGGTTCAAGACTCCTTGGGTACAGAATCGTCTTTGTTAATCAGAAAGTGTTTTATCCTGTAATGTGAGACTTCCTGGTGCAAATTCAAATTTAGTCGGACTCCAATATGGATATCGAACGCTGAACTGGAAAACAAAAAATAATCTTAATCATGTTATGCAATTAGTTCAAATGGTGAAAAAAAAGAGAGAAGATTTTTAGACCTAACTCAACCATAAAAGCTAGTTCATGAGTGTGTATAAGGAGTCAATAAATTTCTCATCCCCGCCAATGTGGACCTTAACATTTAACACCCACCCTGCCCTGCCTCACACTAGGACTAGACATATCTGATGTATGCTGGATAATTTAATATGAGGACTGATAAATCATAAATTAGAATGGATCTAACTTATATCATATTTTAGAAGAATGGATCTCTAACCTAGCTCGTGAAGAAAAAATTGTCCATAGTCCATATATGGAGTCAATAATTTCAATATCTTACTAACGTGAGAATTAGCACACGAAAATCGATAAAATCTGTGTTTACCTGCTTTGGGGTTCGTTTGAACTTGAAAATGCATTCGTTTTTGCCGCGGTACGATCTGGGTCCATTACTAAGGTCTTAATGGACGTCCATGCAAAATTTCAGATAATTTCTTTTGGGAATTTTGGATCGCAAAAATTTGATGGACTATAGCACACGAATATCGAAAAAATCTGCGTTTACCTACTTTGGGGCTCGTTTGAACTTGAAAATGCACATGTTTTTCCTGCGGAACGAACTGGGTACATTGCTATGGTCTTAACGGACGTCCATAAAAATTTTGACCATTTTTTTCAGGAATTACGGATCACAAAAATACCATGGACTATAGCACATGAAAATTAGCAAAATCTGTGTTTACCTATTTTGGAGCTCGTTTAAACTTCAAAATACGCTCTTTTTCCCCGCGGGACGAACTGGGTCCATTGATAAGGTCTTAATGGAAATTTATGAGAAATTTCGGCTATGTTCTTTTGGGAATTCCGAATACAAAAGTTTCATTGACTATAGCACACGAAAAACGGTAAAATCTGCATTTGCCTGCTTTGGAGCTTGTTTGAACTTGAAAATGCATCTGTTTTTCCGCGGGATGACTGGTTCCATTCTAAGGTCTTAACGGCCGTCCATGAAAAATTTTGGTCATTTTCTTTTGGAAATTCTGAATCACAAAAAATTCATGGACAATAGCATACGAAAATCGGTAAAATCTGCAATTACCCTCTTTGGAGCTCATTTGAACTTGAAAATGCGACTGTTTTCCTCGCGACACGAACTAGTCCATTGCTAAGGTATTAACGGACGGTAATGAAAAAATTTGACCATTTTCATTTAGGGACTTCAAATCACAAAAATTTCATGGAAGCACACGAAAATTGGCAAAATCTGTGTTTACCAGCTTTTGGGCTCGTTTGAACTTGAAAATGCGTTCGTTTTCCCAACTAGATGAACTAGGTCCATTACTAAGATATTAATAGACGTCCTGAAAAATTTTGGCAGTTTTCTTTCGGAAATTCCGAATCACAAAAATTTCATGGACTATAGCACATTAAAGTCGATAAAATTTGCTTTTATCTGCTTTGAGGCTCGTTTGAACTTGAAAATGTGGTCGTTTCCCCGTGGGATGAACTAGGTCCATGGCTAAGGTCTTAATAGACGTCCATGAAAAATTTTAGTCATTTTCTTTTGGAAATTTCGGATCACAAAAATTTCATAGACTATAGGACACGAAAATCGACAAAAATCTTTTTACCTGCTTTAGGGATCGTTTGAATTTGAAATGCCCATGTTTTCCCCGCGGGATGAACTATTTCCATCGCTAAGATCTTAACAAGCGTCCATGAAAAATTTTGGTCATTTTCTACCGAAAATCCAAATCACGAAAATTCCATGGACTATAACACATAAAAATCGGCAAAATCTGCAATTATCTTCTTTGGAGCTTGTTTGAACTTGAAAATGCGTCCTTTTTCCACGCAAGAAGAACCGAGTCCATTTCTAAGGTCTTAACGGACGTCCATTAAAAATTACAGCCATTTTCTTTAGATAATTCCGAACCATAAAAATTTCATAGACTATAGCACATGAAAATAAAAAAAAATTGTGTTTACCTGCTTCAAGGCTCGTTTGAATTTGATAATGCACCATTTACGCCGGGGGACAAACTAGGTCCATGCTAGATCTTAACGGAAGTCCATGAAAAATTTCGGTCATTTTCTTTAGGGAATTCTGAATCACAAAAATTTTATGGACTGTAACACAAGAAAATCGACAAAATCTGCATTGGAGCTCATTTGAACTTGATAATGTGCATGTTGTCCCCGCGGAACGAATTGGGTCCATTGTTAAGGTCTTAAGGGACGTTCATAAAAAATTTTGGTCATTTTCTTTCCGAAAATTTGGAACACAAAAATTTCATAGACTATAGCACACGAAAGTCGGCAAATCTGTGTTTACCTACTTTGGAACTCGTTTGAACTTGAAAATGTGCTCATTTTCCCCGCGGGACAAATTGGGTCCATTATTAAGGTCTTGCCGAACGTCGATGGAAAATTTCAGCCATTTTCTATTGGGAATTCTTAATCACAAAAATTCCATATATTATAGCACAAGAAAATTGACAAAATCTATGTTTAACTGCTTTGGGACTCGTTTGAACTTGAAAATGCGCCAGGTTGCCCCGCCAAATGAACTAAGTCCATTGCTAAGATTTTAATGGATGTCCATGAAAAATTTCGATATTTTTTTCCGAAAATTTCGAATCACAAAAATTTTATAGACTATAACACACAAAAATTAACAAAATCTGCATTTACCTGCTTTGTGACTCGTTTGATAACACAAACCACAAATAATTTTGCATAAGTTCCAACTCAAGTCAAAAGCTTAATAAATATAGGTGGAACTTTCTTGCTTTTTCCTATTAAAATTTTTAAAGACATATGAATCAAAGTAATAATATAATATATGTCATTGGCTTCATGCCCATATGCCTATGATCTTATAGAGAAGTAGCTTCAGCAAAATGGCTGATAATGCAAGAGAAATATCTTGTAGTAAATGGCATAACACAAATAAATGTTTGCACACGTTTATACATGAGGGTACCATGTCCTCACTCCTCACTTTAGACCCTTTTATCAAAGTGGTGATACATAAATAGCAAATACGTATACTTTGATGATATCAAACAATAAACGCATAATAATAATTTCCGTTTTGATAGAACTTAATAAGTATCCTTTTCCCTAAAGTTAATTGCAGACCATAAAAGTGCTTTATCATAAGAAAAATGGGCCGAGTAAGAGAACGAAATGGGTTGGGCCATAGTAGAAGTAGAGTTTATTGGGCCATTTTTTCGCTCTTTAATTGAAAAATAGTTATTATTACGAAGTCTTAAATTCTATCGAACAAATTCTACAATAATATTCTCAAGTTTCATCTCTAGAACTTGAAAGCGAGAGTTCCTAATAATTATATCTATTTTCAATAACTATCGATTCTATATATTGGCTCTTAAATTGGGTCTTTTCGAGATGGACACTGCTTGACCTTTTTTTCTTTTCGATAGGTGGTCTTAAATAGCTATTCTTAAATCGTCATTTAGCTTTTGTTTATTTTTATATTTATCTATTTTTTAAAAAAAAATTCAATCGTGAAATTAAAATTCGTGTGTGACTTTAGACGTTATTATCTAAAGTATAGCCTTGTGAAGGGTAAACATTAGAATTTATACGTACGATCGAAATCTCAAATCTTTTTCGATATCGAAAATTCTTTGTGTGTCTAAATCGATTAGAGGTTTGATTGTCGCCATACTTGAGGCAACTCTGGGACATAGCCTCGCTAAATAAGAGTTCCAAGATGCACCTTGAAGAGTTTGTCAGAGTATCTCACCTCAAGACGAGTAAAATAAAATACACTTTAAAATATAGATACTATATGAGATAAATATAAAATAAATCATCATTAATAATATACTTAAACCAAAGTAAGTCAACTACTTTCTTGCTACCTTACTCTATCTTCACCTTCTACAAATCTAACATGTTCAATATCTATAAGTCAAATTAATTTACCTTCTCTAAATTATGTCCATATCCCATATTCAAGATTATCCAATCTTATAAACATCAAGATATGATCTATATTCAATCTTCTAAAACTCTATCAATATCAAATTTTTCATATGTTAAGTTAGCGTTCAATTATCGATTTTAAAATCGAGAACCGTATATAAGCTTTAACATTTAATAATAAATTTTAAAATAGAAAAGTAAATGTGATAGTGTGAATTGAGACAAAAACTCACACCAAATTGTATAGAAGTTACACATTTTCAAAATGAATTATATGCATGATGATGATACAAACCCAAAACCCCCTTTGTTGTTTTCTTGTCCTCACATATTTGAGTTTTCATCTCATGCCATTTTCACCTATTTTATGCCAAATAGTTTAATTTGATCCCTAATGGTCCACTACCTTAGCTCCCTAATCCCTAAACTAAAAGCAAACTAAAAGCTCTCATTTTTACAATAACAAATATGTCGTTTAATTTGATCTTATTTAATCTCGACAATTCATATTTTACGCAATATATTAAATGTGTACACTTGTAATTTTATCGATAAATATTTGTTGAGATCAAATTTATTAAAAAAGGCACATTTTATCGATCTCTAATCGAACACCGCCACTATCTTTTCTTCTTCTTCCTCATTGCTATCACTGTTCACTATCCACTCCCGTGAACTTTCACTTTCGTCCAAATTCACCAAACCCCATTCTAAATTCACACCGTAATTCAATTATCTTCTTGAAATTGTACAGTTTTTTGGCATTTACAGCCACAAATTTGTATAAAAGGGTACCTACAATGCACTTAAGAAAACCTGCAAAACCCACACTATTCCGTAAATTTAAGCTTCTTTTCATTTCAATGGCTTCCTTTTTCACACTCACTATCTTCTCCTTAATCCTCTTCTTCTCTATTTCCTCCTCCGCTCGCCACCATTCCTCCACATCCCCGTCAATTTCACTTCAGATCCGTGGTGCTTGTAAGGCTTCACGGGACCCACCAACATGTGAATCTGTATTGACGGAATCCGGTAACTTACCATCTGAGCTAACGACGTCGTTGATCATCCAATCGGCTGTTAAAGTATCATCGAAGAACAACGATAAGGCGAAAGAGATGGTGCAGGCAATTATAGATGCGTCGACAGGGAATAATCAGAACCGTACGGACGCTGGGAAGGTGTGTATGGAGGTGCTCGGGTATGCGGAGTATCGGGTCGGGTTAACGGGTCAGGCAGTGATGAACGGCGGGTACAAGAGCGCTCGTGCATGGATGAGCTCCGTTATGGTGTATCAATACGACTGCTGGTCCGCTTTGAAGTACGTTAATGGCACCTCACAGGTATCTAAAACGATGTCGTTTATCAATTCCTTGATCGGATACAGCAGCAATGCATTAGGGATGATGGTGAATTTCGACCTTTACGGTGCTGATACCGGGTCATGGACCATACCCAAAACAGAACGAGACGGGTTCTGGGAAGGTTCCGGTTCGGGTTCAAGCGGGTCGGGTCAGGTGAAGGGTGGAGTGCCAACCGGGTTGAAACCGGATGTAACGGTGTGTAAGGAAGGAGGATGTGACTATAAGACGGTGCAGGAGGCGGTGAATGCTGCACCGGAGAAGGATCAAACCCGGAAGTTTGTGATATGGATCAAATCCGGGTTGTACGAGGAGAAGGTTCGGGTCGGGTTGGAGAAGATGAATGTGGTGTTTTTGGGTGATGGAATGGGTAAAACCGTCATTACCGGTTCGTTGAGTGTTGGTCTTGCTGGTGTTACTACTTATGAGACTGCAACTGTTGGTAAGTTTATTAAATTGAATTCGAATTTTAATACTTTATGTTATGTTTATTACTATCCTACTATCTTATTCGTTATCATTACCTATGTTTACTTCGTTTAGCATATTAGTATTTGTCATTCAACCTGTTATATGTTTTACCTTAGTCGAGGGTCTCGAGGAAACAATCTCCACCTTAGGGGTAACGTACACATCATCCTCCCTAGATCCTACTAGTGGAATTACACTGATCACTGAAATTTTTGTTGTTGATGTTGTTTAATCGTTCACCTGTGTTTTTTCGGTTGAAAATCAAGCATAATAGTTAGGAATAGTGGGACTCTATCTATCGCTTTAGCAACTTTCGCTTGTATGATAAATTGTATTGAAGTTGTCGATTCCAAGAAACCTAATTTGTGTGCCCCTTGTTATTGTTTTGTTGTGATTGCATTCAAAGCTTACCTGTTTTGAAATGGATTCATGAAATACTAGTTAAACCGTGGGATTGATTTTTCGCGTTACTTCATGTGGTTAGTATGAAAAACGGAAGGCATAGTCTGTGCTCCATAGCAAACGCTAAAGTTAGAATTTATTGTCGATGGATTTGGAATGAGTATAATCTATACACATGTATACATATGAGCATTAACTTTGTGGTATGCGTATCCATAGATGGAGCGAAAAGCAATGGATTCAGTCGAGCCTAGTGAACCTTTTTTGATCCGTCTCGGGATCATAGGGGTCTGGTAGAAGTCCAAAATCTGCATTTGCTATTTGTTGTTGAAGACATACGAAGGACGTTTGTAGATTCGAGTCGTTCTAAATGTTTAGTATTTGTAAAACAGGAGTTGTTGGTGATGGATTCATGGCTAGTGGTATCACCTTCCAAAACACAGCTGGTCCGGATGCTCACCAAGCTGTAGCATTCCGATCCGACAGTGATCTATCAGTAGTAGAAAACTGTGAATTCATTGGCAATCAAGACACCCTATACGCCCACGCTTTGCGCCAATACTACAAGTCCTGCCGTATCCAAGGTAATGTAGACTTCATTTTCGGAAACTCAGCTTCTTTCTTTCAAGACTGTGACATCCTAATAGCACCTCGACAACTCCGTCCTGAAAAGGGAGAGACGAATGCTGTCACTGCTCATGGCAGGATAGACCCTGCACAATCAACTGGTTTCGTCTTCCAAAACTGTTTGATCAATGGAACTGACAAATACATGTCCTTGTACTACAACAAACCCAAAGTCCACAAAAATTTTCTGGGAAGACCATGGAAGGAGTATTCTCGGACCGTGTTTCTAGATTGTACTTTAGAGGCTCTTATTTCGCCTAACGGATGGTTGCCTTGGAGTGGTGAGTTCGCGTTGAAGACTCTATACTACGGAGAGTATAGAAATACTGGTGCCGGAGCTAATACAGCAGGACGAGTGTCGTGGAGTAGCCAAATCCCAGATGAACATGTTAACTCATACTCTATACAAAATTTCATTCAAGGAGATCAATGGATTTCGACTTCCTCTTGATTAACTTGTAGTAATGTTTAATGTACATCTAGTAAGTCAAGCTCAATATATAATCGGGGAATCATAGTAGCTCAACTGGTTAGCTATCTGAACTCGCATCATATTGTGTTGATGAGGGTTCGATTCTCCACATTGTGATGTAATCCCCTCCCCCTATACCTACCCCGATCGTTTTTTTTTTTCTTGAAAAAAATCAATATATAACCTCTTGTACCAAATTGTTGGAAAATTTTGAAACTTGTTATAATATGAGTTATATATTGCTAAAAGTTTTATATTAATTCAGATGCGTGTCTCAGAATAAGTAGCTTTTTAAATTGGACATTCCAAAGCTAAAAAGTTTTTTTTTTTAATGTTAAACAAAATAAAAAAGATAAAAGGCTAGCAACTTTGATCTTTAATGAAATAGAAAAGCCTACAAAAAAAATTGAAGAATATAATTGCAAATCAATTGTTTATATGAATTTAAGTCGAACATGAATTTAAGTTATATGTATTGTATACATGATAAAAAATTATCTTTCTATAACTAATTTCAACATAAGTAATTTTCGCTGAAGTTATTTTCGTACCAAATAACCTCTAAAAAGTATAAAAGTCGCTCTCGGGGTAGTTATTGACATAAGGGACTTAGGTTGTTAATATATTTTTCAATAATATATAGTTTTAGATAGGGTTTGATGAGCTACCATGGATTATTGGTGAATAAGTTGTTACCATACACTAGATACGTTACATACTTTTAAAACATTAGAGTTGCAATTTTTTTTCTCCTAAAGTAGTTGAAGAGTTTGAAAGTTTTGTCAAGGCAATAATGAGGTATAGACAATAGACATCTTACTATTTCTCGATAAGATTCGATTTACGATATTACTCTTAATTATTATAAGGCATTTCAATTAGAAATAATTGAAAATGACTAGTATCAGAATTCAGAAACAATCTTTCTATCTTTAAGATAATAGTATGGTTCACATATGTTATATCCTTTTTAAACTCTACTTTATAAAACTATATTAAATTTGATATTATTATTATTATAGTACTTCCTGCGTCTCAAAATAAGTATTATCGTAACAAATATATTTCACTTTAATATAATATTCAAAGTAGTACGTATATATATATGTCCACTTTAATAGTGATAACTATTAGTGGTGTCCATTTGGTATTGCAATTTAATTATAGGATATATTTTTTTACTCTCAATTTCAATAGTGCTTTCATTTATATTATTTTTTAATTCATTTAGTGATCTTTGGTTTTTTGTTTATGTAATCATTCAACTTTAAAGGGCACGAGTGTACGCCTTCTTTTTGATTCCTTTGCGTTAATGCTTTTCTATGTCACATAATATTTTGTACGCAAAAGGGAGGGTACATCTTGCGTTATCGATTGCGGAAATACATAATTTAAGATATTATAATCTCTAAAAAAATATTATTTAAAAAAAAAAATAAGTCCTCTCGTATGTTTATTATTTCTCAAATACCTCCTTATCTCCTCTCAGATACACCTTCTAGAGTTGGCTCAACATAATCGATAGGATAAAAGTAAAATTTTAATTAGAAACCTAAACGAAACTTAAATTTTAGTAAAATAAAATAAAATATTTTGATACAAGGAAGAATAATTAAAAATCAAGTCAAGAGTGCAAATAATCCCTCCATGTGTGATGCAGGTCCTAATAAATTAACATGTTATTGCATGTTACTTTTCCTTTGTTTGATTTAAAATTGAGAAAATAAATTATTATCTTTTATCTACACAAGTATTATCGGAATATTTGTATAATTAGATCATTTTTAGAAACATTATGTAGAATAGCAAATATTTATTCTATATTAGGTACTATAACTACAGTTTAAGAAAACTGTAATTCGTAACTATATATCTTCTAATTCTTGCTATCTTAATTAGTACAATTCACCTGATTTGTGTAAATACAGAATTTGTATAATTCGGTTCCTAATTGTATAAATACAAAATTTTGTATATGGTTACCCTAGCTATTTATATATGATTATGAAATATTCATAATGAATTAATTGTCCGAAATATACAAACAGACAGAAATATACAATTGTAGCCTTCGTAGCTAATATAATTATATAGCTATGGAACACAATTATCGAAACAATAGTTATAGAGCTTTATTATATCTATTATGTTTGATATTTGCTCGATTTTCTTCTAGTGTTTCCATGTAATTATGTAGACCTCAAAGAAAGTGGCCTTGGGCCTACTTTTGGGCCGGTCCAAGAAAGGAACTTTCAACCTTTCACTCAAATATTGGAATATAGGCCCATATATATATCAACAAAATGTTGTAACAAACAAAGGGAAAATGGAAGAAAAAAAAAAGATTGAAATAAAAAAATATTCTGTTTTTTCAAATTTTACAATGAAACATGGTAAAACGTCCACTTATACTTAACCGCCTTTTACTATTTCTACTTCTGCTGAAAAAAATGTATATAATTATATTATATGTTTAAGACCATGAAACTTTGTAATAGTTAAGGTTATTATTGATATAATTATTCTTCTTATTGAAATAAAACAAGTTGTGACAAAAATATTAAGAAATTTGACAAATGAATATTATCTAAAAATGGTAAAACTTAGAAAGGAGAAAGCTAAGTTTGGCTTGTAAGAATCATCTGGTTAATACAAAGCCAAAAGATGAAAAATTAATAATTTTGAAATAAGATAGCATGCATTGAGAAAGTTTGCTTTGCTTCTACTACAAAGTACATTACCTTACTTATCTTTATAATTTATTTATTTTAATATCTCTTATCCTCATAGACTAACATTAGTGAGGAAATTCATTTTAATACAAAGTTATGAATACATATATAGTGTCATATACATGCAACACTAAGAAAATTGATTTCAAGCTAGGGAGTGTTATGTAGATGAAAAATATGTTAGGTTTCTTACTTTTTGACTAGAAATACTTCACTACCATATACACTATAATTTATGTTTTTAAAATATTGTGTATTTTATCACTAACTAAGAATTTTCTGTCATATATATATTGAGGAAGATACACTTTATATATATACTAGATATTAAGTGTCTGCGCCAGCGCGGCCCAACGTATGATAATTATTAGGGAAACTTACATAAATATACTATGATAAATTTTTTTTTTATCATTTTATAGCAATAACATTTTTTTTTAACTTGATCGCTTTTAATTCATTATAATACAAGTTTAATACATATTATAAAGAACAATTTATTATTCACATATAATACAAGTTTTTTTATGATGCATAATACATTTATCGCACATTTTACTACACTTATAATACAATGTGACAATTTTTTACCAAACAAACATAAGATATTTTAAAAACAATTGTACTTCAAATATATTGCATACATAATTCAGTTTTAATACATATTACAGATTTATCACAGTATTACTATAAATGTTAATAAACAAAAAAATATCGCTAAAATCAGTAATTATTTTCAAAATGTATTAATTCATGTAATTTTTCGTAATTATTTTCTTCAAATTTATGTGACATGAATGAAAATTGAAAAAAATGTACTAATTTTTTATCTGTGTTTTTTTGCAAATATTTTAAATTGTTAATGTTTTTACCTTTTATGTCATTTTTAAATATATGTTATTCCATTTGTTTCATTTTATATGATACAAGTGATTTTTGAAAAGTAAAGAAATTTCTTATATGATTTTCACATATTTTTAGTTGTTATTTTACTGTGATTCATAGTACTTTCTAGTGCTTACATCATTTTCAAACAATATATGCAATTTTCTTTTGTTTAGATAAAATAAAGAAATCAACCAAATTTCATTACGATTTTTAATTATATTTTTCTAAAATATCTGAATTATTACATTGATATTTTAAGATTCTTTTATATGTAATGTTTAAAGTTTAAATAAACAATAAATTAGAAATTAAATGAAGAATTAAAGTTTTCAAATCATTATATTTTTATATTAAAATATTCAAATCTTTAAAACTCCACATATATGCACAAATTAATATAAGGAAACCAAAATAATTTTTTATAAAAAATATATGAAAGGTCATTTAATAATAACAAAGATATATTTTATTTTTAATATCTGATCCCTCCTTTTCAATTTATATGAAGATATTTTTTTATTTCATGTCAAAAAGAAAATAACTTCTGGATTTTAATTTTTTTTTTATATCGCATACTTAAGATCACAAAATTTAAAAATATTTTAATACACAAAATTTAAATATACATATAAATTTTAGTTTTATATTGATTAATTCCATCTAATATTATATTTGATATAGACTTATTAAGAGCTAATCGTAATCAAAATTTATTTACTTTCATAAAATGAATAAATATAACAATAATTCATAAAAACAAATGGAGAAATAACTAAAGATATTTCTAGAACCATTTTAATTTATTTGTTATTGGCAGATTTTTGTTTGTATGAAGTTACATTTTTTATCCTTTGATCATCATTTACTTCATATATAGAAAGATGTTTCTAGAATTATTTATTCTTGATAGATTTTTCTTAGAATGAAATTACATTTTAATTCTTAGTCATTTTTAATACAAGTATATCATCCTATTCAATTTATTTGTAAAATTACTTTTTAACATCTTTTTCTTTAATTTCAATCTGATATATATTATTAATTTTTACCACACTTATTTATTTTCAAGAATATTATTTAGAGCCAAAATAAAGATGAAAATAATTAATTCATGATAATTTTTTATGTAAAAAGTAGGCATTTTTTTATAAGCATAATTAATAGATTTTTGTTAGTGCGAAATTACATTTTTACCCTTGATCATTATTCACTTTATATAAAGAAAGAGATTTCTAGAATTATTTATTATCTTTCTTAATAGATTTTTGTTAGAATAAATTACATTTTTATCCCTGGTCGTCCTTCCATTCCCTCTTCTATATAATATACTAGATAATTGAAGGCTAGTTCATGGGCCCAATATAATCAATTATCTTTAAAATTTTAATGTTTTTACACCTAAATTCACATATTATTATAATTTTTAAAATTTCTAGCATTTAAAAAAATTACAAAAATCCGTATCAGATACATTTCTCTCCTCTATTAGATACATAACTATCTCCTCTCGAATACATACATATACTCTCTCGAGTGCATCTTCATCCCCTCTTCAATACATCTCTTTCGTCTCTTGGATACATATCTCTCCTCTCGGGTACATCCATATTCCCTCTCAAATATAGCTCTCTCCTCCCGAATTCATCCGTGAGCTATGTGTCTGCAGGTTTGCTGAATGGCAATATACTATGACCAATGTATCTGCATGTCTGCTGATACATCTAAATTTTTTATTTCTAAGATTTTTTTTGTAATTGGAAAAAAGAGTAGAAATATAATGTAATTAACTCTTAAAACTATGAAAATTCTTAGAAGTCAATTTCAAAAGAATGATGTATTGGTATATTTAATAATATTTTGACTTTTAAATGTACATTTTATTCTTAGTAAGAAGATTTATAATCATATGACATATGAACATCTATGGTTTGTTTTAGCCCACGAGTTTTAAAAGTATTTTTTCTAAAAAAACTTAATTTTAAGTCAAATAAACATATATAAATTGAAATAGAGTGAGTACAAACTTTCGCTAAGTTTTTTTAAAAAAATATTTTGCTGTTTAACAAAATTTAAAATGAAAATGCATAGTTTTTTTTAATCAATATTTAGTCGATTATAACCAAAATTTTGATATAAATAAGGTAATAAAGTAACTTAATTCTAAAGTTCAAGTATTGATATTAATTGAGAAAATATTTATTTATAAAGTGTAAAGCATTCATAATCTAATACTTAATATGCTTCTTCCTCTAAACAAATGAAACTAATTTATCATAATTCAAGATTGTAAGAAGTAGAAATCAAGGCTAAAAAATGCAACTCACTATTATATAAAGGTCAATCCTTAGTTTATCTATTTTGAAAGTTTCCTAAGTATATGGTATATAATACTGTGACAAATTAATTTTATAGTAAACAACTTCAATATATTACTTAATAATATTTTTCAAATGTTCATACGACATAAATGCGTCGTTTATAATCCAAATTGAAAAAGTTGAATTCCAAAAATATCTTAGCAGCAAGGAAATAGAGAATTGCATTATTTTATGAGTTAAAACATTTCACATTTAAGGAATATATAAAATATTGATATATTTGAAAAAGTTCATCGATCTTCATATATTTTGCAAGTGGTATCTATTTTATACAATATTATCATCTTCTTTTTGTAATATTTGTACCATAAGCTTCCATATGATAAAATATTAATCATTGATCAATCAATTCGTAAAGATCGATTCAAAGTCTTTCAAATCTCTATTGCTTCAACTTATGTATAATATTTTTGTAGTTTGCCTTGTCTGTAAATTTTGTGATAAATTTCATTATTGTCTCCGCTAATAGAAATACTTATATATATTTTGGTATTAATATTGAAAGTATTTATTAAAAACTTGATTTCTAACCTCTACAATCATAAAAAAAATCATGAAATCAAATTTATTTCTATATACAATAACAATTATCATAATGTTACATTCTAAATTTTAAAAATATTTATTAATATATTGATTTCTAACTCCACAAAAATAACAACAATCATTAAAGCAATTTTATTTCTATATATGATAACAATTGACATAATGTTATATTCTAAATTGCATTAATAATTTTTTTGATACTACATTCTAAATATCATATCGTAAAAGAAACTTTGGATCTTACCCCCACAAAATAACCATTATACTTATTTTTTTCCCAAGTTATTATTTATTTTTTAACTTTTTTTGTCCTCTATATTTTTCAAGCCCTTTTCTATTGACATTTTTATTTTTTGTTTTTTCTTTATTTTTTAACTATTCATTGTTCTTTAGTTTGTATTTTAATACTTAATATTCTTTAGAATTTGAATATTAATTTTTTCTATTGTCAAATTTTCCCTGTCAGATAGTTTATCATATTTGATATAAGAAAATATTCTATATAAATTTTCCTTGTTAAATAGTTAAACATTGTTCATTCTTTTAGTCTCGTAAATATAATTTTATATATCTTCAAATTAATTAAAAATATTGATACGTCATTTTAAAGATTATTTTAATAATCAAGATACGGATTTAGTGATCATATTCTGTGACAAATATTAAAACTACGTTTACACAATAATTCTTTAAAGTATTTTTAGGAACAAAAATAATAACTCTTCAAACACATTTTATTTTAAATTAGTTCAAAATTTTCTTTCTAAAACATGTCAAAACAATCTTAGCATTGATTATTGTTTGTAAAAAGTTAATTAATAGAAACTCTTCATGTTAACACAATTATGAAAATACATTTATGGGACAATTTTTAAAGTAAAGACATATATGAATTCTTCTAGATTTTCATTTTGGTCATTAATTATATAATTATTATTTCACCATTAAATAATATAAAAATTACTACAATGCCATTATTTAATAGATATTTTCGTTTTAATGAAAATTTCACACACACACAAAAAAAATCTTTAGAAAATGTGGTACAAATTAAATGCCAAATCATGAGGATACACATGTAAGAAAATATATTTTGTTGTATTGTTATTATACGTCTATTACCACTTTTTGGGTGTCATAACGTAAAAATAAACATTCTAGAATATTTGTGAAATGACAAAATTACCCTTGATCGTCCTCAACTTGGCTCTTCTATATAATAGAAATAGAAAAATAAATAGAAAAATATTAACTATTCAAACACATTTTATTTTAATTAGTTCAGAATTTTCTTTCAAAAGTATGTAAAAACAAGCTTAACATTCATTATTGTTTGTTTAATTAATAGAAACTCTTCATTTAACAAAAATACAATAATATCCTTATGAGTCAAAAACAAAAATTAAGACATGTATGGATTATTCTAGATTTTTCATTTTGACCATAAATTACACAATTATTATTTTGCCCTTAAATGAAGTTAAAATTACTAAAATGTCATTGGTTGTCCTTCTCATGGCTCTTCTATATAGTATATAATATATATATATATATATATATATATATATATATATATATATATATATATATATATATATATAAAGAGACAAGTGAGATGGGGAGGGAGGGAGGGAGGCGATTCATTACATATCTCAGATACCTGTGAATCACACACAAATATATATATATATTATATATATATATATATATATATTATATATATTATATATATATATATATATATATAAATAGGGAAAGAGACAAGTGATATGGGGAGGGAGGAGGGAGGCGATTCATTACATATCTCAGATACATGTGAATCATACACACATATATATACATCTAGTGCAATTTGCATTTATCTGAGATACCTAATATATTTCGCTCGCCTTTCTTCCTATATCTCACTCGCTTCTCTCCCTATTTTGATATATCTAATAGTAAAAATACAAATATTAAATTTATATTTTTCAATGTATGGTAGAGAACTTTTAATGTATGGTAAGATACGTAATATTTTAAAATACATGTAATAATTATATATATGATAGTAAAATATGGTTAATTATATAGTGTTTAATTTCCTTTTAAACCTTTTTGTGACCAGTCGATTGTCAATTATTTCACCCAAATAGCTACTTATCTACTTGTCCCAATAATTAAAGTATTAAGATGAGAAAAGGGTCAATTTTTTAACACAAATAAAGATCATACACTCCCATTGGTCTCAACTTGTACAAATGGTTAAATTTTCTCAATTCAAGCCAATTATTTCTGCAATTTTAATTTGTAATTGTGGTAATTTTGGCAAAGTTTATAAATTTTCAAAAATTATTTTTTTCTAAAAAAATGGTAAAAAAGCCTTAATTATTAAGTTATATACGTAAGTACCTTGATTGTATTTAGAGATTTTTTACGCTATCAAATAAGGTTTAGTTTGTTATAGCAAGTCTTATCACGTTACGAATTAATTAGGCGGAGTTAGGATAGGGGGGTTATCCAAATTCTTTTCACACAAAAATTACAACGTCTATATAAAAATATCAAATTATTGGATTTTGAAGTCTTTTCGTGTGATTATCTTTTTATACTGTTGAAGTCTCCTATTGAAAATTCTAAACTCACCATAGCATATGTACCTATTACTATCTTATCAATGTAGATACTGAGTAGGCGTGTAACTCTTTCTATCAAAATTAGAGACATATATATATATATATATATATATATATATATATATATATATATATATATATATATATATATATATATATCTATATATATATATATATATATCTATATATATATCTATATAATATCTATATATATAATACAATATTGGTTGACGACTAGATTACACTCCCTAAATGCTTGATATGAGTCTATTCATAAAAGTTAGTTAAAGTGTGTATATATATATATATTTGTTATACACGTAAATACACAAAGTGGGTGTGTGACAAAGTGATACGTAGCGATAGGTGCAAGGTTTCATTCACCAAATATTATTTGTATGTGTATGAAAAACAAAGACATTTGTAATTGACAAAGTGCCATGTAGATTGCTTCTTCTCCTTACTTTAGCACATACCTCATTTTCACTATCTTTTTTGCTCATCTTTCAAGCTTTCTAAATCAATATATATACTTTATCTTCGTGGTTATAACTAAGTCGGATCTGAGATCGAGAGAGTGTATATAGATTTTACTAGTTATCGCTATCTCACGGGGATAAAGAGAAAGAAGAAAACATAGTCATTAATAGGAAACAAAGTGCAAATAAAAAAAAAAGGAATACTGACAAATATTAAAATAATATGATAATTGAAAACACAGTAAATAACTATATTTGTAATTATGTATAAGGAAACTAAATTTCTAATGTAATATAATTAGTTAGCACTATGTAATTACTCTTGAATACATGTAATTATTCATTTTTATACATATAATTTAAAGTCTTCATTAAATTATTAATTATTGAGAGTGTATAACATATTACGATAGCTCCATTTTAGCAACTTTGGGAAATATTAACAGACATCCTAAGATGTAACTTTTGCCTTTTTCATGATGCAATTAAATAGAAATGAAATAAATAATTAAGGAGAATTTAATTACTATTACTATTCTTTTATCATTAGAAATAATTCAGTGAATTTGTCAAAACTTTAAACAGATACATTCACCACTTTTTTCATGGGAAAAAGCAATAAATGGAAGAAAAATATTTTCTTTGTAATGTTTTTATTAAAAAGGAAAAGAAAAAAAATTAGTCACAATATGATTCATCACCTTTTGACCAATAAATTGAGTAGATATTACTACAACAAAATGATTCACTATATGATTAAAATGGACCACTTAAAAAGAAAAAATAGCAAAATCAAATTTCATATTAAGACACTAATCAAATTAATTACTAGTTGTAATTATGGGTTTAATTGGGATTTTATAAAAGAATTACCACCTTCTACAGACTCTTATTATTGTGATATATTCCAAAATTCACCTAATTGAAATGATTAATTATTGGTATAAGTCATTAATTAATTAGATATAACTTCCTAATCACCAATTTCACATCATAAACTAAACACATTGTTTTCATTGACCTAATTATCTATCTACTAGAACTATTTTCTTTTTAAGTAAATATTTATCCTACCTTCTACATCATGTGTACATAGACAACCATAATATATTTTTAAATTAAAAAATTATTGAAGAGAGTCCTTCTTTTTTTTATTAAGTTGAAATTTGACCACTTCCTATTTCTCTATGAAGGGAATATAATATTTTCTTAAATTTCCTTTTCCTCTCTAGATTTAAAATTTTCTAGTCTAACTTTGATAAGTGAACATATTACTAGATTATCTTATTGAAAAATCTAAGAAATATATTTAAATGGTGCACTTAGAATATATTTATCTATTCAGTTTACGTGGTACGATTCGAATTTTGAAAGTTAATTTTTAAAATTTTAAATGTGAATTGGAACATAAATCTTTAAGAGAATTTTTTTTAAAATATCATACTTCAAGACTACATAAGAAAAATATTATAGATCATAACAATTAACAACTCAAAAATGTTTGACATGAAAGTATCACGATAAAAATTGTATACGGATTAAAGGTATGATTTGTACGAAAATAGTTTCCAAAAGAAAATTATCTTGCTATTTAAGCTCTAAAACTTATTATTTCAAATGAAGGATTTAAGAAAAATAAAATTAAAAGATCATTTACCCCCTTTTAGTAAACAATAATTTTTAAAAAATAATTTCCCTATCTACCAAACACATTATCCTACGGAAGCAAAAGAGTCCAAAGAGGAGAAAAAGGATTAAATAAAAATTTCCAAGAAAATATAATTTCCTAATATATAGAATGACTTATAAATTGTAATTAAGAGTCTAAAAAAGGGAAGCATTAAAAAATAATGTCATTCATGTATTCCTTAATTTTATGTTGTAAGAAGAGACAAATCAAAAGCAAAGAAGTTGGTGAAAAAACTTGGTTCTTGCAATTGACTTGAAAAGACATTTCATAATAAAAAAATTATTTTTGATATTTTTTTTATGGCCACCAGAAAATAGTTGGACATATCTCAAATAGCATATATTTTATTGTAGCTTCAAGAAAAATATATATAAATATTTACAAAAACTTGAAGAATTATTCAATCATAGAAAGTGTTGTTTCTTGTATTGAGTGTGTCCTTTTTCTTTCTTCCTCCTCTCTTTCTCATACAAAATCTTAAAACCTTCAATTAACCAAAGACAAAAAAGAACAAAGAAGAAGAAGAAGAAAACAACAATATATATTTTCAATGTGGTAATTCTCATTGCCAAGTATTTGCAAATTAAAGGTAAGTTTGAATTATTTATTGTGCCATATAATTCTTATTGTTTTCTTTAAATTATATTGTGCTATATAATTCTTGTTCATCTTTTTTTTAAACCATATATGAGAGTAATTTTAATGTTTTAGTATGCTTAAGTGGTGGTGGATTAAGGACAGGTTCTGTGGATTCAACTGATTCAAATTATTTTCTGCTTGAATTATGTAATTAATATATGTATAAAATTGTCTTATTTTGAATAATTCAAAGAGCATATTTGTTCAAAATTCCTTGTTTCGAAGCAATTGTTAATAAAAAAAAATATTTAAAAATTATTTTATTAGTTACACTATAATTTTGAGTAAAAAATATAATGAATGATAAAATTGATCTGGATTATTTATTTTGAATATAGTAGTGAATAAGCAATGATATATTTTTTCTATAGTGAAGTAATCATGGTTTCCTTTTAGTTTTTTGTACTTTGAAAATCTATCTGTTTTTTTTTTTTTTCACTTTGTCTTTTTGATAGGCAATTATGATGATTGGTGCATAGGACATTTTTGATACTATTTTTCCATTGTAGCATTTCTTGTTGAAACTTATTGGATATTATAATTAATGTTTATGTATTTTCTTCATATGTTTTGGCAGATATCATGGAGGCTAGAAGATCAATGTAAGTTATTTATTGCCATAAAATAAAATTATGCTATGGTTCTATGCATATTTGTTCCATATTGATTTTCTATTAGTTAGTTACATTTTTCTTCATTGATCTGTTTCATTTGAGTCGAAGGTCTTTCGAAAATAATCTCTTTTTTTTTTTACGTATACTTTATCCTACTTTATAAAATTTCACTAAGTATATTATTTTTGTGGTAATATATATTATTGATATAGAAGCAAATAATATATTTTAGTTTGAACTAGCAATCTAGCATTTAGGGTGTTTTGGTAGGAAGGAAATTATTAATTCTTGTGAAATAATTTTTTTTTTCAAAAACCATCTTCTGAAAAATAATTGAGTAGAAAATATTATATCAAAAGCATTTGAAATGATATTTGTGTAATTTATTTTTCCTAATTTCACTAAGAAAGTCATTTTTTTAGTATTTATAGATAACATTAAAATACTTATAAAAATATTAGCCTTTACAATTTGTTGGAACCTTTTAAGCAAAGAACCCCAAAACTTAGAAAATAAGTTTTACTAGAAAATGTATCATACATTTTTTTTTTGTGGAAAAGTAGTTGTTCTCTAAAATAACAACACATAAGCAAGGAAAATAAAAACCATGTTAGACTGAAAAATTATTGATTAAAAGATGGTAGAGTAGTTGTATAATCTTAATTTTATAATCTCACTTTAATTAGACTAAGCAACCTTTTAATTAATTAGAGATTTATTAGATTAATTAGTTTGTGGTGATCCAACATGTGGTAGGTGAACAATTAACTGTTCAACCTAGGTTTAAGAAATTATGATAATATTTCTAATATGTGGAATACTATGATTTGTTGAAGGACAGATTAGTTACTTGTTGAAGTAGCTAAGCAATGCCATCTACCTCTTTCTTAGACACAAAATTCAACATTGTAATCGATCCTTAATTAGAAGTTTTGTATTCATGTTTTGAAAATCAAAATCGATATTGATAAAAGATCATTTTCTCCTTAAAATAAATTTCTTAGCGTGAATTCAAAATAATCCAAAAAAAACAAACACTGAACATCAATGTAGAGAGATGTTAAGGATATTAATCAGAGGCGGACCCACATGGTGTCCGCCGGGTGCTCAAGCACCCATTAACTTCGTTACGGAATATATATATCTATGTAGAAATTGATAGGTATTTGTATAAAATTAATACAGAGCATCCAATGAATAAATTATTTAGTTGGTCCAATGGCTCTTGGATGGATACTTAAGACTTTTTTTGTGTTGTTGTATTATACCAAGGTTCGAATCTCACTGTTAACACATTTTTTATATTTTCACTTTAGAGCACCCACAACCTTAAATTCCTAAATCCGCCACTTATATTAATTATCATTCTAATTACTTTTTTTTTAAAAAAAATTAATATTTAAATCAATTTTTTTATTTTTTAACTACTTGTACATAATTTTTACAGAGAAGATGCATGCAAAAGAAGATTACAAAAAATAAAAGTGAAGGATGTTGGAGGTATAAAGCCTCTCCAAAACCCTTTTCAAGAGAAGAACACAAATTGCAAGTTTCATCCTCTAAAGCTTGTGTTATTTATCATTGTGATTGGTACTTTCTACATGATTCTATCTTCCCCTTCTGTTTGTCAACATAATAATGCTGACACTGTTTCAAGGTATGCTCTACTTCATAATCTACTCTTCAATATATTTATATCAGTTTAACTTCTCTATACTGATAACACAACGTAAGAATTGCAAAAAATGACAGAAATCACATCTTTAAGTACTCTTATTATCATTATCTCCTATTAGTTTTATAAATTTCTAAAAAAATTCATTTTCACACATCAAATTAATGTATCAGCGCATCCAATTAATATATCTCGCGCATCAGATGAGTGCATAATGTATAAAATGTACATCAGATTAGTGTAACATGTATAGAATGTAATGTATCTTGTAGAACTAGTTATTTATGAGAGGGCCTAGTCATATATTTATGGGCCTTCTTACAATAGGCCTTATTAGATTTTCAATAAGGCTTACATTACTTTCAGTCCACACCAATGCATAAAGTGATTTAGGTGCAAGAAGGAGTCTAATAAGTATGGGTCTGAAAACGGTGGAGTGTACGCAAATCTTATTTCTATCTCAATACTAGAGAAGTTGTTTCTGGTAGATCCTTAGCGAAAATTGGAGAAAAGGGAGAAAAAACAAATTACTACTCCATCTATTTCATTTGTTGTATTATCTTTCTCTTCAGTTTGTTTAAAAGTTTGACAACTTGTTAATATCGGTTTTTCATCTGACAAGTTTGACCACAAGATTAAAAAATATCACGTTAAGATCACATGATTCAAAAGGGTTCTTTACTTTCTTAAGCTTCACGTCAAGTCAAACCAGACAAACAAATTGAAATGAAGGGAGTACTTCACCGAATTGGTCATAGCTTAGTTTGTTTATTAATGTAAACAAATTATATAATGCAGGCAACATTTTGTGAACAGGTGGATATGGGGTGCCTCTGATCCTAGATACATATCAGATATAGACATTAGCTGGGAAGAAGTATCACAAGTTTTGGAACAATTGCCTAATCAAAACAAAGTTGTTGACAACATTGGCCTTCTTAATTTCAACAAAGATGAAATCAGTGAATGGACACAAGTTGTTCCTAATGTTAATCAAACAGTACTTCATCTTGATTACGTCGAAAAAAATGTGACTTGGGACACCTTGTATCCTGAATGGATTGATGAAGAACAAGAAAATGAAGTTCCAAGTTGTCCTACTTTCCCAAAACTTGAAGTCCCTAGGACACGATTCGATCTCATAGCTGTCAAGTTACCGTGTAGGAATGAAGGGAATTGGTCTAGAGATGTTGCGCGATTGCACTTACAACTTGCTGCTGCTGGCTTAGCTTCATCTGCTAAGGGTATACATCCTGTGCATTTGCTTTTCATAACCAAATGTTTCCCTATACCGAATCTTTATAGGTGCAACGAGCTCGTTGCTAGAAAAGGTAACGCGTGGTTGTACAAGCCAGACTTGAGTGTACTAAGAGAAAAAGTTCAACTTCCTGTTGGATCATGTGAACTTGCATTACCCTTTGGTACAACAGGTAAGATAGATATACTTTTACCCTTCTTTTGATGTAAACGCCACAATAAAAATCGAGTCTTGATAGTGTTTATGTTATGGTAACAGAGGAAGTACATTCGGGGAACAAAAGACGCGAGGCATATGCAACCATCTTGCATTCAGCTCATGTATATGTATGTGGAGCTATAGCAGCAGCACAAAGTATTAGAATGTCAGGGTCTACGAGAGACCTCGTTATTCTTGTTGATGAATCGATTGGTGAGTATCATCGAGTGGACTCGAGGCAGCAGGTTGGCAAGTTAGGACTATACAGAGAATAAGAAATCCTAAAGCAGAGAAAGATGCCTACAATGAGTGGAACTATAGTAAATTTAGACTATGGCAGTTGACAGATTATGATAAAATCATTTTCATTGATGCTGATCTGCTTATACTTAGAAACATCGACATCTTATTTAGGATGCCACAGATTTCAGCCACGGGGAACAATGGGACGTTGTTTAACTCTGGTGTGATGGTGATCGAGCCATCAAATTGCACGTTCCAGCTATTGATGGATCATATAAATGAGATTGAGTCTTATAATGGAGGTGATCAAGGGTACCTAAACGAGATCTTCACGTGGTGGCATCGTATACCAAA
The DNA here is from genome assembly GCA_027705065.1 of Solanum peruvianum. NCBI lineage: Eukaryota > Viridiplantae > Streptophyta > Magnoliopsida > Solanales > Solanaceae > Solanum > Solanum peruvianum. The sequence continues at coordinate 612,193 of JAKWJD010001765.1, read as the reverse complement.
GCATATGAACTTCTTAAAGAACTTTTGGATTGGTGATGATGAAGTAGTGAAAGCAAAGAAAACAAACCTTTTCGGGGCTGACCCTCCTGTACTTTATGTACTTCACTACTTAGGATACAAACCATGGTTGTGTTTTCGCGACTATGATTGTAATTGGAATGTAGACATATTACAGGAATTCGCGAGTGATGTTGCCCATCACAAGTGGTGGAAAGTGCACGATGCAATGCCCGAGCAACTACAAGACTTTTGCTTGTTACGATCCAAGCAAAAGGCGCAATTGGAATGGGATAGAAGGGAAGCAGAGAAGGGTAAGTATGTTGATGGACATTGGAAGATGAAGATCAACGATCGACGACTTAAGAGATGCACAGACAGGTTATGCAATTGGAAAGGTATGTTGAAGCATTGGGGTGAAAAGAATTGGACAGATGATCCATTTTTTCACCCTTCACCACCAACCATAAAGAAAAAGAAAACAAAGAAAACAGCATCCATTTCTGTTATATAAACAAACATTTTGTTGCTTTACACTTTTGTTATGTATGTTTAAGTATGTTGAGCAATTTTACACTTTTAAAATAATTTTAGTTCTGTGGCGTAACAAGTTAGAGTCTCAGAGCATTATACTCTGTGTATCCAAATTTCTAGCGAAGAAAACAAGCCGTTTAAGTTTATATAGTTTGAATTTTGAACATAATTAACGTCGATACAAATTTCAAAAAATTATTATCACTTACTACTATATACCTATGACATATGTATAATCTTTTGTCATCCAAATTTAATGTAACTTGCCTTGTGTAAAACTAACCCTCCAACGGCCAATAACTCAACACAACAAAAACACCATTTAAATTATCTATAAATAATCCAATCCATTTTATTATTTCACAAAAAAAATAAAAAATCTTTTCATTTTAAACACAATGATATCTCAATATTTTTATCTCTTTTGCTTTTCTTCTTCTCTTTTCTGAATCCCGTTCGACGAAAAATTCAGCTACTGCCATTCCTTCCCTCCGTCTCCGTCTCCGATTGAAATTCAATTAGCTTGTAAAGCTTCACCGGACCCGCCAACATGTGAATCCTCATTAACGGAATCTTCACACCTTCCGTCAAATCTAACGGCGTTACAAATCATCCTCTCCGCATTAAGCGTTTCATCTCAGAACCTCACAAATGCTCAATCAATGGTGAAGAATCTCCTCGACTCCGCCGCCGCTGGCGACGTCAACCTCACCGGCGCCGCGAAAAATTGTTTACAAGGACTGGGTAATTCGGTGTACAGGTACAATCTGACGGCGGCTGCATTGCCACGTGGAGAAATCAAGGATGCTCGAGCATGGATGAGCGCCAGTTTGGGTTACCAAATCGGCTGCTCATCGAATTTACTGAGAGTAAACGGAACCCTACCGGTGGCGAAAACGTTAGAGGTGACAAAAGGTTTAATTGGATTTACTACAAATGCGTTATGGATGATGGTGAATTATGATATCCACGGGAATAAAACCGGGTCGTGGGCCCCACCTAAAACGGAGCGAAACGGGTTTTGGGAAGTCGTGTCAGGATCCGGATCCGGGTTTAGAGGTGGGGTGCCCTCGGGTTTGAGCCCAAATGTGACGGTTTGCAAAGATGGTAGTTGTAATTACAAGATGGTTCAAGAGGCAGTGAATGCAACCCCGGATAATTTGGGACCAGGGAAGTTTGTTATACGGATCAAAACTGGGTTGTATGATGAGATAATTCGAGTACCCTTGGAGAAGAGAAATGTGGTGTTTTTAGGTGACGGGATGGTTAAAACCATCATTTCAGGATCGTTGAGTGTTGGCCAAACACCTGGAATGTCCACTTATGAATCTGCCACAGTTGGTAAGTGAATTATAGTTTATTAAATAAAAAATGATCACATAAATTAAAACAAAGAAAATTACTTGAAGGAATCAACTTGTAGTTGATAGTTAAGTTTCACAAGTGATATTTAACGTCTGATTGATCGATTAATCTAACTTTTTTTTTTCTAAAACAGGAGTAACTGGTGATGGATTCATGGCTAGTGGTTTAACAATCCAAAACGCAGCTGGTATAGGTGCAGGACAAGCAGTAGCTTTTCGATCTGATAGCGATCATTCAGTAATCGAAAACTGTGAATTTCTTGGGAATCAAGACACACTCTACACACAATCATTGCGACAGTACTATAAATCATGTCGAATTCAAGGGAACGTAGATTTTATTTTTGGTAACGCGGCTGCAATTTTCCAGGACTGTGAAATTCTAGTCACTCCCCGGGTAGTTAACCCCGAAAAAGGTGAAACTAATGCAGTAACTGCTCATGGTAGATTAGACCCTGGACAATCAACAGGATTCGTATTTCAAAATTGTTCGATCAACGGAACGAAAGAGTACATGATTTTGTATCGTAATAATCCGAATGTGCATAAAAATTACCTCGGGAGGCCTTGGAAGGAGTATTCGAGGACAGTTTTTTTAAATTGTAATTTAGAAGTTCTGATCCGCCCTGAGGGCTGGATGCCATGGAGCGGCGAGGTTGCTCTCGCGACGCTCTATTATGGTGAATATAAAAGTAGTGGTAATGGAGGTAATGTAACAGGAAGAGTGCCATGGAGTAATCAAATTCCAACTGAACATGTTGAGTCTTACTCAGTTAAAAATTTTATTCAAGGGGATAAATGGATACCTCCATCTTCTTATTAAAAGGCTCTTCTATAGGCTTTTACATAAATTTAGGGTCCATATGGACATGATTTCAAGTCTTAATTTGAAATTAGATTGCTTAATTTGAAGTTAGAATTTTATTTGTATTTGTAATTTTTTTGTTTATATATAAACATGAAAACCTTATAAATAATTAATCGACGTTTATAAAATATTACAAAATAAGTAAACTATTTATAAATAATTGGAATGACCTAAGACAACATGATGTTGAATTTATATATCACTATTTTCATGTTTTTCTATAAACAAGGGCATATTGAGCTTAGACCTTCGGTGAAAATTTACCGTGTTTAGTTATATTAAATTAAAAGGAGGTATTATATATATATATATATAAGGATATTATATAAGATAGGGATATAGAGATAGATAGGGGTATATATATATACATAGATAGATAGATGAGAGAGGAGAGACAGACAGATAAGAGAGAGATGGAATACATACATATAGAGACATACAGATAGAGAGGTATATACAGAAGAGAAGACAACAGAGAGAGACAGACATAGATATATAGATAGGGATGGGGATACAGACATAGATATATATATAGGGAAGATATACATAGAGGATATAGATGTATATATATATAACAGACATATAGATACATATAAATATATATATATATAGACATATATATAGACACACACATATATTATATATATATAGAATGTATATATATTACAGATAGATACATCATATAGATATAGATATATACATACATAGATAGAGACACACATATAGATATATATAGGTATAGAAGATAGAGGGCTATAATAGACATATATAGATAATATAGATATATAGATAGAGAGAGAGACAGACCATATATATATATATATATATATATCTATATATATAGATACATATTATATATCTATATATATATATCTATATAGTATATGTTAACACCTTTCGACTAGTTCATCAACTATTATATTTTTAACCCTTTTAGAAATATCCACAAAAAGAAAAATTACCCTCTTTAGAAATAGCAATAATTCTCGGTCTAATTAAGAGGATGTTTGAATTGGCTTAAACATTGGCGGAACTTACTTTTTAAGTCAATTTTTTACTTTTAGAAGTGTTTGCCAAATAGAAAAATAGCTTAAAATAAGTTAGAAAGTGTTTAGTCAGGTTAAAAATAAAATAAGTTACAATGACTTATAATAAAATAAAAATCAAAAGTAGATCTCTCTCTCTCTCTACTTTTTACCTGACTTAAAAGATTTTATTTTGACTTTTTATTTTTAACTTAAAAGTCATTTCAATTGATTTTCTATTTTTGATTTAAAAGTTAGTTTGACTTTTTATTTTTGACTCAAAAATCATTCCAGACTTTTTATTGTTGACTCAAAAAATACCTTTTTAAGTCAATCCATACAAGCTCTAAGTATGTTTGACTAGATTATGTAATTGTCTTTTTTACCGTTTTTTATTGTACTTTACCGTTAATTTAAGTACAATATTTATTTTTATTGCATCATCAAATTGATTATTAACAAACAACGTAAAATTTCATTTTGTGTAACGATTGATTCAGTAATAACATCATTTTATAGTAAGTAATATAATTTTAAAATAGCTTAAAATCAGTTAGAAAGTGTTTAGTCAAGTTAAAAATAAAATAAGTTGCAATGACTTATAATAAAATAAAAATCAAAAGTAGATTTCCCTTTACATTTTACTTGACTCAAAAATCATTTTAATTTGATTTTTTATTTTTGACTTAAAAATCATTTCAATTGACTTTTTATTTTTGATTTAAAAGTCAGTTTGACTTTTTATTTTAACTCAAAAGTCTTAAACTTTTTATTGTTGACTCAAAAGAAATCTTTTTAAGTCAATTCATACGAGCTCTAAATATGTTTGACTAGATTAAATAATTGTCCTTTTTACCTTTCCGCCCATAAAAAAAAATCATTGGTAAATCTCATTTTGTGTAACGTTAATTTAAGTACAATATTTATTTTTATTGTATGGTCAAATTGATTACTAAACATAAAATCTCATTTAGTCTAATAACATCTTTTTATAGTCAGTAATATAATTTTAAAATACCTATTTTACCCTTAGTCCATGTACAACGTCCTTCTCCATTTCCTATAAATAGTTGCAAGAGCCACAAAGCAAGCAAAAGGACGCTAATGGATTCTTCTAAATCTGTCTCTACTGTGGCTTCGGTAAAATTTAACTCTTGCATTTCACTTTTTATCTTCATTTTAGTAGTGGTTTGATTATTTCGCGTTTGTGCAAAAGTTTTTTTGTTTTTTTTGGTTAAAGAACTCATTTTTTTGTTTACATTTTCAATTTCTTCAATGAAGAGGGGTTTTGAAGGCGAAATTATCAATGGATTGTTATGGGTTTTATGCAAATGCGTATAACTGTGTTGCTATTTCTCTACTTTTTTAAAATTTTGATTTTTTGGTTTGTTAGTTTGTAGTTGTTTTAGATATGGCGATGATAGACTCTGTGTGTGTGTGTTCTGCTTCTGGAGTTTTAGAGTTTTATGAAGCTTTTTAGGAACCCTTTTTGTTTGTTTTTTTGGTAAATTTTTTTGTTTTAACTGTTCGATTAGCAAAAAAAGTTCATTTTTACACCCATTTTTGAGAGTGATGTGTTGCTCATTTGTTTTTGTTGTCCCTTCATCTGTAACTTTTTGTATTAACATGAAAGTGGGATGTAGGGTTTAAGAAACGGTGGGGGAGCGAAGACGGATTAAGGATTTAAAGTTTATGGGTTACTAGATCAAGCTCGAGTTAATGTATAATAATAATTGGTTTCAGAGTCAAATACTTATAGATATATAGTGAATTTCTTAATATGGATAGAGTAGGTTTAAGTAAAAGTTATTGAGTTCTCGAGAACCCATAGATTCTCTTCTAGATCCGTCCCTGGTAGTAAGTGCTTTCGCCTCAAACTGCTTATTAATGTTTTAGAAGGTAATGTTGTGGACTTAGGGCTTACTCTTTCGAAGATACATTAAAAAAAAGCTCCTTGCTATGTTTTCCTCCTGAAACATACACCCAAGTGTCCGAACACATACCCTTGGGGAACCCAACATCCAACAATCGAGGCTTGTACGACTACTTTTTTGCAAGTTTTTAATTAGCCTTATGACCTTCATCATTGCTTAACTAACCTCCTTGACTCAAAAGTCCCTTTATCGATCTTAGTTACAAGTTTGAGAAGATTGTAACTCAAAATTGGAATCCAGATTTATCTATATATGTTGTTTATTCAGTGAAGTGTATTTACTATCGAGCTAGATGGTTTTTTTAGTTCTAGAGTGATGTCCGGGTTAGTTCATCCTTCCAAACTTCTACGAGTACATCTAAGAAAGAAAAATCAACTTCATAGAACTGTCAATCTAAGGGTCATTCATGCACACAACTCACAAGGATTGGATTCTTGTCTATAGATTTGACGGTGGAGAGGTAATGTGTCATGTTGTTGCAGTCAGATTCTATAGAAATGTGAGGTTTCAGACATTATAACTTATAAATGTTTGAATACTATAAGATGAATTCATCAATTTGGCTATTAAACGAGAGAGTTTTATCAGTACTTGTTCAACTCATTGTACAATTTCACAATTTAGTGCTCACTTGTGTTTTCTTTTTCTTTCTCAGGAAATTGTTTGTCTAACATGTGGGGATAAAGGAGATGTCAAGCTTCTTGTATACTGCTCACAATGTCGTGATTCGGCTGTACACCAGTATGTTTCATCAGTTAATTAAGTTGTATGCAATATTCTTTATTTTGAGAATGAATTTCAAGTGGATATAAGCAATTGTAATAGTTTAATGTTGGATATAGTTTTTCCTAGGCATTTTTATTATTAAGCCGTATTCTTGCCTAGTAGAAAATCACATTTTTTCTTTTCCCCTTTATGGAGTTTAGAAAAAGTATTGATGAATGTTTTAGTCTATATATTTCTATTCTGTTATCGCATGCACATTTACTTGTGCTTCTATTGGCTTCAATATCGTTGATTTTTTTAGTCTGTATATTGTTGTTCTATTATTGCTACGAGCATCTAAAAATGCCTATATTGACTTCAATATAGCTTTACAAGCTCTGAAAAAGATTATTAACTCGGCAGGTGTATTTCATTTTTCTTTTCCTTATTCTGCAGCTATTGCCAAGAGAAAATCACTGTTGATGATGACTATGCCGATTGGATATGTTGGGATTGCGCTCCCAAAGTTGCTAAGGTTGATCAGGTCAGAAAGAGTGAACGGATAAGTGAGCGATTGATCCGTGGTTTTGATGTTCGAGCTGAATGGAGAAGAAAGCTTTACCGTTGTAAAGTAAAAGCTCTAAGGTTAGATGAGGCTAGACATGACACAAGCGGAGAGGTTCAATCACCTACAGCCGATAGTCCTTTTCACGTTTTGCAAAAGGAGAAGCCTTCATTCGTTGACACTAAGAAACACAAAGACATTGGAGAAGAGTGTGCAGATGTATGCTATTCTGAACAGCATATTGAAATAGTAAAAGCAGGGATCACTCCACTAGTAGGTAAACGCCAGGAAGCTTATTGTTCAACATTGAACAACGAGGAAGGTGGAATGGTAGAAAGAGCTCAAGTAAGAGGTGACTCTTCTGTGCAAGATTCAAAGAGTGCTCAGTCACTTGGTGAAATTGGAAAACAACAAGAGATGAGAAAGTCAAGCAGGAAGTTTGTCGTTTGTGATGATGACGGTGATTTTGAGGGAGAGGGTGGGGCAATTGGTGGAACTTTTTCTTCTGCATTCCCTGGTGAGCAAAATTTTCCACTCGACACTTTGTATGGTGATCCTCAAGTGGAATCTGTGAATTGTTTGTCAGCGGAGCCAGTTATTGATCCCATTTGGAGGTAAATACTTTTAACTTCCATTGCTTTAGATAGGCAATTACCTGTTTCAATTTAGATTTGGGATGCCTAAAAAGGCTTTTTCAGCGATTGCTACGAGATCTCTCTGCTATTGCCTTTCTTCCCAACTTCTTGGTGGGAGGATTCTTTATTGAATATAGAAAAAAGAATTCTCTATTCACTGTCTTTATTTTTAACTGTAGGGGATGTTTAATCTTCAATACAGAGAGTCAAAACAGTATTAATATCTTAGCTCATTTGTCAAACAAAGCCTGTGAAAAGGCGTGTATAGCAGCAACTAGGCTTCCTGTGAATCTTGATGTAAAACTTGTGTCCAAGAATGATATATGGCCAAGGAGTTTCCAGAGGTTGCAACCAACAGACTGCAGTATTGCTGTGTATCTCTTTCCCGAGCTAGAAGAGTAATGTCATCTTATTATAATGCAGTCATTGAACATTATTATCCTGATGTTCTCGAATCTTATCTATTAATACTGTCTTTCAGGGATGAAAATTCTTATGATGCTCTATTGGAACATGTTATTGACAATGATCTTGCAATGAGCGCCACAATTGACGATGTGGAGCTTTTGATTTTTTCATCTTGTGTTCTGCCACAGAAACATTGGAGTAAGTAATGAATTCCTGCTTCCCAAGTCTTTTATTTTTCTCCCACTGAACCGAGATATCAGTTGTATTGTATTCAATCAAACACTTATCAAACCTTCATCTTATACAGGGCTTCGTAGAAAGTACTATTTGTGGGGCGTGTTTAAACATAAGTCATCACGCTCAAGAATACCAACTCGTAACCTTCTTGCACAAACTAGCAGCATTCAGAATGCAGCTACTAGTGATCTCCCAAATGAAGTCAAAGGTGCACATACAGGTAGTTCTCAGGACCAGAGTTTCCCAAGTCCCTTGAGCATAGAGAAAGGCGTGGATTCTGGCAGTCCTCCGGGTCACTTCCCAAGTCCCTTGAGCATAGTGAAAGGTGTGGATTCTGCCAGTCCTCCAGGTCGCTTCCCAAGTCCCTTGAGCATAGTGAAAGGTGTGGATTCTGCCAGTCCTCCGGGTTGCTTCCCAAGTCCCTTGAGCTCCAGTTGTGACATTACCTCTACAAAAGATTCTCCTTGCCATCATGAGAACTGAGGCTTCTCAATTAAGGTGTAGGCTTCTCGTCCCTCCATTGGTGACGGGCAGTTAAAGAAGATAGCTCATATTTTTTCGTGGTAAAATATTACAGAAATATCGTTGAAAAACTTAGTGTTTTGTTTGCAAACTTCTCAAAGTTGTTCATTGTTGGTGTTTGCATAATTTAAACTTGCATATGAAAGTATTTTCTTTAGAGACACAAGGCATGTAATGTCATTATTTTGGAAGTTGTATTTCATACACAATGCTTATAGGTTCTTGAAACAAGATATGGCTATTACTTATATTGATGACTTTCTACAATTTTTCTTTCTTCTGTTATAGGATCAGAGTCAGGTAGGATCAAGAGGTTCATTCGAACTCTTTCTGATGGAAAATTACATATTTATATATGTTTTTGAACTCTCTTTTAACTTCGTGTATTTACTTTTTCATACATGGTTTCATCTTTAGATCGATGAAACATAAATTGTCTTTGAAACTTTCAAAATACATTACATCCTTTGGGCATGGATGGAAAATTTACTTATCAACATCAAAATAGAAGAAAACTCCAGTTATGAAATCTCCTTTTTCAAAGTATACATCTCGCGTTGTTTGGTACGAAGGATGAGATAAATAAAGTTATTTTATCATATATTTGGGATGAAACCTCTGGAGATTAATTAATAAACCTATTAAATGCAAAATAGGATAATCTAGCACTTTATCTTGAAACTATTATTGATTATTTCTCCTATCAAACGTAGTTGAATATGAAAGTTGACCTTTCAAATGCTTTAATGAGTTTGTTTATGAAAATTAGGGGTGTTTGTAATTCTGTTTGGATCGGTTTCTACCTTAGAGACGATAAAATCAATTTTTTAAATACAAGAAACAAATCAAATTATTTAAGTTATACATTGGTAGAAAAGTTTTCAATAGACTCTCGACTCAAGAAAAAACAGTTCAAAGCAGCACGATAAAAGAAATAACTGGGTCAAGAACACTCATGGCAAAATACTACATAAAACATGAATTACAATAAAATAATACTATAATCAAAATGCTAGAAACAACCGAAATCGTGGACCAAGACTATAACAATAATGCTACGACTACTAATATGGAAAGGGTAATTGAGACAACGATGTACTATCTATGAACCTTCTATCTTAATATATATCATCTACGACCTTATACCCATCGTAAAAAACAAAAGTAAGATTATTAGGAGGGCAAACATAATATCAAATCAATTAAACTTAGCCCAACAAACTGGTATATATCAAAGCCCGTGGTGCGACTGGACATGCATGCAGATGGTGTAGAGTAACTCACCCATGAAGAGAGTGGTGAAGAGGCAGAGACAGGACTTGAAGCGTCTGAGTTTAGGAATTTAGTCAGTTTACACGACTAGGTTCTAAATTAATAGTTTATACGTATTCAATGGATTTCTTTTAATAACAATGGTGTCTAGGCCAGTTTACATGCACCTAGACTAATATCTACCACTTTCCACCAGCAACAGATATCCAATAACTCGGTCTACTAAAACTAAAACAGACGGAAAGAAATTACCTAGCATTTTTGTCTCTATTGAGATTTGAAACTGAAAACTCATGGTTCTCAATCTACTTCATTATTCAATGAGTTTGCTAACGCAAATACAGGATTTGAACCAAAGTCACTAGGTTCAACCGAACATATAATCTATACATAGCTCCGCCCCTGGAGTGATGGCATGAACATGATAGTTTACTACCTTTGCCCATCCATCATGTGAAGAGCTGAAAAACAAGCCCACTAGAATGTGATAGCATGGGTTGGTTTACTATTTTTGTCCCATCAACTGATTGGTTTTCTACATTTATTCATAGCTTGGAAACATATACACAAGAAGAAGCATGAGCTTTGGTAGATTGTTGAGTACGCGAACAAAGTCTCAAATTGATAAGAAACGAAAGGTACATATGAGGTGTAAAGATGTAAGACAAAGCTGAGAGCAGTGATAGAAGCTAAGAATTTGTGTAATGAACTATGTTGCTAGGACTTTCCAAAAATACTTTACGCTCGTGTCAGATCCGTACACACCTAGCTAGCAGAACTTTTGCAGAGTCCGGGAAACATAGGTAATGAATTCTACTATTTGGTGAAACTGAAAAGTGGTGATTGCAGCAAGATCAAGTTTTAGGAAGATTATGGTCTAGGCACACTTGTAAGGATGTAGACATGGGAAGGACTGAACGACAAGGGTTGCATTTTGTTCGATCCTGTGACCTCCTACTCACATGGAAACAACTTTACTAGTTACGCTGCAGCATTCAAAAGGTAATCTGACAGAGATGCTTTTACATTAGTAACCAAAAAATAGGCAAAAATGGACAATAAAAGACAGAAGCATGCTATAGTAGTCACCTGTAAAATTCTGTAAAACAGATGCAATTTTGTTCTCAAAGCAATTACATAGGCTTTAAGGTCTACATATGTTAATGTATAAATGAAATTGACAAAGTTACCTAGTAACTTAAATCTCCGAAACTCATCGGACTTTGACCAAAAATTTTCTGCTGTGCTGTATCTATCTCCATCTAAATGGCCAGCATTCACCTTGACACTAAGGGAAAAAAGGTTTTGATCTGAACTAGTTGTATAGTTATGAAGAAGAAAGATCTCCTGATCCTAAGCTCACTAGGAAAGCTACATACGACGTTTTAAACAAAATGATGTGTTGGATATTCATGCTCGTATCCATTGTAATCATAGTACAGCCGCTCTCCCTTGGCAATATCACGAATTGTAACCAGAAGAACATGACATGCGCCTTTTACACTGTATCTCACGCATTTCAGGTTCTGCTTCTTCTTACCCTCCCTGCAAAAATTGGAATAGCCTCAAGAACAGTAGGTTGGTTGTTTTCAATTTCTATAAGATCTCTTGATATGAAAAGTTTAGACATTCCAAAATTGATTGTAAGGCAGCAAAGACTTTAGAAAGCCACGAGTTATGGAGGGAAAAAGATGGAGAAAAATCGAGTTTCAGAAGGAAAGATTGAGGTTACTAGCTTACGGTGAATGGTTATTTATGCCATTGATAAACCGAGAAATGTTTCCTCGCTTATCAGGGCAGATAACAAGACTTTTTGATGGATCTCTTGCTAAAAGAAGGGTCATCATGCTATCACAATCATCCTCCTGCCGATTCCTGATATAATCCACATCGCCTGTATATTCTGCTAATATTGTCAAGTCCTTTATAGGCCCATCAGCTTCTACAGTATAGCTGCATTAATACGATGCATTAGATTTCATGTAACAAACAGACGAGAAACTCACAACAGTCTGAGGTGACTAGGCATACCCTTCACGAGAATCAAAAACTACCATCAGAGGAGGGCATTCCCCTCTTTTATACATAGCTCTACACTGCTCCAGGGTTTCAGTGTCTTCTTTTGAG
>JAKWJD010001764.1:66637800-66832946 GCA_027705065.1 Solanum peruvianum | reverse complement strand
CCCCGAAGCGAGCATACGCCTCATTTCGATGATTTTCGTGTGCTATTGCACACCATTTTTTGGGTGATCGGGATTCAGACGTCAAAAATGCCAAATTTGTTCGTGGACGCCCGTCAAGACGTTGTCTATGCATACGGTTGGCCATCACGGCTTCTCCGACCCATTTGGAAGGTCAAACGAGCCGCGAAGCGAGCATACGCCTCATTTCGAAGATTTTCGTGTGCTATTGCACACCATTTTTTGGGTGATCGGATTCCGACGTCGAAAATGCCAAATTTGTTCGTGGACATCCGTCAAGACGTTGTCTATGCATACGGTTGGCCATCACGGCTTTTCTGACCCATTTGGAAGGTCAAACCATCCCCGAATCGAGCATACGCCTCATTTCGACGATTTTCGTGTGCTATTGCACACCATTTTTTGGGTGATCGGGATTTCGATGTCAAAAATGCCAAATTTGTTCTTGGACGTCCGTCAAGACGTTGTCTATGCATATGGTTGGCCATCACGGCTTTTCTGACCCATTTGGAAGGTTAAACGAGCCCCGAAGCGAGCATGCACCTCATTTCGACGATTTTCATGTGCTATTGCACACCATTTTTTGGGTGATCGGGATTCCGACGTCAAAAATGCAAAATTTGTTCGTGGACGTCCGTCAAGACGTTTTCTATGCATACGGTTGTCCATCACGGCTTTTGTGACCCATTTGGAAGGTCAAACGAGCCCCGAAGCGAGCATACGCCTCATTTCGATGATTTTCGTGTGCTATTGCACACCATTTTTTGGGTGATCGGGATTCCGACGTCAAAAATGCCAAATTTTTTTGTGGAAATCCGTCAAGACGTTGTCTATGCATACGGTTGGCCATCACGGCTTTTCTGACCCATTTGGAAGGTCAAACGAGCCCCGAAGCGAGCATACGCCTCATTTCGACGATTTTCGTGTGCTATTGCACACCATTTTTTGGGTGATCGGGATTCCGACGTCAAAAATGCCAAATTTGTTCGTGGACGTCCGTCAAGACGTTGTCTATGCATACGGTTGTCCATCACGGCTTTTCTGACCTATTTGGAAGGTCAAACGAGCCCCGAGGCGAGCATACGCCTCATTTAAACGATTTTCGTGTGCTATTGCACACCATTTTTTGGGTGATCGGGATTCTGACATCAAAAATGCCAAATTTGTTCGTGGAGGTATGTCAAGACGTTGTCTATGCATACGGTTGGCCATCACGGCTTTTCCGACCCATTTGAAAGGTCAAACGAGCCCCGAAGCGAGCATACGCCTCATTTCGACGATTTTCGTGTGCTATTGCACACCATTTCGTGGGTGATCGGGATTCCGACGTCAAAAATGCCAAATTTGTTTGTGGACGTCCGTCAAGACGTTGTCTATGCATACGGTTGGCCATCATGGATTTGCCAACCCATTTGGAAGGTCAAACGAGCCCCGAAGCGAGCATACGCCTCATTTCGACGATTTTCGTGTGCTATTGCACATCATTTTTTTGGGTGATCGGGATTCCGACGTCAAAAATGCCAAATTTGTTTTCGTGGACGTCCATCAAGACGTTGTCTATGCATACGGTTGTCCATCACGGCTTTTCCGACCCATTTGGAAGGTCAAACGAGCCCCGAAGCGAGCATACGCCTCATTTCGACGATTTTCGTGTGCTATTGCACACCATTTTTTGGGTGATCGGGATTCCGACGTCAAAAATGCCAAATTTGTTCGTGGACGTCCGTCAAGACGTTGTCTATGCATACGTTTGGCCATCACGGCTTTTCCGACCCATTTGGAAGGTCAAACGAGCCCCGAAGCGAGCATACGCCTCATTTCGACGATTTTCGTGTGCTATTGCACACCATTTTTTGGGTGATCGGGATTCTGACTTCAAAAATTCCAAATTTGTTCGTGGACGTCTGTCAATACCTTGTCTATGCATACGGTTGGCCACCACAGCTTTTCTGACCCATTTGGAAGGTCAAACGAGCCCCGAATCGAGCATACGCCTCATTTCGACGATTTTTATGTGCTATTGCACACCATTTTTTGGGTGATCCAGATTCCAACGTCAAAAATGCCAAATATTTTCGTGGACGTCCGTCAAGACGTTGTCTATGCATACGGTTGGCCATCACGGCTTTTCCGACCCATTTGGAAGGTAAAATGAGCCCCGAAGCGAGCATACGCCTCATTTCGATGATTTTCGTGTGCTATTGCACACCATTTTTTGGGTGATCGGGATTCCGACGTCAAAAATGCTAAATTTTTTTGTGGAAATTCCGTCAAGACGTTGTCTATGCATACGGTGGCCATCACGGCTTTTCTGACCCATTTGGAAGCAACGAGCCCCAAAGCGAGCATACGCCTCATTTCGACGATTTTCGTGTGCTATTGCACACCATTTTTGGGTGATCGGGATTCCGACGTCAAAAATGCCAAATTTGTTCGTGGACGTCCGTCAAGACGTTGTCTATGCATACGGTTGTCCATCACGGCTTTTCTGACCTATTTGGAAGGTCAAACGAGCCCCGAGGCGAGCATACGCCTCATTTAAACGATTTTCGTGTGCTATTGCACACCATTTTTTGGGTGATCGGGATTCCGACGTTAAAAATGCCAAATTTGTTCGTGGAGGTATGTCAAGACGTTGTCTATGCATACGGTTGGCCATCACGGCTTTTCCGACCCATTTGGAAGGTCAAATGAGCCCCGAAGCGAGCATACGCCTCATTTCAACGATTTTCGTGTGCTATTGCACACCATTTTTTGGGTGATCGGGATTCCGACGTCAAAAATGCCAAATTTGTTTGTGGACGTCCGTCAAGACGTTGTCTATGCATACGGTTGGCCATCATGGATTTGTCGACCCATTTGGAAGGTCAAACGAGCCCCGAAGCGAGCATACGCCTCATTTCGACGATTTTCGTGTGCTATTGCACATCATTTTTTGGGTGATCGGGATTCCGACGTCAAAAATGCCAAATTTGTTCTTGGACGTCCATCAAGACGTTGTCTATGCATACGGTTGTCCATCACGGCTTTTCTGACCCATTTGGAAGGTCAAACGAGCCCCGAAGCGAGCATACGCCTCATTTCGACGATTTTCGTATGCTATTGCACACCATTTTTTGGGTGATCGGGATTCCGACGTCAAAAATGCCAAATTTGTTCGTGGACGTCCGTCAAGACGTTGTCTATGCATACGGTTGGCCATCACGGCTTTTCCGACCCATTTGGAAGGTCAGACGAGCCCCGAAGCGAGCATACGCCTCATTTCGATGATTTTCGTGTGCTATTGCACACCATTTTTTGGGTGATCGGGATTCTGACTTCAAAAATTCCAAATTTGTTCGTGGACGTCTGTCAATACCTTGTCTATGCATACGGTTGGCCACCACAGCTTTTCTGACCCATTTGGAAGGTCAAACGAGCCCCGAATCGAGCATACGCCTCATTTCGACGATTTTCATGTGCTATTGCACACCATTTTTTGGGTGATCCAGATTCCAACGCCAAAAATGCCAAATATTTTCGTGGACGTCCGTCAAGACGTTGTCTATGCATACGGTTGGCCATCACGGCTTTTTCGACCCATTTGGAAGGTAAAATGAGCCCCGAAGCGAGCATACGCCTCATTTTGATGATTTTCGTGTGCTATTGCACACCATTTTTTGGGTGATCGGGATTCCGACGTCAAAAATGCCAAAGTTGTTTGTGGACGTCCGTCAAGACCTTGTCTATGCATACGGTTGGCCATCACGGCTTATTCGACCCATTTGGAAGGTCAAACGAGCCCTGAAGCTAGCATACGCCTCATTTCGACGATTTTCGTGTGCTATTGCACACCATTTTTTGGGTTATCCGGATTCCGACGTCAAAAATGCCAAATATTTTCGTGGACGTCTGTCAAGACCTTGTCTATGCATACGGTTGGCCATCACGGCTTTTTCGACTTATTTGGAAGGTCAAACGAGCCCCGAAGCGAGCATACGTCTCATTTCGACGATTTTTGTGTGCTATTGCACACCAATTTTTTTAAGTGATCCGGATACCAACGTCAAAAATGCCAAATTTTTTTGTGGACGTCCGTCAAGACCTTGTCTATGCATACGGTTGGCCATCACGGCTTTTCCGACCCATTTGGAAGGTCAAATGAGCCCCGAAGCGAGCATACGCCTCATTTCGACGATTTTCGTGTGCTATTGCACACCATTTTTTGGGTGATCCGGATTCCGACGTCAAAAATGCCAAATTTTTTCGTGGACGTCCGTCAAGACCTTGTCTATGCATACGGTTGGCCATCACGGCTTCTCCGACCCATTTGGAAGGTCAAACGAGCCCTGAAGCGAGCATACGCCTCATTTCGACGATTTTCGTGTGCTATTGCACACCATTTTTTGGGTGATCCGGATTCGACGTCAAAAATGCCAAATTTTTTCGTGGACGTCCGTCAAGACCTTGTCTATGCATACGGTTGGCCATCACGGCTTGTCCGACCCATTTGGAAGGTCAAATGATCCCCGAAGCGAGCATACGCCTCATTTCGACGATTTTCGTGTGCTATTGCACACCATTTTTTGGGTGATCCGGATTCCGACGTCAAAAATGCCAAATTTTTTCGTGGACGTCCGTCAAGACCTTGTCTATGCATACGGTTGGCCATCACGGCTTGTACGACCCATTTGGAAGGTCAAACGAGCCCCGAAGCGAGCATACGCCTCATTTCGACGATTTTCGTGTGCTATTGCACACCATTTTTTGGGTGATCCAGATTCCGACGTCAAAAATGCCAAATTTTTTCGTGGACATCCGTCAAGACCTTGTCTATGCATACGGTTGGCCATCACGGCTTGTCCGACCCATTTGGAAGGCCAAACGAGCCCCGAAACGAGCATACCCCTCATTTTGACGATTTTCGTGTGCTATAGCAAACCATTTTTTGGGTGATCTGGATTCCGACGTCAAAAATGCCAAATTTTTTCGTGGTTGTCCGTCAAGACCTTGTATATGCATCCGGTTGGCCATCACGGCTTATCCGTGCCATTGGAAGGTCAAACGAGCCCGAAGCGAGCATACGCCTCATTTCGACGATTTTCGTGTGCTAAGTAAACTATTTTTTGGGTGATCCGGATTCCGACGTCAAAAATGTCAAATTTTTTCGTGGACGTCCGTCAAGACCCTGTCTATGCATCCGGTTGGCCATCACGATTTGTCCGACCCATTTGGAAGGTCAAACGAGCCCAGAAGTGAGCATACCCCTCATTTCGACGATTTTCGTGTGCTATAGTAATCCATTTTTTGGGTGATCCGGATTCCGACGTCAAAAATGCCATATCTATAATAGCTTTCGTTTCAAGTGAGACATCAAAGCTTAGGCATGCATGTGCTACGAGATAGTCTTTTCAGTATCCAAGCATGTCATCGTTTCACATTGAGGTGATGGTTCGATTTTTTGGCCGATAAAAGGAGGTTTTGCAGAGAATAGAAGATAATCAAAAAAAATAAAATACAAGGCATCAGATTTATTTCAGAATAAATCCCTAGAAGTTCTGTTTTTTCCTATTTTGAGCATCTTCCATCTATTCTCCCTTTGCTTTTGTTTGGAAGAGATCTTCTTCTTGTATAGTTCCAGGGCCTTGGCATTTCAGCCTAAACGTAATAGACTTGATCGGCCTTAATTCACTTATCTTTTTAACCCTCTTGTACAAATTCAATAGAGTGACAGAAATCAACCGCGAAACTAAGTTTAACCGCTGATATACTTTGTCTTACCTCAAATAAGACTGCTTGTTTGATCCCTAGCTACATGCCATTTGTTACCCTCTCATGTATATGTTTCATATGTTACTGATAATGATTTGTAGGTTGTTTCAACGCTGTAATCTTTACTTTTGTTCTATTTGAACCATTAACAAAGACTGGAAACATAAATCTGACTAAGCTTTTTTGTTGTCACTGAGTGGAAAAAACAAGTTATCTGGGGTAAAACTGATTGATGCTCTCATCATGCGATATGAATTCGTAAGAAAGTTCATTTAAGTCAACATGAACAGTCTTCAGCTTTGAATACATTCAGGTGGTAAATTTCAATGGCATTGTCGTAGTTAAGTTCGTTCTGACACCCAAACATAGGAAAAGACAGTTATAATCTTGAAAGGTCTTGCTACTATAGCAGCTATTGATATTGATGCTCAAAAGTTCCTTGCACAGATATCATCTTCAAGAGGCAACTTTTTCTATCATATTCTTTCTAAACTGAAATCTGCATGAGAACTATTAAAATCTAAAAGGAGTTAAAATTAAAATGATAAATGGATCTTTATGATATCAGTTATGGCCTAAAGGTAAGGTAATGTTGAAAAAGATGGTCATGACTGATGAGTGATAAAGACTGAATGAACATGTTAAGGGGCAATGCATCGTTCAGGTATGTTAGTCTTAGCAGTCATTATTTCTCCCTCATTGTAGTTTGAGAAGTATTTTATTCAGTCGCAAAACAACTTTCATTCATCCTGCTTGGTAAATATTGTGAATATGTATATTTTGTAAATGAATTACAATAGGTTCTAGATCAAACTGTTGTCTTTCTCCTATTCAAGATCTTGCATGTTGAGATCTTAGTGTTGAGATCGTGTACGGCACAGGCAACAACGACTAGTAAAAATAAAAATAGAGACAAGCATACTGTAGCGGGGGTTTGATGGAATAACAAGAAAGGGAGCTTTTTGTTAACAGCTAATCTTGTTCTTGGCATATCATTGCTGTTTCAATTGGTCTTTTCCCATGCTGATAGCTTTGGAAGAAGAGTTCAACATAATTCTTAACGTCTTTGTATGCTCTTGGCATTTCCTCATTGATAAGCTTCTCCACTGGTCCAATTCCATCAGTTACATCTGGCATAATGAAAACAGCAAGGGTGTTTCTTTCTTGGTCTGCATTCGTTACCACCCTGTGCACGGGGCTCTTAAAGATACCATTGCTCATTATCTGCAAGAACAACAATCCTAAGAACTCTACATGTTGTACAACATTTTGTTGGAAAATATTAGAGATGGCAACGCTAAGGAAGAATAATTAATCAACAACCAGTTCATGTTGAAACAATTTTAATGATAAAAGAAGAGAATTTTGAATAAGAAAAATCATTCTGATGCACGTTATGGAAGGTTGATTTCAGAATAGATTTCCCTTGCTACCTGAATGCAAATAGTACAGTAATGTTCTACTTCTAAAATACAATGAACCACTCAGCAAATCATCTAATGTACACTTATATAGAGCTCTGGGATACTCATGAAGGACAAAGGACGTTTGAAGGAATTGAAATCATCAAGAACCAAATAATGCTGCAATCATACCTTTCACTGAAGAGATGAGCCCTTATAACTACTGGATACATCTTTTCAGATGTTCCCTAAAAAGGTTGAATGCATTTTTTTCGTAGAAGAATCGCTTCTAACCAAAAGACGCGTTAAATTTTGAATCACTTAAATAAATCCAACACACTTAAAGCTTTGGCATGATTTAGTATATTCTTTCTTACCTCTACTTGATCTCCAATATTAACGAGGAGACCATATGGGACAATAGGTACTCTAAACCATTGATCATCTTTGAGAACCTGAAGCCCCTCAACTTCTTTGTCTTGCAAAAGGATGGTAATGGCCGATGCATCAGCATGTGGTTTGATTCCAAGTACAACCTCAGGTGTTGGACACGGAGGATAGAAGTTGAATCTTGCAATCATCTCTCTGCCTTCTCCACACTGATCCAGAAAGCAGTTCTCCTCCAAGTTCAACGACACTGCCATGGCCTTAAGGAGGGACTCACTCAACAACTTCATATTATTGATATATTCTTCAAAAACTTCCCTGCCACCAAGTAGTAATTTGTTAGCCCGGTGCATCTTAACTTGTTCATTTCGGAGTAAAAGCAGAGAAGATGTACCTGAAACATTCAGGTTTTTGGGGCCACAATTTGAGGTTTCTTATAGCTTCAGGAAACACATTTAGATACAATCTGTCAGTCCAATCAAGCTTTTGCTTATCTGAAAGAACTGAATCGTTTCCGTATCCATAAATGTCATCAACTGTTCTGGCATATTTAAGCTTCTCTTCAGCTGGAAGAGCAAAGAACTGTTTGCTAATTTCATGCACTTTGTCAAGAAATGAATCTGCTAGTCCGTGATTTATGACCTGAATTTCCAATATAATGATTCATGTGTTAAACGGATATTGCAACCAGGCAGGGGCGGACCCACATAGAATCCTCCGGGTGCTTAAGCATATATCTATGTGGAAATCAAGAAAAATTTGTATAAAATTAATCTAGAGCACCCAATGAACAAATGGTTTGATTGGTCTAATGGCTCTTAGTGGGTGCTTAAGATTGTATTAGTGTTGCTCGGCCTGAGTTCAAATATCCTAGATCACCCACTACAACTAGGAGTGCAGAGAGCATAAAGATTTGTGTTCATATCTGTTTCTTTTACTACTACTTTACTATCATCCCCTCGTAATACCCTTTTTCTAACTACTCTTAGCTGTGGCGGGGATTCAATTTGTGATACCTGAAATTATCGGTTCATATCTAATATTATGTATTTTAATTTATTTTTTTTATTTTCTATCCGATTTCCATATTGCAGCCCGACTAATTCAGATTCGCGCTGCCTAGGACTCTATTCATGGGGAAGTGTCTCCTACCAAGTATTTTTCCATATTCAGAGCTCTAACCCGGACCTCTAGTCAAGGGAGGAGGAGCTCCACCATTGGACCACATCCTTTGGTGGTTATATTATTGATTTCATTATGAGTACATAACTATAGTCTGTATTGGAAGTTATGGGGCCGAAAATCTACATGGGCCCTCGTTCTTACATGTAATTTTCCTATCTTTGGTTGGTCAAATTTCTCTAGGAAATCAATTCCGTTAAAAATGACTTTTTTAAAGGATGTTTCCCCAAACCTCGCCCCTGGACCATACCACCCCCAAATCTTTCTGTCAATCACAAGCCAAGTTAAAAAAAAAATCAAACCTGGATGCAGCCACAAAACTTGAGGCCTGATTGAAGTTTGTTGAGCTCTTGTTGTCTGGCAGGGGATGTGAGAAGTCTAAGGTCAACTACTGGCACATTCAGCATGGGAGAAGAGCTATTGATTGACCCTTGTGTATGAATATACTTTTCTGGAACTTGATTGTCATTTGCTAGTTCTTGTACTGACTTGAAAACTGTTTCTTGATTTTCAGCCATGGTTCTGTTAGAAGCAAATTTAAGCTACTTGCAGATCTTGTTGTTTGATACAATTCCAAAGAAAAATCACATCAAGGAGAGAGGGCGGTTGGACTTGGACATATAGTAATAGCTGGAGAAATGAGAATACAGCCAATTGGTCTTAAAATCAGAATTTTTTTTAATGCGCTATTTATTCGATTTGCTTATTTTTATAAGAACCCAGTCAAAACTTTCTGTCTCATCTTTCTAATTACCATATACTTTAAGTTTGACGGGTCCTAATAACCCCTAAATTGGTATCAATCTGTGGTAAGGTATGCACTAACTAAAAGCCCCAGATCAGTGCATTTTTTACATCTCCAAATTTGAGGTCTCTCTTCGAAAACTGAAGGTGATGGGCTCTACTGCTTCATGTTTTCGATTATATCCAGCACTGAGTCAAAATATCATTATGAAACATAACAAGTATATAGGAGACTGCACTACACGTATCATATATTATTATAAGAGGGAACAAAAAAAGTTAAAAGTTGAATTATCATTTTATTCTACACAAAATAAAATTATTATAAAAATATTAATTAAATATTCTCTCATTAACGAAGAAAATCATCATATTCAACACTACATAATGTACACATACATGGCATATTTAAATTTTAATAAAAATCAATTAAGTATTTGGGACTTGCAATTATCATTTATTTCAGCATTTTTAATACTTTAAAATAACTTTTCATCTTACTAAATTAATTCAATGTTTGTATGATCTTTTCAACTTCCAACTATAGTTATAGAATTTTATAAATAGTCACTTTAGTGAAGCATGGTAAATTCATTGAGATTTTCTTCTGGAGTTTCAATACCACATATCCTCTTCTTTTTCATTATTTATCTTTAATGTGTCAATTAAAGGGTTCCATACAAGGGCCGGGAGATATAGTTAAAAATGTTATTGTCATGAAAAAATGAAAAGTGTGTGTCTCTTTGTTCAATATTTAAGTTGATACCTCTTTTTTTTCCTATTGTTTTTATTAATTAGTTACGTTTGAGTATTATTCTATTAAGATGTTTGATGTTTCTGATTTAAAGAAGATTTGGAAGTTGTGTTAATTGCGAGAATGTTATGACTTCGCTAATTTCTTTCATTTTATCTAATAATATTATTTCAATACTCGCGTGAAGTAGGAATCAAAATAAATATGTTGATTTCAGTTCATTTGTGAAATTGTTTTTTAAATAACCCTCATGAGTTATAATTATTATATCACTCTCTAATTAGTTCGAGAGAAGAGTATTATGAAGGATCTAATTTCATGTAGCAGTGATAGTTTTATCCATATTGGATCTTAAAATTGTTGAGTTTAAGTCTTTATCTTTATCTTGTCTATGCCAAAAAAGAACATTATGAAACTTGAATTTTAATTATCAAAAAGTAGAAAAATAAAGAGTTACAAGATTTAGGAGCTTAATAAGTTGCAATCTTTTAGTCTTTCAAACAATTTCAATAATACCAAATTCTTATGAACCATTCACATACAAAAGAAAAAGAAAACATAATTAACAATTAATTAAGTAAACTAAGAATATAATATTACATCATCGTGTGTATATATGTTAGGAAAAAGTTAGATTACAATTCTATTCCTACATTAAATTTCAATGTTATAAATTATTTAATAAATTATTTCAATCCCGTAATCAGATAGCTGAAACATTCTCAATTGCCTGTGCTGGTTGATTGTTGGCCCCAATTGCTGCAGCTTGCCGCTTGGATCACTCATGTACAGTTAAAAGCCATAGTTCTTGTCCCAGACTGCGAAAAGAAAGGAAACACCAAATGGACGAAGCCCACCAAATTTGAAAGAGGTTTGCACAACTTAAACTTGTATAAAGTTGAATAAATAGACACACATGTCCTATGTGTCATTATACATGTCATTTTTTGTCCTAAGTGGTGTCTTACGCGTATATTTTGTCATGTGGGACTCATGTGTTTATTTATTTAAAGTTAAATAGTTATATTGCATGCTTATGCATTATGAAAGTTGAAGGGTAAAGTTAAAATTTGAAACCAAGTATAAGATTTAATATATATATATAATGCCTAAAATAATTGATAATTAAAATGTATTTTGATAAATAATTAGTGATAATTCAAGTTGAAAACCCATGCATCTAATAAATGAAACCTTTATGCCGATCTTCACTTTAGAAAAAACACAAACTCAAAAAAACAAAATACTTTAAGTTTGTTTTTATTATTTAATTTGAACAATATTAACAATAAGTACATTGTCATGATAAACATTTTGTGAATTATCTTGTCAAACTTTTATAGATATATGAGACTATATTAAAGTGTCTATTACGTTTGGATCACCCATTGTTGTATTCATTCAAATATAACTCTCCTAATAAAAAATTTTCAAACTTGAATTTGAAACTTTGAACCATTTTAGTACTGCATTCGATTGTTTGCAATGAAATAGGTTTAAGTATCCGAATTAATAAATTCACAACAAATAAGCATACTTAATTAGTTTTAACGCAACTTATTGATGATAGTCGTAGGCTCGCCAGAATATGAGTAGACGTGTTAATTAAGAAAGGGAGTGACCAAAAACTGTTTTTGTACTTCTAAAAGTGTCAGCAGTTACCTTCCAAATAAACTTAACTTCACATTTCCAATTTCCTAAATTTATTTTCACAGATATTTTTAAACGAAAATAGCAGTTTGTTGATTGAAACCCTAACCAAAGGTTTCCCGATAAGGCTAAAAAACAGTAAAGAGGAAGAATGGAAGAAGTTAGCAATGGAGGGATGTTGTACCACGAGGTACAAGAATCTAAGCTTTGCGCTGTACATTGTGTAAACACCGTTTTACAGGGGCCTTTCTTCTCAGAGTTTGATTTGGCTGCGGTAGCTTCCGATCTCGATCATACGGAGCGGCAGATGATGGTTCAGGGCAGCGGCGACTTTGTTCCCGAAGAGTCTCATAATGTTTCACTTGACGGAGATTTCAGCATCCAGGTTCAATCCCTTGTCTACTTCCTCTTCTTTTTTTTTTAATAATTAGTTCGAATAACATGGTGGTCTGGGTCAGATTAAGCAGTTTAGGTGCACTTCCACTAATCTACTGCTATATGTATCTGAAAATGTGCCACCAAGCCCTAGGTAGTGAAAGATTTCGTGACTTGTAGTTTACTGGGATTCGAACTTTGGTTTCCAAGACTGTTACTTCAGCTCTTCACTGCTGGCTGCCCACTTGGTTTTTTTTTTATGTGTTTATGCTAAGTGAAAATTGAAGTCTTGTGATTTTGGGGCAATTTTATGAATGAAAGCTTAATGAGTAGTCAATATTTTTACTTTTTGTTGAGCATGTAGAAGTGGAGATTGTATTTTGTTAGGAAATTGATACATAAGTTGCTTATTTTGAATGTTGATGTTTTGTTTCGATGAATGGCCTAACTCAATGAGTAAGGATTAGTTAGCTTCTAATTTTAATTTAAAACTAACAACGATAAGGAAATTGCGAGAGGTTTTCTGTAGTTTCAAGCTTTTATTGTATTATTTTTTTTTCTTTTCATGAATATTTATCTTTCACAAGAAACTAGTAGCTTGAACTGCTCAAATCATTCTGAATTCTTGTGTTAAAACTCATAATCCTACTTCATAAAGGGTTTGAACTGTCCTAGCTTATTTCAGCGTGACTATGACAGCCACATACATCCAGATCTGTCTGTCACAACCATCCTCTGTAACAATTTTTCACTATAAAAACCATGTTTACTGTGGAACTGATTTCTCATGTTATGTTGTGTCATATGTTTACTATAACAATATTTTGCTATAACAATCAAATCATATCAGAACAAATGATACTCTTATAGAGAGGTTTGACTGTATTACATTTGTAGAATAATAAATTGGCCTAGTCTTATAGATAGGCTTGACTATATGAGATATCAGGTTCAATCCCAACAGAGGTGAAAAACATTAAGTGATTTTTTGATCTAACTGGAACCTGTGACCGTGAAAGGTAGCAATAACCTGTGAATAGGCATGGTTTACCAAGCTGGCTCGGACACTACCTTCATAGAAAAGCACTTGATGGCTTAGTTAGTCCTGCCATGTGTATGCTAAATATGTTTGGCCTAGTGTAAGTGATGGTGTATAATGTACAATCAAGTAATTAGGTGAATTTGATTTGGTAGAACCTTAGTTGAGCTTGAGTAGTCAATCTTTTGTAGATGCAAATCTACTAGTTTGCTTGCTCTATTGTTGAATAGAAAATCCTCTGAAGTCCTAATAGATTGCAATTCTCTCCTCGAATTGCTCATGATTCAGACATGTTTTACTTGTCTAACTCAGAGTGATAAACTGATAGCATGTCAAGGATTTTAAATTGGGAATTAATAGCTCCCACAACATTTCGAAGATTTAGATGGTCATTTATAAGAAGAAACATGTGCTCGTTCATTCTTAATTTTTCTTACCTAGAATATTTGTTGCTATTAAGAATTAGGTTATTATTCATATCATAGGAACCCATTCCTTGTGTATTTATAAATCAAATAGAATCCCTATACTTGTGTATATTAGAACATGAAATCCCTTCCAAAAGAATTAAGATAGTTCTCAAAATTTTCAATTGTTCTACCACAACATCACGGAATGTTAAGGTGTCATCAGCATATTGGAGATGTGTAATCTCTTGACTGTAATGACTATTCATGGATACATCAAAGCCCTTAAATCACCCATTAGGACTGGTAGTTATGATCATGTTGTTTAACCCTTCCATGTCAACTGTGTAACAAAAAAGGGACAAGGGGTCATCCTGCCTCAAACTTCTCTAAGCTGGAAAAACTCCTTCCGGGGAGCCATTAATGATGATTGAGAATCTGACAGTAGAAACTCAAAATTTTATCCATTTACTCCAAAGCCCAGTTGTTGTAAAATGCTTAGTAAGAAATTCAAGTTCACATGGTCATATGCTTTCTCATTATCTAGCTCTCAAAGAATACCAGAGTTCTTCCACTTCTGTCTTGAGTGCATTGCTTCTGTCTATAAGTATGGCGTCAATTATTTGCCTTCCTTTTATGATTGTCATCTAGTGGAATCCACCAATTTTTCCATTACCCTTTTCAGTCTTATCAGTCAGAACTTTTGCAATAATCTTGTAAATGTTGCCTATGAGACTTATAGGTCTGAAAACCTTTAACTTCTTTTCACCTTCCTTCCTGTGAATCAAAGCAACGTAGGTTGCATTGGAACTCCTTCAAAGAAAGCATTAGAATGGAATTTGTGAAATACCCCATGATGTCATGTTTAAGCACCTCCCAGCATTTGATGAAGAGTCCCATTGTGAAGTAGATTGGGCCTGGTGCCTAATCCATTATGCACATATTTAAACATCCCAGGACTTGCATCAAATCTGCTTTAAAACAACTCCTTTTCTTCCTCAGTCGTTGGAAAATTCTCTAAGTTTCTTGCAGGCCTATAATCTTTAGTGTAGATTTTTTTTTAAAAAAAAAAATCCATACTTGATTTTTTGTGGTTATGATATCCTGGATCATTAATTGGTAAATGTTGTTACATTTTTTGTGGGCATTAGCATTTGATGGAACAACTTTGTGTTCCTCTCTCCTTTCTTTACAAAAATGGCCCTGTATCTTTGCCTCAATGCCACTTCTTCATTCTTTAGCATTTCTTAATGCTTCATGATCAATGATGCCTTCTCCACCATTTCCTCCGTAAGATTCTGTCTTTCAGTACCTTGTCCAACATTGTCGATTGTTTGGAAAAGTTTGACTTCTTTACTTTCAGGGTGCCACTTGGATTTCACTCCACTCCCCAATTTACCTTTCAAGGTTTACATTTTACAAACTAAATTATACTCCCCCCATTTCAAATTTCTAGGTAGGCCTATATTGACTTGGCAGGGAGTTCAAGATAATAAAGAGAACTTTTGAATCTTGTGGTCTTAAATTAAAGATATGTCAAATGTACCAAAATGCTCTTTAATCTTGGAGTCTTAAACATGTCTGGTACAAAGTTTGAATTAAAGTGTTGCTGAAAAGGGAAATGGTCATTCCTTTTTAAATCAAGTAAAAGGGTAAGTAGGTCAAATAAACTGAAACAGGGGGTGTAGTCAGATTTTCCTAAAAAATAAAATGTTGTCCCTAACTTTTAACTATGTTAACAAAGCCATCTGTATTCAGCCACCAATTGCCAAACTTGAAATATGATTTTGTTGCTCCGAATCTCCACATTGAAATATATCAACGATATGAACAGTTGTCACTCTAATATTGCAAAAGATGTTATCCCGCTCTCCAAATATCAAGATTCTATCAATTCTTAAGGCAATAGTATTTGGGTCCCCTCTATACCAAAAGCAGTTAAGCACCACCTTCTAGTTTAGTCCATTCGAACGAGATTTTGCACTTGACCTAAACTCATATAAAGAAAATCCTATTTTCCCCGTGAGAGATAAAGAAAGGAATAAAGAAAATAATGATAACAAACTACAACAGAAGGTAATTCCTATGAAGAAGTCACCGGAAAAGGTGTTCATACTAGGTTGTTAGTTGTAATATCCTGCAAGGTAATCAAATTCTTCCTTGGTAGAACTACATGACACATAAATAAGTAAATGATTCAGTGTGATTGTTCTGTAAAAAAAGAGCGGCATTGTTTAAATCTGAATTTGTACACTGATAGGTTCAACTTTTAAATAGGAGCTAATCTAGTTCTTATATCTAGCAAATAATCACCATATTATATGACATATATGGCATCATCTAAATATAGCCACCCCAAACCAAATGAAAATAAAAAGAGAATTAGCTTGAAAAGGAAGGAGAAGAAAAAGAAAGAGGTGAACATAACTTAGATGGTGATTACTATGTACTCATTCTGTTAAACAAATCCCTTGATGGGTCCTTCCTCTAATCCTTTTCTTTGTGCAGATTACACTGGCTTCTTCTTTGGTTAATTTTTGGGAAACTCTAAGTCGAGTTAAGATATTTTAGTTGTGAAAGAATTTTGATTAAAATACCTTGATATGACTGCAGTAAATGCTCTGTGATGTTAATCTCAGGAAAATATGGTGTGTTGTTAGTCTCATAATCAGAAGTCATCTCTTTCCTACATAAAGAATCATCATGATTACCTACAGTACGTAATAGGAACGTTGAAAACCTTTTTCTGTAGCACGATTATACCTGGTTTTATTACATGACATTAAGGAACCTTTGTGTGGTGCTGGCCTAAATTTGCATTGTATTTCTGGGTGAAGTTTGTAGGATGAATTTATGTTGTGCATTCTAATATCTGAACACTTACCTTAGCCATAACTGAACTTGTATGACTGTAGAAATTGTATTTGACATAATGTATAGGCTGCTTACCTATAAAGTTAGGAAACATCTTGTCAGTTTGGCATATTTATTATGAAGAAACTCAAAATCCAACCTTCTATATGTGAAATCTTGTATATAAAGAACACAGAATCCAAGTTTAAAATGATAGTTCTATGAATGAAATGAATATCAAAATTCCGGCACGATAAAGAAACAATAAATTATTGTGTCAACAATTCTAATAACATTTAGTGGCATAGGAATTGAGTCTTTATGAAGAGGAGAAGGCTCCATATGTTACTTTTGTCCGAGCTTAATTTTTAAGGGGTCGTTTGGTTGGAAACAAGTTATCCTGGGATTAATTATCCTGGGATAACTTATCCCACCATATATATTGGATAACTTATCCTATCACTGTGGTATAAATAGTGGGATAAGTTATCCCAAACATGGCAACCAAACAAGACACAAAAATTTTATCCCATCACTATTATTTACCTTTCACACCAAACGACCCCTAAGTCTATAAGACATGTTATGCTTGCAAGACTTGTTGTGGTTTTATATTCTCTTCAGGTAACAAGGTCTAGTTTTCGTGTGGCTTTTTTGTTTTCTTCCAAGCATAATGAATTCTACCATTGTAAATTAAAGATGGGTTTTTCAATTTTAGGTTACTATAAACGTACTAGATTAAGGTAGGGTAAGGTTTTTGTGTACACTACCCTCCAAGACTCCAGTTGTGGCATTTACATTAGGTATGTTGTAAAATCACGCTAGATTATTGACAGCAATTAATGCCAGTATAATGAAATTCTCCTGAATGTAACATCGAAGAAGTTAATATGGTTTCATAATTTGAGGGTTGTTTTGACGTGGGAGCAACTTTAAAAATGAACTGGTCTTTCATTCATTCATTTAATCTAGTGATTAATCACCACAATACACAAAAATATGGCACACCCTAAATGTGACCCAAGAAGAACTTTATTTTTTTCAAAAAAAAAAGAAGTGAGAAAAGGCCCTGGATGTTGCTTAGTGGTAGAAGAGGTGGAGTACAACCTAGCGAAGTTCAAATCTAAATAGAGGTGAAACTAGGTGAATTCTAGTCATCTCCCATAGTTTGTGGGGATGGATTTATTCCATACTCGGGATGCAAAGTAGGCTTGACACTAGTATTGTCAGAAAAAAAAAAAAGTAAAGTGATACTTTGAGAAAAAATGAGGAGAGAACATAATATAGACGAAAATCACTATATTTCTGTGACATTTTGTTCACAGAACTGTTGGTAAACTTTTTCTCTGGTTCCTGTTGTTTTGCAAATGACTTTGGTTTCTTCTTTTAGTTATAACTTTGGGTAAGTTGTGGAAGAGTTTTGATTAGAAGTAGCTTCATGTTTTTGTTCGTAAAAGCTAGTTGGTACTTGATGTCTTTACTCTTAAGAGCTAGTTGGTACCTGCTGAAATAGGTCACTTGAGATGCACGCGAACTGGCCTAGGCATAACTGTAATAAAAAAGTAAAAAATAGGAAAAATAGGAAATAGATTTGTGACTACATGTAAGTGCTTTCTGATATTAGTATCATTATAGAATATCACATCCTTTCCTCCTAATATAAAGAGTAATCATGTGAATGAAGGCACATTCTATATAAACCCATGTCAAATATTTTAAATATTTTGTAGAGTTAAAATTCATTAATTCAATCAGTCAAATACTCAAGCATAGCAAGCCCCTCTTTTTTCTGATATTGTAAGTGTCCAGCAAGCCAGTGGTGTATGCAAGATTTTTTGTAAGTGGTGTCGATATTTAAAAATAAATAAATAATAAATAATTGATCAAATTAATAAAAATGATTTAAAATGTACTAAAAAAACATAAATCAAGTAAACTACTACAACTCTCCTCGACGAGTTTTGATATTTTCAAATGTATTCATAATAGCCTCATTGGGGATAGTACTAAATATTTCTTCTTCTATATCGTCGAGAAAGCTCTTTCAACTATAGCAGTAGTCACCGACACATAAAGCAAATTTAACTAGTTGAAACACAAGAGGATAAGTTTTGTGCTTCCTCGTCTCTACGAGTATCTTGGAAACATTACGAAGTTCCTTAAGACTGAAGAACCTTTTATCATGATCTCTAACATCAACAATGTAATTTTCAAGCTGAAAGCGAAGGTCGACTATAGAGTATTTAGCATAATCATCAGGGTATAACTCAGCCAATCTCAATATCTTTTTTCCATATTAAAGTTAGAAAATGAATCAACTCAGTTCGGCTTAGGTTTTACTTTATAACTTATTATTGTATCCAATTATGATTTGAATAAGTAATAAAGTTTTTATAATAGGTTATATATGTAGTATTCTAGTTCAACTGGTTTGTTTTAGCCTAATTTGAGTAGAAATAGGAGGTTGGAGGTTTAAATCTTTCTTAAACTTTTCTCTTTTTCCTTGAAAAAGGAGGCTCAAAAATTAAAGCAAAAAATGCACCTACTGAGATTCAAACTCAGGTGCGTTGTGCTTCATTTGCGACGTAAACCACACGAGCCACGTTACTTGCTTGTTCAAGGAGTGTAATTTTTAATATTTATACTTCTGTTTTAGTTTTTCTGATCTATATACAGATATAAATACTAAAAAAAATTAACGAAGCCGTGTCAGCTGACCCCCCTTGATTTAAGGTGGATCTGTCTCTGCAACAAGCCTATTTTACATCTGGTAGTAATGATTTTTAGGTCAAAATCAAATGTACTAGCTAGTGAATCCGAGAGAAAAGTTGAATACCAGAAGATAAAATCATGGTGGAATGGTGGAGATGCAGAACTCTAGTTTGTCCCGTAGTATGTAGCTTTAGCCTGAGTTAATGCTCTTTTTATCTGGCACAAGGTTTTGTTTAATGTGTTTGAGTGTGAGAGACAAATAGCATGTGACATAACTAGTTTACACTAAGTGGAGAGAGATATTATGACTATAGGACTTGCATAATCCTGTCACTATGATGCTATTTTTCCAATGATTTCCTTTAAATCACCTTTTTGCTTTGTCTCTAGAAGCTCATTGTGGCTTGAATTTTCGTTACAGGTTTTGCAAAAGGTACTGGAGGTATGGGATCTTCAAATCATTCCACTGGATAGCCCAGTTGCTGAGCCGGCTCAGATTGACCCAGAACTAAGAAATGCATTTATCTGTCACTTGCAGAACCATTGGTTCTGTATCAGGAAAGTAAATGGGGAGTGGTACAACTTTGACAGTCTCAAGCCGGCTCCTGATCACCTTTCCAAATTTTACCTTTCAGCGTATCTTGACTCCTTGAAAGGCTTTGCCTGGAGCATTTTCCTGGTGAGCGGAAAATTTCCCAAGGAATGTCCGATCTCTTCCTCTGAAGCTTCTAGTGGATATGGACAGTGGCTGTTACCAGAAGATGCGGAGAGGATTACCAAGTCCTACAATGCTGCACAGAGAACAGGTAGCAGAAGTGGTCAAACTCAGTGGCAATTTGTTCCCTACCGCCAATACGAGGAACAAGGTATGCTTTTAGATGAAGAAGATGAGGATTTGAAAGCTGCAATTGCTGCCAGCTTGCTGGATGCTGCCCCCGCAGTCAGCACCAAACCTGATACCTTGGAAAATGAAAATAAAGACAATAGTGCAGCTAATGCATGACAAGGGAACATTTTCAGTGTTTTAAGCCAGGAAAACTTATGAACTGTTTTTTTCCTCATAATTGCATCTGATACTGGATACTAGTTCATAATTCTGCGGCATAAACAGTGATGTTGTTTCTTATTTCAAAAAATAAATTAAAAACGATACACATGGATGTTGTTTGTTGGCTAAGAGCAAGATTTTTATATAATTTGCAAAGAAAAATGAAAAAAAAAAAACTTGATCTTCCTGGAATTTGTACTTTGTAGTCATTTCATTGAGACAGTTCTTATTTCACTTTTTTGTTCTTGTTTTCTTATTTGCTGCTTGTACATTTTTTGGATGTAAAAATTGTTTTATGCCATGTGATCGTCTCTTATTTAAATAATAACCAGGGGTTTAATGCCCGGGCGAATTTGTATTGACGTTGTACGGACGAATTTTTTATTGGCGTGAAAATAAAGAAGACGTGGTCATGTTTAAAATATATTACATTACTTTTGTACAAGGTTATACAGTAAGCTTGCTAATCAAAAGAGGGAAAATGGATGTTAGTGGAGTTGGGTATGTAGCAAGAATTGATGGGAAATAGAGGGAAGGAGAGGAATTTGAAAAGTTTAGAACTTGAAAGGTTGGATCTTGAAAAGTCCTCTAATGCTTTATTGAAAAAGGCAATAGTCCCTCATCGGTAATGGAAATGAAAATAGGAGAGTTTAAATAAATAAACACTCCTATTAATTGTTAAAAGGGTTGGAAAGAGGGACCCCCCTCGCGCCATCGTCGTCGTCGCTCGCTTCGGCTTCGGCTTCGGCTTTGGCTTCGGCTTTGGCAAATGATCGATCAAGAGATAATTTTTTGGACAAATTTATTTTAATTATTTATTTAATTAATTTAATGGCCAAAAATTATTTTCAATTAATTAGTTGATAACAGAAGTTAATCGAAATGTTTTCAACTTTTTAGTTAACCGACCCGACTCGGATCCGCGCGCGTGACCCATTTTAAATTCCGTTATATTTAAAAAAATTCCCGCCATGACTGTTCTGAAAGGTTGCAACTTTCAGGAGCAGTCAATACCATTTGAAAGTTTGCAACCTTTCATTAATGGTCGTGTCAATTCT
The DNA here is from genome assembly GCA_027705065.1 of Solanum peruvianum. Taxonomy (NCBI): domain Eukaryota; kingdom Viridiplantae; phylum Streptophyta; class Magnoliopsida; order Solanales; family Solanaceae; genus Solanum; species Solanum peruvianum. The sequence continues at coordinate 66,811,565 of JAKWJD010001764.1, read as the reverse complement.
GAAAAGGTTGCAACCTTTCAGATTATATTCTTCTTGCCTATAAATACCATTTAGTCTTCAGAAATTTCCCAACGAATTTTTCTAATCTTCCTTGTTCTTAAAAAAACACATATTTCTTCGTGTACTTTCCTGTTGTGGATTGATTCGCTGACAGTAGAGTTTTTGGTATCTATACTCTACTGATTAAGATCATTTTACCCTGGGATGTTATATTCCAAATCAAACCTCGGATACTAGAGGGGAATAATTTCCTTAAGGGGACACTGTGAATTCAGTGGACTTGATTTTCTTCCTAAATTATCAAAAAAAAAGAGTATTCCTGATTTTGGTAAATTTTACAGATTCAATTATTTTTTACAAATAAATTTCTGTTCATCTTATTTACTGGTTCTAAAAATCTCAGTTACTTCGTGTTTTCTGACTGATTTATTACAACCAGTAATTTCTGATTTTCATAACACAGATTGGCAACAAGTGGTTCAATTGCGTGTTTGGCTGTCAAAGATGGATTCTGAATGGAGTTCTGGCAAAAAGAATTGACTAGCCTTTGTGGTAAAGGAGAAACTGTACAAAGTGGTGGGGCAATTAATTGACTTCATGAGATCTACAAAAGTGAGCAAGCTTTGTATTTCCTGTGAGGCAGTAACATTACATCAAATATGTGCATTTGAGATTATAGCATAAACAAATGAAATTGCCTTTACCTTTCCTGTACCAAGGTTAAAAGTAGCCGCCGAAAAGCTTGGATTAACTATAGAAGTTGTTTTCAAAGAAAATGCCTGGTTAGTATGTTGGAGAAACAGTGGTTGAACAATGAATTAAGAGTGATAATCACCTTTAGTTTGTTTTTTCTGAAGTTGGTGGCTGCAGCTTGTGTTTTATTCTCTGTGATGATGATTTTGCTTGTTCATTCACTTGTTCTGGTCCAGTTTGTTGTTTTCTTTTGCTTGATTCCTGGATATTGGTTTTGTTTGGTGCTGTAGGGATAGTTGGAAATTCGGCTATAGATTTGGGGGGAAGGGGGGCTTTTGGCGATTTTCTCTTAAATAAATTACTTCTTTATAGTTAACTTTGTATTTGTCACTCATCAACCATTAAAAGGATAAAGGATATTTTTTTTAGGTTGTTCCTAAAGTTGACATCGATTTTGACTTAAACATCTTAAGTAGACTTTGTTCATTTTGAACACCTCAATTGAGGGTCTATTGTATATTTTGACACGCTTTTGATAATTAGCTAAAGGCATAACCCATCGGTGATCTCTTAAACTTGGCACAAAGTTTCACTTAACCACATGTGATATATCAAAATAATTCTAAACTAATGATATTTAAGTAAAAAGAAAAATAACCACTTACTTGCTGACACGTGGCATTTACAACTCAAATAATAAATATCTTTTAAAAGGAAATTCAACAAATCTAATTCTCAAGAAACTCAAACTTGTCTTCTTCACCCCCTCCTTTTTACTTCTAAAAAAATCAGTCATAACTAACAATGGAAGAATTTTTTTTTACTTTCTCGTATGTGCAGAGGATTCAAATACGTGAACACGAAATAGAGTAATTATTTTATGGCGCTGAAATTTAATTGTTGGATCTAAAGAAACAAAATGAGCAGAAGAAAATAGTTGTGGCAATTTTTAGATCTGAAAAATTAAAAATTATTTTGATTTTAAGATTCATGGCGATGTTGCATTAGCGTGGTTTGATGGTGTCTGGTAGATGAGATAATCACAAAGATTGAGGGGAGAAGATGAACAATGTTTTAAAAATAATTTTTTTGGCCTGAAAGAAAGCTCCTCACGCGCTGACTTTGAGTGTATTACACTCACCGTGTCATGTGAGCGCAAAGTGTCAAAATGACACAGCGAGATCTTATATGAGAGTTTTAAAATGAACATCGCTCAATTAAGATGTCTAATTGAAATTTTGTGTCAAGTTTAAAGAGTCATCGATGAATTAGACAAAATTAATATATTTTTAAAACTATGACCAAACACATCAAACTTTTCAAAAATATTTAACATTTATATAAAAGCCTGATCCAAAGTTAGACGGAAATAATTCTAAGAAGTCCAAGGTTGAATATGGCCGGAAAAGATTGAAGGAGGACTTGTCCTGCAATTTAACTATGCAGCTAGGGTTTGTAAAATATTTACCAAAATTTCCCTTAAACGCCGTCGTCGCTTCCACTGCTTCTCATCAAAGTCTATATAAATATTGCGTTTACCCAGCCAATCTTCTCGTCATCGGCGCTAGGGTTTCTCAGCGTCTTCTTCAAATGATAAACTCTCTGTTCAATCGGTTCCTTATTTCTTTCTTCTATGTGTTTTTTCTTCTATTTTGCAATGGATCTGTGAGGAAACATAAAATACTGAAATATTCAACATGAGGATATATAAATTCTTTTGGTATTTCACTTTTCTGAGATCCAATCTATCACTGTGCATACTTAATTCTTTATTTCCGTTGTGTTTTTTAGTTATGGGATCGAGGATGTGATAAACAATTTATCCGAGTTCTGATTCCACATTGGAAATGTAGATTACTTCTCTAAAGCTGAGATCCCCTTTTAAAACTCTAATTCTAGTTGTTGCATTAACAAAATCCGGTACTTTGGATTTTCCATTTTTTTTGGATCTATGATGATTAGTATTATTACTGCGTTATCTTTCTAGAATTTCCAGTAATGGGATTGAAGAAGATTTTTCTAACTGAGATCCAGTCTTCTTTTAATTTGCATAATTTCTTTGCTACCCAGAAATGCATCAATGATGAATAATCCAATTCGTTATCCTTGCACTTTGATTGCTAAATGAAGAAAATCATGGGGAAATATAATCTGAGATGCTTTTCTGATCATATCATTAAATTGGTTCTTTTTGCAACAACCCGAATTATACGATTTCCACTTCTTACATTAATTAAGATTAACATTACCAGATATTAGTTAACTTTTAAAAAATGAATAATTTCAAATTTTGAAATTTAATGTCTTTTTAAAATTTTGAAATTTCTCAAAGTTTAATTATTTCACTTTTCATATAACCTTCGAGATTCATTCTTTATAAGTTCAAGATAAGAATGATATTTTTACTCAAATTTCTTATATTTATATCTTGTAATTTATTTACTTTTTAACATGTTCATAGTAATACAATTTTATTGAAAGCACGTTTTGGATAATTTTTTTAATCTTAGAAAAGATGGAAAGTTGTCCCTTGAGATATGTAAAGTATACAAATTATAAAAAAACATATTAGTCATTTTTTATTTTACCCTGTGATAAAGAAATCAATTTTATTATTTTGCCCTATTATGCACATAATATTAAGTTAGAAAAAAAATATACACATGCTATAGGAATAGCTAATATTGTGAATTGTTCACATTTAAAAAGTCATACTAATAGCTGAAATGGAAAAAAATGTATAGCTAATATTATGAATTGTTCACATTCCAATAGACATATTAATAGTTGATGGAAAAAATGTAATTGATTCTATCTTATAGAAAAAGTAAGGGTAGTTTAATGGGCAATTTTCATATATATCAAATAAAAAATTCATATCTATCTGTTATAATAGCAAAGTTTATATAATTAGGCTTCATAGCAAATATATAACTATATAATTTGTTATACATATACAATTGTATAATTCACTGATTTAAATTGTATAATTTGCTGGTCTCGCTATACATATACAATTGTATGATTCGCTGACCTAAATTATATAATTTGTTGGCCTATTTTGCTGCAAATAAAATATTTATTTATTATATAATTATAAGTGTATAGGAAGAAGATATATTTTTTCTCTCGCTTTATACAAAAAGAGAAACACAATCTATACACTTCTATTGTATAAAGCGGGATAAAATTGTATTTCACTTCAATTATATAATTATAATTCGCTGGCTTTTTTCTCTACAATATTTGTATAAAATTTACATTTGTATACAATTGAATCGAAGTAAAATGTTTGTAAATTGTATAATTAAGTGTATAGCACGGAGATATATACTTTTGTATATGTATATACAATTTTTTCTCGCTTTATAAAAACAAAACACAATTTATATACTTCTGTTGTATAAAGGGAGAGTGGCGAGCAGAGGGAGAGTGGTGAGCGAGAATGGGAGATGGCGAGCGAGAATGGGAGAGTGGCGAGCGAGAGTTTTCGGAGAGAGAAGACTGACAAACTCGGGCAAACGTTTGCTATAAAACACAATTAAATCAAACAATAACTATTGTATTTATTTTAGGTTATTAATTTATTATTACATACAATTATCCCTAATTTAAATTATATAAAAATATTGTGTAATTATATTTTTTATTTATATATCAAACACATGAAGTTATATAAATTTGTTTTACTAAAATCCCACCAAAGGTTGATTTTATTTAGACATAACATGATAACATAGGAATGCTATCAACAAAGACAGTAATGAGTAAAAAGTATTTTTATTTTAGAGATATCGAATTAGAGTTTTAATTGCAACTGCCTTTGTAACGTGTGACCAAGTCCAATCAAGAATCTTTGCTATCGTTATTTTTTTGGTTAATAATTCTGTATGGGTTTGGATATAGTTTTGTGGCTACATTCTATTTGAACTCATAATTTTGACATGATATATAAAAGAATAATGTTAAAATTTATTAAAATATTGATAGTAGTATGTAAAAGCTCATAAATTCAATTTTCTAATAAATTTTTATGGTAAATTTTAAATTTAAATTCTCAATATGCTACTCGCGGTGAGATATATAAAAAATGCTCTGAAGCGTAAATTGAAAATGTAAATTCATAAGATGTAAGTCCTAAAATTCGAGGCATAAATCCCTGAACATAAAATTGTAGAAGCTTTGGCGTTTTAATTTTTTTTTTTGCTTTAAATCATATTTTTATTATTGATATAATGATATTTCTCAAATAATAATGATTAATGATAATCCTTTTTTCTTCATTGAATATTAATACTTATCTCACATAAAAATCATCATTTATTAAAAAGTTTATTTTTCCTTATTTTATTAAGTAATAAAACTATTCCTATATTACACTTGTATAATTCTTTTCATATTATAATTATTACTCTTTCAATTTCATAAGCGTTTGTAAAGTTACATTATTATAAATTATTGTAAAAGTCATATAAATATTTCTTATTAATTAAATTGAAACATCAATAATAATATCTTCTTAATAATTGAACATATTTTAAATCGAAAATGGACAAGCTCCAAGAGGAAAAAAACATCAACGTCAGTGTGAAGTCCTGGTCCAGCTGGTCCCCTTAATTTTCAAATTTCAAATTTGTTCATCTGAGCCGTAAATTCACTATATTACAAACCGTAAAACGCTTTACTGTATTTTTTCTTCTCATTTCATTTGTATTCCAGATTTACTCATTTTAATTTCTGCATATTTTGTTGAGATTTGAGTTTGAAAATGCGTGAAATCCTTCATATTCAAGGTGGACAATGCGGTAACCAAATTGGTGCCAAGTTTTGGGAAGTTGTTTGTGCGGAACACGGCATTGATTCTACCGGACGTTACAGCGGTGATTCTGATCTCCAGCTTGAGAGAATTAATGTCTATTACAATGAGGCTACCTGTGGAAGGTTTGTTCCTAGGGCTGTTCTTATGGATCTGGAGCCTGGTACCATGGACAGTATTAGATCTGGTCCTTATGGACAGATCTTCCGTCCTGATAACTTTGTTTTTGGACAATCTGGTGCTGGTAACAATTGGGCTAAGGGACATTACACCGAAGGTGCTGAATTGATTGATGCCGTTCTCGATGTTGTTCGTAAGGAAGCTGAGAACTGTGACTGCCTTCAAGGTTTGTGTTTAGGCATTTTTGTTTTTGTACATCTGTGCATTTTTTTTTTTTGACGTTTTCTGTGTTTAATTTTCAGGATTTCAAGTGTGCCATTCATTGGGTGGAGGAACGGGATCTGGTATGGGTACGCTTTTGATCTCAAAGATCAGAGAAGAATACCCAGACAGAATGATGCTTACCTTCTCCGTTTTCCCTTCACCTAAGGTTTCTGATACTGTTGTTGAGCCTTATAATGCTACCTTGTCTGTGCATCAATTGGTTGAAAATGCTGATGAGTGCATGGTTCTCGACAACGAGGCTCTATACGATATCTGCTTCAGAACCCTAAAGCTTACCACCCCAAGCTGTAAGTCATTGTTTGCGCTCTCATCTGTTTGATTTTTGTATAGTTAGTTGTTGTCAGTTATTTTAGGGTTCACATGGAATCATCTGTTTTTAATCTCATGGAACAGTTGGAGATCTAAATCATCTGATATCAGCTACAATGTCTGGTGTCACCTGTTGCTTGCGTTTCCCTGGACAGTTGAACTCTGATCTTAGGAAGTTAGCTGTGAATCTGATTCCATTCCCTAGGCTCCATTTCTTCATGGTTGGTTTTGCACCACTGACTTCACGTGGTTCTCAGCAATACAGGGCTTTGACAGTGCCAGAGCTTACACAGCAAATGTGGGATGCCAAGAACATGATGTGCGCAGCTGACCCACGTCATGGAAGATACTTGACTGCCTCTGCTATGTTCAGGGGTAAGATGAGCACGAAAGAAGTGGATGAACAGATGCTCAATGTGCAAAACAAGAACTCTTCCTACTTTGTTGAATGGATTCCAAACAATGTCAAGTCAACTGTTTGTGATATCCCACCAACCGGGCTTAAAATGGCATCTACCTTCATTGGGAACTCAACATCCATTCAAGAGATGTTTAGGCGTGTGAGCGAGCAGTTCACTGCTATGTTTAGGAGAAAAGCTTTCTTGCATTGGTACACAGGGGAAGGAATGGACGAGATGGAGTTCACTGAGGCAGAGAGTAACATGAATGATCTGGTATCTGAATATCAGCAGTACCAGGATGCCACTGCTGATGATGAGGGAGAATATTACGAGGAGGAAGATGAAGAGGATGTCAATGAGAATTAAACCCCAACTTCCTGTTGATGTTCTTTCGGCAGTTGCAATGTAATGTAATGTGTCTTGATAGCGAGTGCGATCCTGTAATATTTTTTGTTGTTGTTACTTAATTATTCTGGTGTTTTGTGACTATTAAGTTTCTATTGCTATTTAGAGTAGGCTCTCTGTGTTGCCTTTTACTACTAGTATTATCTTGTTCTATTTCATCTCTTCTTGTTTATTTATATGTGTTTCTTCATGAGTTGTTGCTGTTTAATACTTTGATATGCAGGTCAAAGTTGGTTTAGTTTTGACTGACCGAGCCAGCTCCATGAAATTCTTACCTCAAAAGTTCATTTAGCCATGTTCTTACTTTGGAATTCTTACCTCAAAAGTTCATTTAGCCAATTACTGGGTTCTACATTTGCAAGCCGTGTTTATTATGATTATGCTAAATACATATCTCATAACCAAAGGAGAGATATGGACAAATTTATTAGCATATCTGTAATTAAAAAAGGGATTCTTAGACACTGTAGGGACCTATTTTGTTCAGTGACATGGAGAAGCCATGTTTAGATTTTTGACACTGAAGGATGATATACTTTGTTAATGCTTAGATGCTGATTTTAAGTTTTAAACTTCAGGTTCTGACAAGGGACATGATCGGAGAAAGACTCTGTACATGAAAAAGACAAGCTGTCACAACTGCTAACTCTACTGTGGCTGGTGCATGTCTTCTCATAACAACAGACTCAGCTAATGGCTCCATCCAAAGGGTTCGTAAATCTACTCCTAAGTTATAAAGGAGTCTTTAGTTTGAGTCGTATTAATTAGAGTTAGTTAGTCGAATCATCTATGTTTTAGTCTAGCCTCTTTACATCATTGTTTTGATGTTCTCTTGGGTAGAGTTGCCTAGGAGTGTCAATTAGAATTAGTTGATGTATTGGTGCAACAAAGTTGCTGCTTGTTTATGCTCTTATTTTCGAGATCTGAGTTGGTGGCTAGAGTTAGCCTTGTTGGGTTCTTGAAGTCTAGATCAACTAGGGTTAGTTGGTTTAGTGGACAATAGAGTTATAGTTTAGCTTCCTTCGCAGTAGAGTTGCTACAGTAAAGTGAAAGGGATTAAGAGTTTAATTCATATGTTGCAAAAGTTTGTAATATGAAGTTTTTTTCGTTTTGAGTGAAATGGAGTTTGGGTTGAATCCCGCGAGTACAGGTCGTGATTTTCATCTCCCTTTGAGCAAGGAGGTTTCTTTGTAAAATCCTAGTACCTAATTTACTTTGAGTTATTCATTTTTCGCACTATTATTCTGTCAGGGACCTAATTCAATTATCACTGGTGGATGTATACAATCTAACCGTTCAGTTCTACCTAATCAGGATATCTAATGCATTGTTATTTTACTATTGGATTTTCCCATGAAAATAATTGTCAAACACTTAAATAAAGTAGTGTATGAGCTAGCTTTTGATAGTATATTTTGAGTTTTTGAAGTTGTTTTGGAAAAATAGATTTCAAAATTAAAAGTTGTGTTTGAACACGTAAAATGTTCCAAAAAAAATTAAAATTTTGTCAATGAAAATGAAATTTTATCCAAAAAGTAATTCGGGCTAGCATTTAGAATTTGATTTTCTTTAAAGAAAAAGACAAATCAAATGTCATGAACAATTTTTCTTTATTTTATAAAATATGGCCAAAACTGGAGCTAGTCAAAGGTGAATTGAAGAGGTTTTACACTTTGCTGCAATTTTTTTATGGTTCAAAATAAATGATTTTTTCATTTTATGAATTTAAAGTAATTAATTTTTTTCAATCAAAATTACTCTTTAATGAGGTTTTCAACAACCTAGTTTTAACAAGGAAGTCAAGTAAAAAAGATTAGAAAACATATATGTTTTATATTTCCTCACGTTAAGAAAACTTAAATTACACGTATAATTTACCAAGTTAATATTATTAATCATATTTATAAAATTTGAATTTGATTACTATAACTTTAATAGTACAAAGAATTCTTAATTTGCTAAAGATAGACAAATAAAGTAAAATCTTAATTTTTGATATAGAAATTATGTATATATAAAAATCTTATGTTGTTTTACCGCCTTTTCATTTTTTTTTTTTAAGTATTCTTAACTTTTGAAATAGTCCCGCGCTTGTTATAAAGTCCCTCATCACATTCTCCTGCTCTTTCCCTCCTTATTCACAACACACTGCAATTCCCCCCTCAAAAAAAAAATAAAAAAAATCTCTGAGAGATGAAGAAAGTGAAAACCAAAGCTGAAAATATAGGCAAAGGAAAAGTAACTTCTATCCAAGTTGCTTTCATCGTTGATCGTTACCTCTCCGATAACGATTTCACCGAAACCCGCTCCACTTTCTGCTCTGAAGCTTCTCATATCCTATCCAACTTGCCTGTCAAGGAGGTAATAAATTCACGCACATACATATGGATTCATTTTAGAATCTCTAATGTTTTAATGTATTACTTGAATAAATTGTTTTGTGACAGGCGCCGAGGAGTTTATTGAGTTTAGGAGCAATGTTGGATGAGTACATATGTTTGAAAGAGCAAAAAGTTTTCTTAGAGCAAGAGAAATTGCAGGTTCAGAATTTGTTAAGGGGGATGCAACAAGTTATGAATGGTTATAATGCAAGTGCAAATCTGTTGCCCTCTGCCCTAGTTCCTGCTTCTTCAGGACCTTTGCTCCAACAGTCTTCACCAGGTTTCAATTCTGGTCTTCTTTTTTTATTGCTAGTTATCCTATATATACTTGTCTATGTGTTTGTTATATGGGATCTTAACAACATATCCATAGGCCATAAAGTGAAGTCTAGGGAGGTAAAGCATAAGCAAATCTTATGGAGATAGAGACACTCTTATGAAATGAAGAAAACATGACAACTGATATGAAAACCAATATTGGACCATACAAAAGAGAAAAAACATTAGCAGCATTATTATATGGTTATAGATATCAAAAAAAAGAAAAGAAACTACATGAATAAGCCTAAGACTACGGAAAACTTGTTCATGGGGTTTGCTCAGTAATTGTGAGAGCCAGTAGCTCCAAGATTTTGCCTATAATGATTGTATCCAACAAAACAAATTCTAATTTTTTCTGGGTCGTTGAGTACTCATTAGTTGAGCTGCAAGGTCCCAGATAGGAAGAACTATTATTTCTCTCATACTTCGGCATTTGTTTAAGGTTGTTTTTCAACAAAAATACACTTAGGTCCCAGATTCCCAACTTTATATATACAAATCCTTAAGACCTTAAGATATATAACCTTGAGTCTCAAATTCCCAATTTTGACATCGATGGAGCTACAAGATATGGAGAAATCCTTGTACTTGCAAATCCTTAAGACCTTTACATAGTCTCTGTATTAACTTGAAGGACGATGTTGTAGGTGCACACATCATGATGTTTCCTATTGGCTTTGCATTTAGCTTGTACCAGTAGTTTTCCGGTTATGGCTGATGAACTTAAGTTGGATTTTCTTCTTCTTTTGACTCTTTCAATCAACTAACATTTAATTTCAACACAAACAACCTACCTAACCACTCAAAACTTACTTTTTATGTACACTGATGTGATTGCCAAATGGCAATTGCAATAAGCTGTAAAACATTTACTTGATGTCTTATTAAATTTGGCTCTCAGTCCATGGCGCTTATATTACATTGTGGCATAGTGGACATATATTCACAGATAGAGTTGCAGGACTTCCAAGGAAAAATATAGGGATGTAGCATCATCATTAACCAGACAGGATTGAGTTTGTGTCATTACCATGATACGATAATGATCTATTGTTTATTCCCTGAAAGATATACTATTCCATGTTTTTGAATGCCTATACCATTCCTTAAATGCAAGAATCAGGCGATAATCTATTCTTAGACCAATCATTTTGGACAAATTATCTGGTAGTGACATTAAATCGTTATCAAATTTATCAGGTTATTGTTCTGCATACACTAGTCCAGCTCTTATGTCAGCATCAATGCCTTCCAAAGCTGCTGCTGATACCATGAAATTTTCTACTCCAAGTTCCGTCCCGACAACTTCAAAAAGGAAAGGGTCCAAGAATGTTGTTTCAGATGCTTCCATAGCTGCCAAGAAATATCGTACACGGTCACCCACAAATCAGTTGTCACTTAAAGGTAAATTTTATTGGTGTTAGACTTTGTGTATCTCATGTCTTAATATTATGGTGATCACTGAGTAGTTGGTACCGTTTTCCTTGCAGGGGCTAGTTCAATGCCACAAGATGATAAGCATAACAATAATTTGAAGAGCTCTGCGGTTCAGCCATCAGATCCCATTGATGAACCTAAGAGGTCACCAGTCCAAGGATCTAACAAAAATTCATCAGTTCGAGGATCTAACAATGCGAAGTGTTTGTCTGAGCACCCCATTCAATCCCCTCTAACTAATTATTCTGACCCTAAGACACCTCCAATACAATCTTCATCCCAAACTGACAAATCTATATCTCCGCTTGGAATTTATTCAACAGCAACTTCCATCAAAGAAGCTGCTCCCTCTCATCTAATGTCGACTAACCACATGATAATCTCTGCAGAGACAATTCAAGTGACCCCCACCAAACAAATAGCATACTATTCCATAGAAAGAAATCACCGTGTTTCGACTTCCTCACCAGTTAATGCAAACTTGAATAGGTCTGTGAAGAGAGATCAAGTAAAAGGTAGGTTAGATTTTGATGCCTCAGACATTCCAAGTAGTTCAGAGGTACCACAAGTTCCTGACAGGATTTTAACATCTGATTCTGAGAAGGAAGGAGATACTTTTGACTTGGATTTATCTAACTTTGATCTTCTGGGAGAGAATTTCAATCTTGCTGAGCTGCTGCATCATTTCGACATTGATGTACAAGGGGTTGATCATTCTTGCCAGGACAAACTGGACTTTTTTCCAGATTCCTTTTCAGGGTATAATTTCTTGTTTTTCTGTCCACGAAGAAAGATTTCTTGTTGCATCCTTCATATAATACCAACTTAGCTACAGAATCTGAGTTTCCATCTAATGTTTAATGCTCAGGCCACCATATGAATCTGGAACTGTCAACATTGACGGAAACCAAATAACATCACAGCTTTCATCGACAGTTACCCAAGTCTTTTCAGAGAAGGATACAAGTTTACAAGGTAAAAGAGAATTCTTGACTGAACAATTGAATGTAAACTTCTTTCATGTGAAAGTGATGTGAATACATTTCAATTTTATCATTGATTCTTCAGGTTCAGATACTGTGAAAACTATGAAATCGGTTACCAAACGTGTCCAACTTTTAAGTCCTGGTAAGTGGTAGTTGCTTCACCTTCAGCTTTACTTTTGTTTTGTACAAAGAGCTAATAGATGCCATAAGACTAATCGATTCTGTATCATTTTACATCTTTGCAGTTAAGAGTAATAGAAGCTCGAGACATTAGAACTTGTGAGCAAGAAATGACGAATTTCTTCAACGGATGGATATGGAGGCTGACATGCTAGAATTCATCACAGCTGACCTTATTTATGAAATCCAATAGAAATTACCTTTTTAAGTTCTAAATTTCGACTATTCATTCATTTGTAAATATAAGATGGATTTGAGTAAGATAGAAGCCTACATTTTGTCGTTTGATAAAGTAAAATGCTTATGGTACATAACTTGTATCGCATCAGATGATACATCAAATGAGATAGTTCTCAGGCAAGGTACTTTTCCAGCTTCTCAATTTCTTCTGGGCTTCCAATAAAAATAGGTGTTCGCTGATGTATCTGCATCAAATAAAAGTAATTAAGGTTTTTTTTAATCATTATATCACACCACCTACACCTTAAATTCAATCTTCAACTATAAATACTGTTAAAGGATCTTAATTACGTTTTCCTTGAATGTAAAATTTTCAAATTTACCTGCTCAGGCATGATTTCCAGTATCCTTTGGTTGCCATCTGTTGCTTTGCCACCAGCTTGTTCTATGATATAGCTCATGGGCGCACACTCGTACAATAGCCTCAAGTTCCCATTTTTGCTGTTCTTGTTCTTAGGATTTCCATATATCCCTCCATACAACAACATTCTGTGGATTTCACCCACGAGACAACCTATGTAACGGCCTGAGTATGGCTTGCCATTAGGACCTGGTTGCTTTAAGTGGTCAAGATAACTCTGCAATTTCTCATCCCAGAGATCATAGTTTCCCTCATTAAAAGAATAGATCCTTCCAGCCTTGGGTATTTTGATATCTTCATGTGTCAAAACAAATTCTCCATATGCAGGGTCTAAAGTAAATGCATATACTCCGTTTCCTACCGAGAGTGTGTAGACCACTGAACTTGAATAAAGACAATATCCTGCTGCTACTAAATTGCTCCCTGGCTGACAAACACTGACTATACACTTCTCCCTGGCTTGATCTATCTGAAAATCCAAAAGAAATATACTGCTTTTCAATTTAAAATTTTACGCAACATTGTACTGAAATGAGTACAAAAAATGGAGTGATATGAACAATGATGATTCATATAGCCGACCGCAACTTGTACTTAAGTTTCATGTTAGAATTGCGAGATTACCGTGGAATCATCATCCATGTCTACAAGGCATTGCTGATCTGGACCATAAATTCCAAAAATTGATCCAGTGGTTAAGGCAATATCAATGTTAGCAGATCCATCAATGGGGTCAAACACTACAATATAATTTCCAGAATAAGTTTCTTCAACTGCCACGGGTACGTCTTCTTCCTCTGATGCTATAATCCCTGTCCTCCCACTTGATCTTAGACAATTACAGAACAACTACAACACTCAAAGATCACCTTTTTACTGGTCAGTGCACTAAACTTCACAATAGTCTAAGTGTTACAAGGTAAAAAAAAAAAGCAACAAACCTCATTAGATATAACATCAAGTTTCTTCTGATCTTCACCTTGGATATTAACAGTGCCTTGAGTTCCAGTAATGTTTACAATACTAGACCTTTGTAAAAGCGATGCGATTTGCTTGCAGGCTAGTGATATGCTCGAAAGAACTATGGCTAATTCTGCATCTATGTTGCCTGCTTGTTCTTGCTGCAACAACCATGTTGTCAAGTTTACCATTTCATATCTGTTTTTCGGTTTCTTGATCTGTGCTGGAGCTGTTTTTGCTCCTTCCAAGCTCGCTGCTTCGCAGCGGATTCTTGAATTAGGACTGAAATTTCCATGGATGAGATGTTGTGATCTCTTGATATTGGTGGGGAAGAGATGGAAATTAGGAGAGAGATGAGAAAAGGAAGAAGAACTTGAGCATTTGGTTCCAAGAAGAGCTTCAGCCATTTCTCCCCATCTCTGAATTGACTACTGCGGTTGCCTGCTTATCTTTTTTCCTTTTGACAATTGTGTGAACATAACTTTTTCACAACAATATCCAAAGGGCTTGAAGATCAAAAGATCATATGTGGCTGAAAATTCAAGGGATCAAAATAACCTAACAGAAAAGATGCAACCTTTGGACTTAATTAAAAAGAGAAACTTGGAAAAACTACAAGTTAATATTCAATGCCAAAAAAGTCATATTTTTGCTCAAAATCTATTTAACTTGCCAAGCTATTGATTATTGTAATGTGAAAGACAAAAAGAGCCATTATTTCAATGCTAAAGGAGTCTCTCACACTTTGGATACATAAAAGGGTAGTTCAGTCTCGTGTTTACGCGACCCCTAGGGGTGATTTACGCAGCCTATCCGGATCTAAGTATAAGTGATTGATTTTCATGTTTTGAAACCATGACCTATATGTCACACGAAGACGAGACCTTTTTGGGCTTTTCAAAAACTAAGCTAGTAAAAAGGAAATAAGGAAAGAACAAAAAACAACAGCTGTAAACTATCTCAACCTATTCTATTTTTGCTTCTGTCTCAATTGGAGTCCTCGCCAACACTACTCCAGTTCAGTCCATTGAGCCTCGACCTCGAGGCTACTCGATGCTTGTAAAATTTTAAGAATATGTGGTAAAATTTTAAGAATATATGGCATATAAGCACCATTCCAATTGTACAGTGAGTTGAATCACTGCAAAGCTTGTCAAGACTATATAATCATCCAAGTCTTTGCGCTTAGACTTGTGAGAAGAATTTCTTCCAAGTAATATACAAATATACAGCTCTTCATGTGTTTTGTTTGCTTACAAAACTAAAGTAGTTAAAAAACTAATGAATAACCCCTTCAGTTCACATCTGTATACTTTTCCAATATTTCAACTTCTTGTATGCTTCCAATGTACAATGGAACGCGTTGATGTATCTGCAATGAAAGAAACGGAAGAAAACAAATTAACTAACCTACTTTGCTTGTTGACAGAAGATGTAGCAGTCAGTTTGTTCTCACCTCAACTGGTTGAATATCAAGAATTCTTTGTTGGCCATCCGATCCTTTGCTCATCGGGGCACACTCATACAAAAGCCTCAACTTCCCATTCCTGCTCTTCTTGTCTCTCGGGTAGCCATAAATGCCACCATATAGAAGAGTCCTATGAAAATCACCAACCAAACTGCCAATGTACCTGGCTGCGTAAGGCTTACCAGTAGGACCGGGGTCCTTCAAATGATCGATGTACTTCTTCAATCTGTCGTCCCATAGCTGGTAGTTTCCTTCATTGAACGTCCAGCCTTAGGTATTTGGATGTTTTTTTGAGTCAGAATGAACATTGGATCCAAGGTGAAAGAAAAAACACCATTTCCCAACGTGAGCACGAAGATGACTGAGCTCGAGTACATGCAGTACCCTGCTGCTAGAAGATTGTTCCCTGGTTGGCACACATTCGCTATGCACCTCTGCTCCACATTGTCAAGCTGCAAGTTTGGACATGTGTATTCGATATGGTTAACTACTCAGGCGAAAAATTAGGCTCCAGAAAGTCAATCAATCTGATAGAATTCATAACTAGATAGACAAAAATGATTATAGCAATATATAACAAGTATGACAATAAAAGATCCTACTTCTCCTGACTCTCGATAAGAGAGGATACATAGGTACATACCGTGGTAGAATCTTCAAAATCAAGGAGACAATCGTCATTTGGAGTGTATATACCAAAGATAGAGCCAGTAGATACAGCAGCATCAATATTTGATGATCCATCAAGAGGATCAAACACCACGATATAGTTTCCATAGTAACTCTCCTCTACTGCCACTGGTACATGCTCTTCCTCCGATGCTATGATCCCTGTCCGACCACTTTGCCCTCATACAATTAGACAATAAATTTATTCTATTAGTTGTATAAATATATACAAAAAAGCGTAAAAGATACTTTTTGAACTAGCTCAAATATACTCTTAAATTATATTTCGGCTCAAATATATCCTTTTCGTCAAACTATAGGATAAAAATATCTTTCTCATTCACATAATATATTAAAACGCCACTTGAATATTACGTGATATGCCACACAGGTCAATAGACTTTTACTTATACCACTTAAACTAATAAACTTACCCCTATTTCCCTTAAAATTTGGAAATAGAAAATAGGGGTAACTTGTGTCCATTTCTAAGCATATCGTTGACCCTTGCCTTAACTCCCCTATAAGACCCCTCTGGACACAACAGGCTTTTTCTTGGGGAAAGGAGTATATCCTTTGTTCTTCAAAAAAAGCAAGAGATCCCTTTGAACTATTCTATAACAGGTACGTACACTATATGTTTAAATTTTAATTTTGATTTCAGTCATTAAGGTTCTTTTTTTTCTTGAGGTTTTCTATTTGGATTTTTTAAATATTAAATTAATTTATTTCTGTCGAATTTTTAAATTTTTAAATCAAATCAAACTAATAAACCTCATAATTTTTCGGGTTTCAAGATTTTTTCGGATAAAGTATTCATATAAACATATAATTAACTTGTTTTCCAAATATTTTTCTTTAGTCCAACCAAAATAAAACTATCTAAGGTGTTTCTTAAGAAAATAACACAAAATACGATATGAGTGATGACACTAAAATATTCAATAAAAAGTAATAATGAAATAGTATAAAATAAATATATTGTAAATTAATAAGTCATAATGAAAATTGATCATAATTTAAAAATATTAGATCATGCTAAAATAGGTCTAATATATATTAATTACATGATTAAACATTAAAGAAAAATTAAAATTAGGTTATGTATTTTAAATGTCTAAAACGAATGTAAAACTAAAAACAAATATTCAACATTATTGTTATTCTTAGTCAGTGGCGGAGCCACCACAGCTCCCTTTGACGGAATATTATTTTTATATGATTAAAATAGTTTTTAGGTATATATAGTAGATGTCGAACCTCCTTCAGCTACTTTCATGTGTCTGTTTCTTCGGATTTTGAATCCCCTTAGCGTTGATTAGTTTTTTTGGTTGGTATTATTGACCGGTAAACTTAAGTATAATTTCGTGGATTCATAATATTTTCTCTACAAAGTATATATAATTTGTGAATAAATTTGAGGAAATTTCCAAATTTTCATATAAGAATTCAAAAACGTAAAGTAATGGGCGCAAATAACACATTGAATGACATGCAATTCTATCTTGATTAATTATATGATTTTAATTGCAAATTACACATTTAGAAGATGAAAACAAAATTGGATTATGAAGCATCAATCAAGGGCTAATTAAACTACACATTTAGAAGATGAACAAAAAATTGGATTATGAAGGCATCAATCAAGGGTTAATTACATTAGCCAAAAGAGTAGGATACGGAAATATCTACTTGTTCTCTAGTTTGGTAAAAGAAAATGACATAACAGTACTGTAACAAAATCGGAATTTTTGTTAAGGACAGTAAAATATAAAATAATAAACATATAAAAAATTAAAAAAATACTATATTTACTATATATCAATAGAATATAATTTTTTGCCAAAAGTACATCTTAACTTTTACCTATATGCACAACTCTAGACATATAACGTCGTATTTTTAATATTCACGTCATGTAGAATATCTTCCCCCTAAACCGTTACTACAAGTCCACAGAACATAAAAAGTGTAAATGCATATACATGTCGGATAAACCAAATCTTCATTAAATTTCACTAAATGGAACTTGCATATATATTCTACGATAGCTTTTGTAAATATTTCTCCAATATAAATTTTTTTTAATATGAATTGGGATAATGCACAAGTATTCCCTCAACTTGTGTCCGAAATCTCAGAGACACACTTATATTATACTAAGGTCTTACTACCCCTGAACTTATTTTATTAATAATTTTCTATCCCCTTTTGACCTACGTGACACTATCTTGTGTGCTCAACGCTGACTAACTTTTTTTTCAAGCTAGTACTACGTAGGCCGAAAAGGGGTAGAAAATTACTTATAAAATAAGTTCATCGGATAATAGGACCTTAGTATAGTATAAGTGTGTCTCTGAGATTTCGAGCATACATTGAGAGAGTACTTGTGCATTTTTTCATATGAATTAAACATCTAATTTTTTTAATCGTTAACGCCTAGAAATGCAATAATACCTACACGCAAACAAATATGGGTACTTCATGGCTAATGAAGTCATACAACACGTACTACTAATTAAAACTTAAAAGGCAAGAAGCAAATTTACAATCAAACAATATTTTATTAATAATAAGGAATAAAATTAAATTATAAATTAGAGATATAAACGCGTGGGCTCCACTAACTTGTACCTAAGAACTCTTCGTGCATACCAATTTCATAGAATTGGTCAAAATTTAGTAAAGAATATACATTATTACAAGTTGAGAATTCTCGAAAAAATGAAATGATCAATCGTATCCACAAAAAGAAAATATATTAAAAAAATAAACTAACTAAAATTAGATAGCGCATTTTCCTCCTAATATTTTCCTATATATATTCAAGTAACCCCTTCATCTCAAGAAGAAGCATTATTTTCCTATCAAGGAAAATTTATCATCCTATAAGAAAGGGAAAAGAATAGAAATGACTTATATTATGAGATCATGTTTCATTCTTTTCTTTGTTAGCATGGTTTTTCTCCAAGGCACTACTCTAGGTAGGTATTTCATAATAATAAAAAAGGTCTTGTGTTTTTTTTATTATTAGTTTGAATCTATAGAATGTTTTTGTTCAGGGAGTTTTATCTGTGAGGATTTGGCAACAAATGTGTGTGGATTTGCGATTTCGACATCAGGCAAACGGTGTTTGTTGGAAAATTCATCAGGTAAGGATGGGAAAGTGGAGTACCAATGCAAGACATCTGAGGTTGTTGTTGCAAACATGAGGGAACACATTGAGACAGAGGAATGTGTCGATGCTTGTGGCGTCGATAGAAACACTGTTGGAATCTCTTCTGATGCTCTGCTTGATTCACAATTTACCTCAAAACTTTGTTCCCTTGATTGTTACCATCATTGTCCCAACATAATAGACCTTTACTTCAACTTAGCTGCTGGTGAAGGTACGTAACAACGTTTTATTTTAAACATTGACTAGTTATTTTGATTGTAAATTCAATTTCGCCATTCTTCAGGTGTGTATTTGCCTGATTTATGCAACAAACAGAGGACGAACCCACATCGTGCCATAATTGAGTTATCGAGCAATGGAGGTCCAATCGAAGATGCTCCAGCTCCATCCCCATCCCCTCTTTCTTTCTTAATTTGAAAACTTTTTATTAATACTACAACATACTGCACACACTTTTTTCTTTTTTTTTGTTTTCCAATTATATTGTCAATGTTGTGTTTTTAATTGGTGAAAAAGAAGGATGTGAGGGGAATTACTAATTCCCTTTAATTTGTAATCTACAGCAAAATCCGAATGAATATTATTCTATTGGGATTGCATCAATTCTCTCTTTTTATACTTTTTTCCTAGTTGTTTCATGTTTACTATCAAAAATTTTGGGACAATCGAATCCTGCAAAATGAAATTTTCCCTTGGGGTATTTCAAAATGAGAAACTTTCGCATATAGCAACTCAAAAATAACTTAATTACGCTTCATAACTACAGTTTGCTAATTATGATTCCTAGCTCTATGTTATAGAGAGATGAGTGGCGACCGAGATTGGGAGAGGGTGGAAAGAGGCGAGTGGGAGAGGACAGAGAGACGAATTGTATATGTATATTTGTCGAATTATATATGCATATCTATTAAATATTAAATAATTGTGTGTGTATCATATATTACTAAAAGCATGAACAAGAAAGTTGAAAGTTGAATTACGATTTTACCCTTTCTATAAATTCAATTATTATAAAATATTTAAATATTTGATTGTATAAATTTAATTAAATGTTAATGACTTTTAGACTTCCTAAAATTAATTCCTAATTAAATATCTAATTTATTAATATTTATCATCTATAATCTATATATATATAATAGTTATAATTTTTTTTAAATTTTTTTTTAAATTTCTTTTCTTTTCCTATTCTTATAACTTTTTCCTTAACCCCTCTCATGAATAATATAATTGATGTTGATAAAGTATTATCCTTTATGATAAATAACGAAATTTAATAATTTAAAGGGTGCAAATCTACAAAATGGAGACGCACGTTAATAATGTCCTCTTGATTATTATTGAAGAATGACTCTAGCTTCACAAATTTAAATTCATTAATGCTTAATTACATGATAAGAACTTTAGTTGTTCTTTTTACCTGGTTTGCTAACTTTAATTTTTTTTTCATATTCTTCATTTATTTATTATTATTTCTAATTACTTATTTAACTTTTATACTCTTAATATTCATAACTCTCATATATTCATATTCATAACCTCCAAACATTTAAACTAAAACTTTAAGATATCTTTTGATATTCCTTTTATTCTATTTATATTAATTCAACTTCTTTATCTCATGAAATCCCTATCAAGATTATTAGGCTATTTTTATTCTATAGTAAAAACAGATGATCAAGACTCTTGAATTTTGATAGGATATGAAAGGAATCGATAAAAACTCAGTGAGTTATGTACTAATTTTGTACTTATATTTTCATCTATATATACATCAATCTTATAAGAATAATGTCTATATTGTATTTTTTCTTAAATATTCAGTTTCTTTTTGTCTTTTTTTCACTCTTTTAGACTTCTTAATTTAGTTTTCTATGAATATTTTATTGCTGTAAGTCTTTGAATTTTGTAATTGATACATTTAATTATTCATTACAATTTACATATATATTTCCATGAGATTTTAGTCATTCTAACGTATCTATAAAAATTCACATGAAACACACGTGCGAAGCACGTCCTCAGAAACTAGTATATATATATATATGAAGCATTTTTAATTAACACAACATGATCTTTCTTTAAACACGTCCAGGGCGGCTATACAATTAAGCTTAAGAAAAAAAAGGCAGTTGTCTTTATGCCTTATTTTTCTAATCAATGATAGGTTATAACTTGTAAGTATTTTCTTTTAAAAAAAATTAAGTATTATTCAACGAAATTTTGAACTTTTCAAATAAAAAGACAGAATTATTACTAGTTTGACAAATTGATTAGCAATAATAAACTTCATTTAAAAATAAAACAAAATTTAACGTTTCTATTGAAATTTGGCTTAATTATACCACTAATATAATTAA
Organism: Solanum peruvianum; assembly: GCA_027705065.1. Lineage (NCBI taxonomy): Eukaryota > Viridiplantae > Streptophyta > Magnoliopsida > Solanales > Solanaceae > Solanum > Solanum peruvianum. The sequence goes on along the minus strand of JAKWJD010001764.1, from coordinate 66,789,995 downwards.
GCAGCCTTCTAACATGTGACCATGCACTCACAAGTAATCAAATATAGATTGCACACTTTTCATTCATCACATAAATCATTAAATCTGAACTATATTACATGACCCCATCATCTTTTTCTAGGTCACTAGGTTGTGAACATTTAAATATCTTGTGTCAATAGTAAAGTAGTAACATTTTGCAATATTGGCCCAACCCTTTCTTTTGGGGCAACCATTACATTCTCATGTTAGCCCAACCTTTCCTTTTGGGTCACAACAACACTAATTGGCATATCAACTCAATCAAGAGACATCAACAAGTAGCAGCCAAACACCATCAACATAATTATCATTATAACATAAAGTTACCATACAAGTCATATGTATGAAACAATGAAGAGACTAATTTCAAATATTTTACATTTAAGATATCGAGTCACTTAACATTAAACAATTCAAAGATCTGAAAGTGTCCAAGCACATCATTACAATATTTACGTCGTAAGTTGCACGCATAGTTACTATTCAATTTAATTTATTTTGGTTAGACATCGTACGGTGAGTCAAACACCCACTCGTCTCCACAAGCACTTAAATGTAAAAATATTATATTTAGTCGCTTTTAAGCGCATATAATCACATATTTTTTTCAATTTAACACCATTAATATATCATACCTATATAGGTGGATGAAAATGCACATGTATCCGTTAACTTTGAAAAAAATCATTTGTATATATTAGGACCACAAGTTTAAAAAGCAATTTGGTACATTTGACATAACTTTAATTTAAAACCACAAGTCTTATTTCTTTTTTTAAACACCATTCCAAGTCAAATTAGATCATTCTTTTTTAAAGAAGTGAGTATTATCAAGGAATAAAAAAAAAAGAAGAAAAATGACCATAAAATTTGGCCAGAAAATTATAAAAATTATAATATCTTTTTTATTTTAAAATAAATTTATTTTTTTCCCATTTTTTTAGTAAAAGATATTAAAGATAAATGGATAAAAATATTTTAAAAAAAGTAAAATTATATAAAAAAAATCTCATTATGACTAAATTCTGGCCAAAATGATTTCTTCTTTAAAAAAAATCTTGTATTTTTCAAAAAAAATATAATTAAAGAATAAAACATGAAAGTGGTCGATGGTTGGCGATAAATTATGATTGTCATCACTCACCTCCAACTCCAATAATAGATATAGTTTTTTTTTAAAAAAAAAAAAAGGAAAAGAAAAATAACAAGAAAAAAAGTGCATTATTTAATTTGCCTGCTTGAATTTAATCTTATTACAACAACCATTCCGTGTGTAAATGGTACAAAAATGGAAAACCACAAAACACATCATTAATTTTATTTTAAATTCTATATTTTCTGTGTTTTTTTTCAAGCACCAAAAATATTTTCTGCTGAAATGAAAGTAATATCTTGCGGTCGGTAAGGAAAATGTTTTCGAAAAATAATTTAAAAAAGAATATATATGAGAATGAATTTACTTGCTTATTTTTTAGTGTCCTGTATGTAATTAAAAATATATTATCTCGATAATATTCGTACAATGTTGCAAAATATTATAAGATGGGTTGGGAGTGGGGTGACGGGGTGGAATGAAGTGGGTGTTGTATGCGTTGGGTGTACCAAGAAGAGGAGACAATGAACTTGAAATATCATTTATGAAATTAATTTTTTAAACTAAAAGTTATTTTTCTCAATTTTTACAGTATATTTTTTTCGAAAAAAATATTTTATAAAGACATTTTGATCCATCAAACATGGAAAAAATAAAAAAATATTTTGACCACTAGGTCATACCTTCACACCCTTGGGTATGACTTAATGGTCTGAAATTGAGTTAAAAATCATAAGATCATAAGATCTTTGTTTAAATTTCATCATGGACAAAAATACATAGTGATTTCTTTCATTTGTACTAAATTTGATGGACCAAACTAATTATTTGATATCTATTGTTGATGAAAAATGACAAATATCTCATGAAATAGTCAAAATATGCGAAAATTGACTTGAACATAACAAAAATAACATACTCAATGCGTTTCCATAAGTAAAATCTGAAAAGAAAAAAAAATATCCACAAACTTTATCTCTATTTTCAAAACTAAAAATAATTCTCAATAAATCCTTACACGCTATTTTTTATAAAAATTAAATGAAGTATTTTTTCTTCGCTAGCTAAACTTCATTCAATCCAAACCTAAGAATTGTCACGAGAACAATTGGTAACAAGCCAATGCTATTTATTCATTACTCAAATAGGGAGGCAACATATTATTTTGATCTGCAAATACTATCTTAAAATAAATTGAAACTTTTTAACTATGAATACATTTCTTGATTTAGATGCACTAGTTATTTCTTTTAATGTTAAAACAGTTTTTCATTGTATATAGAATAGGGAAACAAGAAGGGAAAAAGAATTGAGGAAAATGTAATAAGTTATTTCAGAAATTGCTATTCCATTTTTAATATGAAATAAGTTATTTGATAATTTTACCAAACTAGCCCATACCTATAATACTGTGGTTATGTCCATTGAATACTCACATATCAGTAAGAATGTGAACTCAAAAAGTCATATTTTGGTAAGACTTACTTTGTCAGTTTCAGAATATTGACTCATGTGACCAAGTTTCAGATTACAGTATTTTTTTTTTAATAATAATAATAAAAAAAAGGCTTATCATCGACTTCAGAATAAATAACTTGCTCTCGATCAAATATATATGTATTTTAAACTCCACCAACTACTGTATAATCACACATCATATCTCACTATCCTCTCTGTGACCCCCTGGGGGTAGGCCCCCTGTCTCACTGCTATTAGAACAGAACCATGACCCTTACGCTTTTTGCGTTAATTCTTCTTTTCCCTCTCTCTTTGCACTTTTTACTAAACTCTCTCTATTCTTCTCTCTGTTTTTTTTTTTTATACTGAATTTAAGATGTTTGAGTTAATAAATCACCAAATTCATCACCCCACTTCGTTAAATTCTTCATATCTATAGATGCAGTAGCTTCAACTCATGCAGTGTATCATAAAAATCAAATCTTTCAAGTTTCAAGACTTGAGCTTTTTCAAAGGGATTAATGCTTTTTCTTGAATTTTCTGTTTCTGGGTCATTGAAATGGAAAGATTAGAGGTACCCCAGGTGGCGTTAGACTGCTCCGGTAACAGTCGCCGGAGCTCCGTTAGTGTCAGTTTTTCCGATGCCGACAAGGGTTCTTGTTTTTCTCAGTTTTGTTCCACTGCTGATGGAGATGATTATAGCTGTCCACGTGGCAGTGAGTCTGCTGATTCAATTGGTATAGAAATTGGAAATGATGAAAGCAAGGGGTATTTAGGGGAAACTGAAAGAGATTGTAGGATTTGTCACTTGGGTTTGGTGAGCTGTGGAAATGAGTATGGGGTTGCTATTGAATTGGGATGTTCATGTAAAGATGATTTGGCTGCTGCACATAAGCATTGTGCTGAAACATGGTTCAAAATCAAGGGAAATAAGTAAGTAAAAACCAAATCTTGAATTTTTGTTGTTGTTGGTTTGGTGAATATTGAACTTATGATGCCTATATGATCAATGTGACCTTTTAAGATGATTTTTTTTAAAAAAATTCATCCCCATCTCGTATACATATAATGGAGCTCGATTAAATCTGGATTCATGTCAGGAAGTCCTCCCTAACAAAGGCGACTTTGTAGCTAGGGACTTGAGACCTTTGGTTAAGTAGGAAGAAATGTTCTGCACATTAGATGTGATGATTAACATCTCAATATGATGTTTTTGGGCTTATGTTATGTCCAAGATTCTTTCACTTTATTAATCTTTGCAATGATATGGTTTGATGATTCTTGTGTTGGAAGTGTGTGCTTTTGATGTCAGTAAATGATCTGTAATGTTGGAAGGGTCAAGTGAGTGCTTTCGATAATCAGTGAACGTTCTGTAAGAAATAATGTTTTTTTTTCTTTCTGTTATGTCTTGTTCTTGTTGGGAAATAGATTCATGATATATTTAATGGAAAAAGAGACAAAAGTTAATTATAGAAGCTAGATGGAATAAAATGAAAAGCAAAAAGAGTAAAGCAAGGACAGGTATAATTCAGATTTGTAAGTACATTGTTGATTCTTCTTACTATAGTCTTTTATAAGCTTTTGCTCTTTAGTTTCTATTTCCTTACTGAAATTTAACACATACATTTTTTTATCAAACTGGAGATTGTTCTTAAGGAAGGAAGTCTTCATTTTCATTTTTCGCGTCTGTCTTCACATGCTACTTATCCCCCAAGTCCTAAAACATAACATTTTTTTTATATCAAACTGGAGATTGTTCTTGAGGAAGGAAGTCTTCATTATCATTTTTCGCGTCTGTCTTCACATGCTCTACTTATTCCCCAAGTCCTAAAACATTCATGGTCATCAATGGATCCAAAGAATTACTAGCAGATATTAAGACCACATCTCTTACTTTGGATCTTCCTCCTTCCATAAATGGAGGTATTCCTTTTCTCTAACCTAACATCTTCTGCCATAACTTCTTCATTATTACTATAATTGCTAATTTGTTACGTTTTTTATAATACATTCTGGCCAGTGATTGCTGTTCAGTATATTACAATTGATAGTTGAGGTGTAAGTTTGATGTATCATCTTCTTTCTTCGACATCCTAGTTTCTCAACTTCAGCTCTTATGATGATTGTTTGACAAGGGAGATAGACGTCTTCCGACAAAAATGTTAAATTGTAATGAATTTTGTGCAGCTCAATACACCTCTATATTGTGGATGGTTATGAGCTTTTTTGCACTGTTTTTTTTTTTTTTTTGTAATCATCTTTGGTTCTTTTTAGCCATATAATCATTTGAAGTTATTTTTCCAGGACTTGTGAAATCTGCAATTCAATTGCACGCAATGTTGTTGGGCCAACTGACATTGAATCAGCACAACAAACTACTGAAATAAATGATTTAGCTACATATGTAGTCCCTGCACAAGTATCTTCCTCTTCAGAGAGGCGAACTTGTTTGAATGGTCATCGATTCTTGAATTTCCTTTTAGCCTGTATGGTATTTGCCTTTGTCATCTCTTGGCTCTTCCACTTTAATATCCCCTCATAGTACAGTAAAGAGTTCATGTACCATGTGTAAAAGCCCTCAGATGTTAAAAAGAAATATTTACACATTCTTTTCCGACTAGCTCTGCAGGGCACCTCGAGACTTATCATAACTGGGATTGGCTATAGAAGTTGAGATGTCTTCTCCACCAAGAAAACCGGAGAAATATCCAACACTTGAAAGATAAGTCTCCATTTTCAAGGATTTTGTGTAAATGTTTTACCTAATGTGGAGGTTGATAAGTTAGAAATCAGATTACATGATACGATATTTGGAGTTGTAATTGTCAAAAAGTTTTTGTTGATAAATATATGGAACATGTCTTCTTACAAATCCACATTATTATTCACTGTGTAAGCAATACCCACATTATAATCCCCATATAACTAGTAAGTGAAACAAACGATCCCAAAATGTAGTTTCACATTGGAATGAACGATGCAAGGCAGACATGGGCTATCATGTGTCAAGAATTCAAGCATTGCAACAACCAAACGCTGCTAGAAGAGCAAGAAGTTTCATGTGCTGTTAGTTGCAGTCTCCATGTTTTCAAGTAAAGCCTTTCAGCAAAGAGGTAATAAGCCATCCATATTGGATCTACTGACCCCATGCCACTGTTGCATGAAGGAACATTACATGCTCTTTACATTAACTGTAAGATTAAGGATCTGTCCCAGTCACTTTTGTTGGTCACTAGTCATCTGTGCTAAATCTCAAGTCAGAGAGAGCACTTCATTTTCATCCATTTTTCGGATATGACAGTACCATTCGGGTCAGCATGCGCGAGTGACTAACTTACCTAACATCTACTACATTCTACCAGTACAAGTACCAGTAACTTTATCCACCAACTAGTGAAAATAAAATTTTCTCTAAGACTTGACATATGTGAAGGATTTACTAGTGTTGTCACTCCAACTAATCAATGGCTAGACTCAGTATGAAAAATTAAAAGCCAGAAATTTGGGAGTACAAAACAACAATATATCCAATGTAGGGGGGTTTGGAGGGGTAATGAGTATGAAACCTTACCCCTACCTTGTGAAGGTAGAGAGGTTACTTTTGATACACCCTCGGCTGAAGGAGGGATGCAACACAAGAACTTTGGGAGTAAAAAATTAAAAAGATAATTTATCAGCTGAAGATGGAATCCATCATACATTCGATAATTTTAAACCAAAGGGAACATGGATACATGAACAACATTGACATTCAATTTGGTATTCTACGTTATAAACCAAAACTAGTGAACCTGGAGAACATTTGTCAAACCAACCTTGTAATGATATTGAACGGAAGTCTTCGGTTAGTTGCATTCCATATATTGTCTGTACACCATTCATCATTGCTCCAAGATGAACTGTGCTCCCATCTTCAATGATCTTTTCATAAATTTGGGTTATGCACATCTATACACAATTCGGAACGCTTCTCTATACCCATTCTGCAGGATCTCCAGAATTTGCATTCAGAAATTTGTGATTCTCTTCCTTAGCCTTGCTATCTTTGCTCAGTGGTAGAATCAACGCTGCACTAGTACGGTCAGGCAGTTCTGGAAGAAAGTACTCAGTGGTTCAGCAAAATATTTATCCTTCCCTTCTAAGCAAAAAGAAACAAGAAAGGGGCAGAAGGAGGAAGTAGTCAAGATTAAATTCATTCAATGTGAGGATTAGGATGTTAAACCTGGCAACTGTTTGTCAACAAAGAACACTACTAGATTAACAGTGTACCTGTAACAAAGTTATAGGGGGCTCAATCAAGTCAGACAACTATTATTAGCAAACAAAAATTCTAACGCAGATTTGTCAAGCTGAGAATTCCACTCACCATGCCACAACAACGTCCACTGTGTAATGTTTGCGAGATGCAACAATCAAGAAGCTCTGAGCAATAACAGCTAACCAAGCACACAGTTTTATAAATCTGCAGAATCAAATTCAGCAATCACTAACAACTTGTGGCTGTCGTAAAAACACTTAACTCAAGCCTTCTTCATTTTTAGGGTATCCATTTTAAATTACAGAAAACCAAACCACAACATGTATGCCTCAGTCCCTAGCTAGTTCAGCAAGTTATTGGAAACACAAAAACATAAAAATTGAGTGAATGAAATGAAGAAATTATAGAGTGTCCGGATTCACAGGAAACAGAACTCTTAGCTGAATATCAGACTGTTTCACCAAAATTTAATATTTAGAGTATACAACTGCATATACTACCTTCTTGCCCCGTATTTATGATATGTCCGCACAAAGATTAGAGAGAATATCATATGAGATGAAAATATCAGATCACCACAACCGTAAAGCATGCCCCTAGGAACTGCACATTTATAGACACAACATAAGTTGCATTGTAACGAGAACAACTCACTAAATACAGTGAGAGAAGGCAAAATATATCTCACAATTAATCAATAAAACTTCTAAAACACTATTTGGAGGAGGCAATGTGGCAAGCTTTGATCCCTGCAATATCAGAAGATAGACAGTTCACGTAACACACAGCACATAGGCAACAGAAAAGTGCGAACTGGCACATCAATTATCAACCGAATGAGACAAGTCTTTACCTCACGACAGTGATAATTTGGACCAGGAAGTTGTGTAGAGTAGAATGTGATGATCCGAAGGAACTGACAAGCCTGTAGTAAACAGTCATTCAACAACTTAGCAGATCACATTGGATATGACTTCTCTCTAAATGTTGGGTAGCCCTACGGAGAAATAATGAAGCATTCAGGAAGAGAATAAAGTTATCTTTGCCAACATTAAACTGAATGTAGAAATGATGAGATTCCATCGAGACTTCTCTTCTTTTTTTCTTTGATAAGTAGAAACTAATTGGGACTTTCACGTATGAAACAACACAAGAACGACCCTAAAGAGAACTGGTCACTTACAGCTAAGAAAGCCAAGACCCTGCACCATATCAGAACTGTATAGATCTTTTTGATCTTGAAAATGAAAGGATGGAATGTCCACTGCGGAATAACATGAGTTATAACAAGACAATATAATATCAAAACCTAAATGTCAAATAAACTGAAAATTCCAATAGACTAAAGCTCCAAAATCAGTTGGAAGTTATGGAAATATTCCACAGCAGGAATCAACATTAGTTGGTGACTGAAAATTACCAAAATCAACTCACCAAGACAAAAGACAGAAAGAGGGTGGTGAATACAGTTTCACTTATATAACCTTTATCTTGCCCAAGCTCCTGGAGTTTTCGTTTAAAAGAACAAGAAAGAGAAAAGAAGAATATGAGTGAGCATCTCCCTAGAGAGGGGAGATAAAGAGAACCAACAACCGATAAAACCAACCGGAAGAAGAAAGAAGCCGACATCCTGAAGAGTAGGTCCAGGCCGATGTATGTAGTGAACCCCTCGAGCAGCAAATCCATGTATGTACTGACAATAGGTGAGACATTTTACAACTTGGTAGATCTAATAAGCACTATGATCATGAAAACAACTAAAGGGAAAAGATGTATCAAATATGAAAATGACAACAACAGCAAATTATGTAAAAAGAACACAAATAAATTGCATCATTCAACAAGATTTGAAAGAAAATGCAAAATTCGATTGCTCAAACTTCCACTTCTCCTCCCTGCCCCAAGACACAATAAAGAAAACAGAAAGTACCAAATAAAGAAACTGTCGACTAGACAAATATTCAGATTTTTTAAAAAATTATTAAGTTTAAACCTGAACTTGTATATATATATATATATATATTTCTTTAAAGAAAAAAAGCCATAATTTTGCACATAAGTTTCAAAATTTAATCAAGTCACAAACTATGATCAAGGACTCTTAGCATCATCAACTAAAAGCAACTACACAAAATAGTCTCTGAGCTTCTATACTCGCAGAAATATTATGGCACAAATTTTTTTGTGTCAAGTCAAAATGCGTCACATGAATTGAAATAGAGTGAGTAATTCTTTTCCGTGCCACAACCCTTACACACAACAAAAACTACACTACCAAAATGCCTCTATCTCAGATACATGAATCATCGAATATTCATTCCACGCCCCAAACTCAGAAAATAAAAGGTTGAACCTGAAATATCAAACCTCCAAGAATATACTTCCATTTCTCTGAAAGAAGATTGATTTCTATTCCACTCTCCGTACAAATCCTCTTCCATATCTAACAACACCACAAATAATCAAGAGCAAGAAAGTAAAAAAGGAGTTGTAAACTTGCATAAAGTGAATAAAAAACAAACCTTTGAAGCCTCTCGACCAATGTAAAACGACATCGTTGTGACCCGTTAATTGCGATTACACTCGTCGTTATTGTAAAATTGAATTTATCTTAAGCTTTAATTGAGCTTGTCTCACAATTTTCAAACAGATTGAAAGTGGAGTTTTCTCCATATATATATACTTGTATATGGAGAAAATCACTTTTGATTACTCTAAATAAACGCGAGTTGGACACGGAGCGGGAGTTGAAAGAGAAGAGGGACGGACAACTTTTAAAAGAGAAAAATGCTAGTTTAAGACCTTGAGTTATTCATATATTTCATCAACCACATTAATTTATTTTTTTGTATATCTTATTCGTATAAAACTTTTAAGTGTTCACAAATGGCATAACTTGTGCCACTGACTTTATGTTTAGAGACGTAATTTTAACTTGTATTTTGAACTTAATTTTTTTTCCCTTCGGACGTTACATGTGCTAATGCACTTGTGCCTTTGAGCATATATTTTGCCTTGTGCCTTGGTATAATCTGTATACGTAATATATAAATATGTTATTTTTACTTGATCTTATTTATATTTATATCCTTCCGTTTTGGATGTGCACAAGTAAATACTTAAATTTATATAAAATTGAATAAATAGACACACACATTCTACGTGGCATCCTATATAGCCATCTGAGTCTTACATGTATTATGTCGTGTAAGACTCGTGTGTCTACTTGTTCAATTTTATATAAGTTTAAGTACCTACTTGTGCACACTCAAAGCTGAAGGGCAGAAAAAAATGTTTAAGGCATAATAACATGAATATGCCCTTCAACTGACATTTACGCCCTCCAAAATGTGCACAAATGGACACTTAACAATTAAAAAGTTGAATAAGTAAACACATACATCACATGTGACATGATATCGTGTATTATGTCACATAAAACGCATGTACGAGCTTTTGAAAAGTTTAACTTTTAAGTAGTTACTTGAGTGGAGAGTATAAATATGAGTTGACGAAAACTTAAAAGAACACATTTATATGAATGACCCGATTTATTAAGGTCAATTATCAGCCCATTTAAAGAGTCCAAACTAAACTATATTGTAAGCCCAATTACTAATTCTCCTTAAGTCAAATGACAGTATTTTTTGGAAATGTCTTCTTGTTCCTTAATGTTGCAATGATTGTGCAATCTTGTTTGTATTTCTTGACCTTTGTGGAGATTCATATGTGGTTGAGCGATGACAATATGAGAAGAAAAAGTGTAGCTTCTGTTTTCCGTATATCATTTAGAGGTTATTATATATGAACTCTTTTTCGTGTAAGCAAGCAACCTATTCTATTGAAAATGCAATAAGTCCGCTAAACAAGTATTTGAGCATCTCTTCTTCGTATTGTTTACTACCCCTCTATAGTTATTTCAAATGCACGTTCCTATCATTTTTAATGGCCAGTGTGGGCCTTGAAAATTGTGTTGCATGTTTTGTACCTGATTGCATCTGTCCAATTTTCTTTCCTTTTTTCCAATTCAACTTCAGATTTCCTCTCTCCTAAGCTATAAAATCATCTAATTATGTACAACACCTTTTAGGACATTCACTAAGACCATGCTGTGTCATGAGTGAGAGTGAAAACATCTTAGCAAATGAGGAAAGCTTGGCACAGGATCTAAAGACTGCTATTAAAGAGGAGAACTATGCCCGAGCATCAAAGATTAGGGAGAAGGATAGTAAGGCCTCTGTACTTGTGCCTGCTTTTACAACTCTTTCAGACATGGAAACTTAGCTGCAATGCAAACCCTTTGGTCAAAAGGTTTGTGTCGTGCACCCTGGTGTTAGCGGCATAACTAGGTATGGGGAGCTGGCCAGAATACGATTTCCCACTTGATATCGAGATCAGGGATGTTCAAGTCCATGCAATGTTAGACATGCATTGAGATGGTCAAAACTAAAGGCAGCAGCTGGGGAAAACAATTTGCTACCAATGTTTTCGACAAGGTTGATGGACAATGGTGTATGTGTATTCATCATGCGTATATCGACTTGTAAAATGTGAAAAATAAAGCTCTTTTAGACGTTGTGGATATCAAGTGTTGAATGAGTATGTTAGGAGCACAAGTTTTGTAGCTTTTCTTCTACTATATACTTACCTATTATTGATAAACTATAATACTTTGTGTTGTATCACAAAATTTGAACAGTGTATGAAAGTTTAGATTATATTCTAGGATCATAATCCTGAGATTATAGTCAAAGTCAAAATAGATGTTTTCATTGCATTCAACACAAATGAATTGTATTGTCATATCCCCATTTGTTCAATGCGCATCGATGGAGGTGACCGAGAGAGGGAAGAGAGTGAGAGAGGTGAATTGTATATGTATATAATTGTATATAACTGTATATTATACATATAAATTTGTATAAATGGAAAGCGAGATGGGAGAGGTAGGAGAGAGGCGAGCGAGATTGAGAGAGGGAGGAGAGAGGGCAGAGAGTGGGAGAGAGGTTAATTGTATATGTATATAGGCTAAAATATTGTATATTAAACATATTTATTTGTATATCCTGGGGAATTATACATATACAAACATGACTAATTATACAAATCTAAGTCAGCTAACGTAATTAATGTATAATGTTAGTTGAGAATGGTAATTATAACAAACTATAAATATGATGAGTAATTAAATAGTATAAGTTTGCTTATCCGTGTAATTTTTCCTATTTAAAAACATCTATTTTTATTAAAAATGACATGTTAGTAGAAGGAGTCGACAACACAAAAATTAAAACTAAAGGAGTACTTAATTACTAATATGGTCCTATTTTTTGACTTCTTTTTCTATATTACTCGATTCATATTCAAATACATACTTAATTACCAGTAGTGTAAAATAATGACATATTTAAATATTTACACTACACTCGTTTATTTATTCGTCAAAAATTTATACTACATCAAAATAACTTATCAAAGAGAAACAGTAAAGAAATTAAAATGACTTTAATATCAATTAATTAAAACGACAATAGCTTAATTGCTATTAATATATTTATTTAGAGGTAATTGATATTTTTTTAAAAGGTCTCTGAAACCTAAAATAATATTAAATTTAATGACAATAAACTAATACCAATAATATTTTAACACTCTTTATTATTATTCATATTTATTATCACCAAAAATTATTTTTATTATAATGAAATATGATTTATTAAAGTAAAATACATGTTAATTAATCATATGATTAAGTAAAATAAAAGTTCAGTAGTCAACAATATAACATGCATACCAAAGATGTTTGTAGTAAAATAAATTATTTTATTTTAAACCATAACTTTTTTTTGCTCTTTTTTAAGTTTGTACACAATCAAAGTGAAACAATACATATATATGTATGTATATCAAAGGTCGAGCTAAAATTAAGAGTTTGAGGGTTTCAAATTGATTTGTTTGTGATTTCACATGTTAATATATATAAAAAAAATTTAAATCTACGAAAAAGCTAATGAATTTATTTGAACCCGTAAATCCACCTAGCTCCGCCACTGATGTATATATATTCAACATGAAGATTTCATTTTCAATTGGATGAAGAAGGAGAAGTGATTTGTGATGTTACGTGGTAACGCGGAATCTACAAAAGGCAAAGTTATAATAGAGGTAAGTTTTCTTTTTCACATTCCATTAATTTGTATCTAAGAATAAAAGGTGGTTCATGCATATAAATTAACAACAGGGAGAAACCTCCAATTATGCGAATATTTTAAAATGATTTGATAGCTACATGTCACATTAATCCAAAGCAGTTCTCTTTCATTTTTCCCTTGTTATTTATTTTAATTTTTACATGGTTATGACATGCATAATTATTACACTTACATTATCAACGTAGTTTATTTTTGAGTTAATGGTAAAAGAAAAATATTTAAATTCTAATTTATTTATTTATTTATTTGTATATATTTCATATTTTAATTATTCATTGTTTTATTTACCTATTTAAAGTATTATTACTTTTTTTACAAATTTCATATCTCAACTATCAATCCTTTATATTAACACTCATTTATTGATGCTTAGTTGACCTACCCACCCCGTTGACGATGCAAAACTTCTTTTAAATCCTAAAATTCAAAAAGTATCACCTAAGAAAGAAAATAAATATTTTACACATGGTCAATACGTAGTTTCTATATATTCCATCCTTTTATTATATCTTCTCAAATACACGTCAAAGAAGATTCCATTTCTCAAAACTCCTCCCTATAAATACATACCCCACTCCTCAACACTCTAAATAAGCAAGCAACTCATTGCATCACATTTCATTTTCTCTCTAAAATATTTATCTTATTCTAAATCAAATTAAGTGTACTACAAAAAAAAAATGTCTTTAGTACCTCTATTTAACGGTCGCAAAAACCATTCACGGCGCGTACAAAATTCTCCGCCAACAACAACAATTACACCTCAATCCCAAAAGAATTATAATCGTTCTGATTCTTACGATCCAACAACAACAATAATGCATCAATATAAACCAAATCGAGGTAATGAGAAAGATCTTTATAATTATCCACCACCAACAAGAAATGAAGATCTACACAATCTTTTTAATCAACTAGCAACAACAAAATTCACACATCAATTCCAAACAAGTCGAGGTCAGAAGGATCCTTATGATCCCTCTCATAAATTTTATCTCGAAACCCCTCGATCTCTCATAGCACCATCACTATCATTTCCACATGTTACTCCATTTTTAGCTCAATTTGAGTGTAATGTAACCCCAGAGGCATATGTTTTTAGAGCCAATAATTTGCATGGATATAAGAAAGAAGAAGTGAAGGTACAAGTAGAAGATGATAGAATCTTAAAGATTAGTGGGGAGAAAAAAATAGTAGAAAAAGAATATGACAATTGGCATCATTTTCAGAAAAAAGTTGGCAGGTTTTCAACTGTTTTTAATTTGCCTGAGGATGCTGGGGTTGATAAAGTGATATCAACAATGGAGAAGGAAGTGCTTATTGTCACTATTCCTAAGAAGGGAGCGGTAAAGAAATCACACGTTAGAACAGTTCGAATATTCTGATATAGATATATTTATATTTCGTGTCAAGAGGGTATACATCACTTTTTATTTATATAAGACTAAAATAAGGAGGAAGTGCAAGGTTAGTGGAGTCGATATTTTAGTATGCTTGTGTAAAAATAAAAGAAAGTGCAAGGTTGTAATATTTTATTTATATAGGACATGGACTGATCTATATTCTCCAACCTTTTTCGATTACTCTTGCCAGCGCATTTCGTGATTGAAGTAGTAATAAGTTTGAATTCATGATTGAGAAAGAAATCTTTCAAGCATTTTAGCTGAATCTATTATAGGGTAGGCTCTTTGGATATATTGCCTCAAGGCGATGAAAGTTCACATATTTTGAATTTCTCCGACTTCAATTTAATCTAGTGCAAAGTCAGTAGAACGAGGGCTTTGAGTTGAAATTCCAACTATAAACAACTGTAGCGAAATCACCTCCATACTCGAATTCTATTACGACAATGGGAGGTATCGTAATAGAGTCAACATCATGATTAGAGTCAATTCGGATAACAGGAAGAATTCAATAACCTTCTTCCTGATCTTATTGGCCCTACAACGGGTCTAATTAAGAGCAGGGAGTCTCAACTCCCCAATTTTCCAGGGTGAGAGGTGAACTTATCATTTATTGCTCCTTTCGAATTAGTTGAAAAAGTATTCTGATGTCACTTAGGAAAAGTATATAGGGAAGTATGCCTGAGTATTCTATAATAAGTAGTTGGAATTCGGTCTAGCTAGGATAGAGTCATCCTAAAGAGACTTTCTTCTATTCTAGGTTTCCACAAAGCAGTATTAGGAGAACACATTTCTCCTATATATAATCAAGTCTTTGATTTAAATCAATCAATCCTCAATCTGGACTCAATGACCGAAATGAATGACTTTCTTCTATCTCCTCATGGATCCAACTATTAGGTTCGTGGGTTTGTGGTTTCACTCCAAACTTCATACATAGAGCAAGACAATTAATCATGCAAAATACTGAAAATATCAATGTATTTTTCTGATGTTATTATATTGGATTTAATTAAATTTGATTTCGCATTAGAAAATTTCAAATTAAAAGTAAAACATTCACTAACAAATGACTACATATATAAGAGTATTTATTACTCGACAACAATTTTTATATTTTTTTCATTTTGCCTAATTCATGAAGTTCAAAATAAAACATTTTGAATATATATATATCGAAATGAAAACCTCATAGAGTACGAGAATCAAAATTACAAATCATAACAAATATCGGGACCTTCCAGGCCGTTGTACATATAAACATCAAGAAGTACATGATCAGATATAGTCTATAGTGCAAGAATAGAATGACGTTAATTTAATTAGTGTCTGGTTAAGTGTGGAACAAGTTACCAAAGTAAAGATATTCCCTAAATCTAAACATTCTGCCAAATATTATTATTCTAGAAGGTTTTATTACATTAATAAGGTAATTCAGTAAATATTAATTATTTTTATCCTATTTATATTAGTATATATAATAATCTAACAAATTAAATACTCGTTGAACCAGGTATCTTCGGCCCCTAGGCTTGTATAAGAATAAATAATATAATACACTCGGATCAAATACTTCATACATTTATTATTAATTATTCAATCTAAATTTTGCACGGGCTCTTAAAATATGTTTAATTTTTTAGATATAAGAAAATAATTTAATGATTAAGTAATTAATATTTAAAACAAAATATGAAGAAAAAGATCTTTAAATATACTTTTAATATAGTGAATACGTGAAACAATTACAAGCATAATAATTAATTAAAATAAAAGTGTACCGTTATAAAGTATTTGTATTATAGTGAATGTCTTTCATGTGAAGTCCTTTTAACATATGGTTAAAAGTCCTACTTAGGGACCAAGTTAGATTTTCCCTATAAATAGAGGCTCCTCTTCATTAATAATAACTCTTCTCTTCTCTCTAATTTCTTCTTTTTATTTACGCTTCGGGGCTCGTTTGACCTTGAAAATGGGTCGGAATGGCCGTAAGGGCCAACCGGATGCATAGCCAAGGTCTTGACGGACGTCCACAAAAAAATTTGGCATTTTTGACGTTGGAATCCGGATCACCCAAATAATGGTTTGCTATAGCACACGAAAATCGCAAAATGATAGGTATGCGCTTCGGGGCTCATTTGACCTTGAAAATGGGTCGGAATGCCGGTGAGGGCCAACCAGATGCATAGCCAAGGTCTTGACGGACATCCACAAAAAAATTTGACATTTTTGACATTGCAATTCGGATCATCCAAAAAATGGTTTGATATAGCACACGAAAATCGTCGAAATGGGAAGTATGCGCGCTTCGGGGCTCGTTTGACCTTAAAATGGGTGGGAATAGCCGTGAGGGACAACCGAATGCATAGCCAAGGTCTTGACGGATGTCCACAAATCATTTTTGATGTCGTAATTCAGATCACCTGAAAAATGGTTTGCTATAGCACACGAAAATTATCGAAATGGGGGGTATGCGTGCTTCGGGGCTTGTTTGACCTTGAATATGGGTCGGAATGGTCATGAGGGTAAACCGGATGCATAGCCAAGGTCTTGACGGACGTCCACAAAAACTTTTGGCATTTTTGACGTCGGAATTCGGATCACCCGAAAAATGGTTTGCTATAGCACACGAAAATTGTCGAAATGGAGGGTATGTGCGCTTCGGGGCTCGTTTAACCTTTAAAATGGGTTGAAATGGCCGTGAGGGACAACCGGATGGATAGCCAAGGTCTTGAAGGACGTCCGCAAAATTTTTTGACATTTTTGACGTCGCAATCCGGATCACCCCAAAAATGGTTTGCTATAGCACACAAAAATCGTTGAAATGGGAGGTATGCGCGCTTCGGGGCTCGTTTAAACCTTTAAAATGGGTCAGAATGGCCGTGAGGGAAACCGTATGGATATTCAAGGTCTTGACGGACGTCCACAAAATTTTTTGGCATTTCTGATGGCGCAATCTGGATCACACAAGAAATGATTTGCTATAGCACACGAAAATCGTCGAAATGGAGGGTATGCGCGCTTTGGGGCTCGTTTGACCTTAAAAATGGGTCTGAATGGCCGTGAGGTCCAAACAGATGCATATCTAAGGTCTTGACAGAAGTCCACAAAAATTTTTGCCATTTTTTTACGTCGAAAGGATCACCGAAAAATGATTTTCTATAGCACACGAAAATCGTCGAGATGGGGGTATTCATGCTTCAGGGATCGTTTGATCATGAAAATGGTGAGCGAGATGAGATTTGCTATGGAGTGCAATTATGCAAACTTTGCTATAGCATACAAATATGAATTTTATGTTTGCTATTTGTGAAAATTGTCATATCGCAAATTAGAATGTATGTATCATTTGATCTTAAACTAGTGAGATTTAGTTGTATAAAGTATACAATATATATATACACTCGATGCAAATATTTGTGTTGACGTTTTCCATTCTTCTTCTTTTTTCCCATTTCACCCACAAATCATGAAAATAAAAGTGAAGACCAAAAAACGAAAATAATGGATCAAATTTCTATACTTTTAATCTTCCATTATTCACGTAACACCTCTACTTCAAATCAAAATTAGAGAAAAGAAAATATATACAAAAAAAAACCATTTCCTTGAATTATTTTTTTAGTTTTGACAAGAAAAAAAGAAATGGGGAATAAGGAAAAAACAATTGGTGTGGCAGTGGATTTTTCAAGGAGTAGCAAGGAAGCATTGAAATGGACAGTTGAAAATTTGGCTGAAAAAGGTGACACAGTTTATTTAATTCACATCAAAACTCACACACTCAGTGAATCCCGTGACCAGCTCTGGGCAAAAACTGGTTCACGTAAGTACTTCCTTTATTATCAATATAATTTAATCTGTTGTATATATTGAATTCCCCTGCCCTAAAATTAATAATGTGTTGCACAAATAAAGTAAAAATATTTTTTCTTTTATTTCATATGAAATCTTAGAATTTGAATTTGAATATTAAAAATAACCTTTCCTCATAAGTAGATATCCTAGGGATAGGTATGATACCCTAATATTTTTCACCTTATCTGAATTTATGATTTCGCCACTAGTTATAATATTTTATATAACTAGTTTAATTATGTGCTTGTAGTTATATTTAGATTACTTTTTGTTTGTATCATTTAGGTGATGTGATGGAGTAAAAAAAAAATTTATATTGTCAATTGATATTAAATTATTTTTATTTTTGTTTTTTCACTTTATGACGCGATTTTATTTTATTTTGTTAGCTCTAATTCCATGGGTGGAGTTTCGAGATCCAGAAGTGATGAAGTATTATGATATCAAAAAGACTGATGTCCAAGTTGTTGATTTACTTGATGCAGCTACTAAGCAGAAACAGGTTCTATTATTTTGCATCTATTAATTAGTTGTCTATTTTTTCTTATAACTCTAATCATATACAGAAGAAATTAGTGACAGATAAAATCTCGTATCTAAATAATAAGAATCTCATGCTAATTCGATTTGTCGTACAGATAAACATTGTGGCAAAAGTGTATTGGGGAGATGCAAGAGAGAAAGTATGTGACTCTATTGAAGATCTCAGGTTGGATTCTTTGGTCATGGGTAGCAGAGGCCTAAGTGCTATCCAAAGGTACTTTCTATCTTTATTAAGTAATTTCTATAGTTAAAATAGTAAAATCTATTACTAATTCTATTTAGCAATAAATTACCCAAAAAAATTAGAAAATCATAGCAGATCAACTGATTGACTACATGAATTTTCGCCTGAAATTAAAACAAAAATGTTAGTTTCAAGCTACTTGGTGATAAAAAAAATATGTTATTCCCTATGCATGTTGTTTTTTATATTTATATTCCATATAAGTACTTCATTAACTTTTGGATATTTTTATTTTTTGAAACAGGATAATGTTGGGAAGTGTAACAAATTATGTATTGAACAATGCAGCTTGTCCTGTGACTATAGTTAAGGATCCTGATTTCCACAAGCATTGATCACGACTAATTCCTCCAGCATGTTCAATCAATAAGAATGTTTTTTACACATCTTTTACTATTGGAGATTTAACATATATACACCCACATACAATATAATATAAAGAACTTTTACATTATCGGAATAATATAATTGCTAACTGGTTATAGCAAGTTATTATAGGTTTACTGATATTGAAATGTAGGGCAGGTAAAATGAACTTCTTAGTAATTAATTCTATGTTGTGTGTGAATTACTTGCAAAATCTATTGTAGTGTCCCAACAATCCTAGCTTATCGAAATCTCACTGGTTTAGGAATTAATTACTTAGATACATATTAATTTATAATATTATGAATCATTACTAGATTCTGGTGCGCCCAGATACACCCAATTACATATATCTGGGGATAAATGGAGTAAAAATTAGATGTAAATTATTCTAGATACACATAAGTGAATTCGTATGTATCTTGGATACAAAGACAAATCTTGTCTGCAACCCTTCTATCTCGCTCTCCACTCTCCCATGTATCTAGTATCATAGATACTTGTGAATCACACTAAATATATATATATATATATATATATATATATATATATATAACTAATGTACATCTATTGTGATTCACGTGAATATGACTGACCTCCCTCCTATTCTTGCTCGCCTCTCTCTCTATTTCAATGTATCTGATAGCATAAAATATGTTTAGGTTTATCTGGTATGAAATTATGACTTAATGATATAAAATATAATTATTTTAAATTATAAAAAGAATTAGTAAAAATATCTGTGTAATTAAAAAGTTTCTCTTAAAACTAACACCACCTTTTTGTCAGGGTTTAACCCATTCTGGGCTCAAAGGACATAAAGCCCAATACTTCAATGTCCAGCCTTATTATAGAAGTGGCCCAATACAATTTAGTTTGCAGTAAAAGCGCTAGCCACGTGATCAAAAAATAGATACCGCGTATATTAAACGTAACTCTCTTTATATATATATATATATATATGTGAAAAACTTAGTGCATCGAATAATCTTCTCACATTTTTTCTTATTTTAAATTGAACAACCGAAATTATGATCTAGACCTTATTAAACGAAATGGACAACTTTATACCTTCCAAGGAAAGCTAAAAAAATAAAATAAAGTGAAAACCTTATCGTTGGTGTTTTAAAGTGTTAGATGCATAGGGAGATACTATGATTAATAGTATCCCAAAGAAATAAATAGCAGATTAAATATTCAGCTCCCAAAATATACTAATAATAATATCATTTTCAACAATGGCCCATTTATGGTAATGTTTATTCCTTTGTGAAAGTAAGGTCATATTCATTGCTCTCCCTCCATAGAACCTATATCATTTTCCTCAATACTTCTCTTAGCTTGCCATGTCTATCATAAAAAAAGAAAGAGATATACAATTGAAATATATAAAAAAGAATACATGTTCTCAGTGTTTTAAATTTGAAGTTAGGTGAAAATTTAGATAATCAACCAATTGAATTATTACAACTTTCGTCTTTATAAATGATATCATATTAAAAAACGCATAAAATTTTTGATTTCAGATTATAATTTTATATATTATGTAATATCAATAACTAAATTGCCATATGAACTAATTCATATTCTCTCTCTATATATATATACACACACGTGTCTTTAATTCTAGAGATGAGTCTGCACCCGTTACTAGAAATTATAAGTTTTTTTCAAATAATTTTACATTTAACTTGTTCATTCATGGAGTATTCAATCACACTATAAGATCGTGCTTATGTAATTATCCTTTATTTTGTACACAATTAAGTTACCTAAAATCCAGTTATACAGCTTATTAATGAGTAAATTAATTATATATCCATTGTTTTCTACTACAAGTACGAGGAAATAATTTGAAAAAAAGATTGATAGGTAATTTTATTTTGATGGGTCAAAATGTAAATTAAACATGTCAAATTGTTACACACAGTTGATTAACAAAAGCATCTTTAATTATTATTATTATTATTATTTTATTTTATTATATAAAAAGATATGAATATAAAAAAATAAAAAAAAGGTGCCCTAGGGTTGAGGGAGTTTGGAGCTACGAAGCGGGACCACTGACCAAACTTGACATTCCTGCAACTACAAGTTTCTGCTTTGTGGACGTCTCCACTTGGTACTCCTATACTCCGACTCAAAATAAGTATTATTTTAATTTATTATACATTTATTGAAAAAATTAATAATAAATATGGATAGGTTAGAAGTATCTTTTTAAATACAATGCTATAATAATAAAAAGAAGAAACTAGTTACTTCTTTTGTTTACTTCTATTAATTGATATTTGGTATCAGACCTAATAAAATAATTTAAGAAATAAATAATTAAAATTTTAAGAATAAAACATGAAAAGAAAATTGTCTTTATTTATGTGTTAAAAATGATAAGATATAATGAAAAAATATTTATAAAATATAAATAAATAAAAGCGAATTAAAAACACTAATCTTCGATGACACTTACTCTGAAAGGAAGACAGATATTTATTTGTTTCATTGTTTGGAAGTATTAAATGGGACCCTTTTAATTTGTGAAGGAAGGGTTCTCATATGACCAAAAAAAAAATAACATCCTTTTTATCACTTAACCTTAGTGCTGGCTGGTGGCCTTGGATTTGGCTGCATTTCAGTTTTGTTCTCATCTTTGTATATACCTTACTACTAAAGTAATAGAAAATATGAAATTAACTATAATTTTTTTTAGTAAAGAGTATTGTACTCGAAGTTGAAATTGTAATTTCAAAAGGAATTATCTATCAATATTATAATTTTGTAGCGAAGAATTTGAATCTCAATTGATACTCGCTTAAAATAGTTGTAATTTCTTCATCGTTTAATCAGTGATTTGATGGATTTGAAGTCGAAAAAATTAAGAACATTTCAATAATAAGTATTTTATCGTTTTGTTATGTTAATCCGGCGCGAATACAAATTAATAGAGCAAGAATTAATGACTTGTATCCGTAAACTCCAAATTAGTAGTATTTGTCACCCTAGGCACTCTCCCATACGTAATTCTTTTGTATATTTTAGCTTTCATCATTTGAAAAATAAGCAGTTCATTTATTTATTTGCAACAATTATAACAGAAATGCTGTCTTCTCAAAAGCATCGTCTCTTCTATTTGTATCGATTGTTGACAAAGATCGAAATAGTTTTTTTTCTATAATTAAAATTTAAGTGTGTAAAATGAAAGTAGACAAAAATAACATTTGATACTTCAAATAGGAAAATAAATTCTCAACATGATAGCATAGTCTAATACTATAGTGATAAAATTACGATATTCAATATTAACTCTCCCTATATATAGAGAAAGTTAATTTTATGCATCATTCAAAATTTATTTAATTATTTTATAAGATAACCATAGTGAACTTCAATTAATTGAGTAATCCTTTTTTACACGACTCCCTTGACCCAAGTCACCTTAAAAATTCAAAATGAACTTTGAAAGTTGAAATATTGTATTAGGCCACTGAAATAAGCAATAATTATGTAAGAGCCCTTGTTTAAGCAAAGGCCATCACAACAACAAATTGATAGTGACATGCCTAATCTATAATCATACATTTATATTTTCTTTATTAAAATTTATGAAATGTTGTTTGATTTATCATTAAATTTAGCTAAAAAAGAGAATTGTAAATTGTTGATCTAAAGTAAGTAATAAATATGGTGTTAATATAAATCATCTTATTAAGAATATAATGAATATTTTAAAATTAAATTATTACTAAACAAAAAAGTTGTATTATTTTTTTTAAGACAAACTAAAAAGAATTTACTATATGAATTGAGTTAAAAGAAAATAGTTAATTTATCATTACATAGATTTGACTTTGAATTTGTTATTTAATTACATAATTTAGTTGCTTTATTCCTATTTTTTAGTTATAATTTTGCCAAGGTAATTCAAACATTAACCAACTAAGAGAAGATCTCAATAAATATCACCAAACTAGAAAAATCTAAAAGCTTAGGTAGTGATATTATAGCTACAAAATTTTCAAAACTTGGCGTGGTTATTTTGTAATTGGCTCGGAGACGGCTTATGAATGCAAAACTTTTGTATAAATAATATTTTGTTTGATAATGGACTGTGAGGTAAAATAATTTACATATAAAATTAATAAAATGTTTGATTTGTAATTTTAAAATTTACATAACTAATATACATATGAATAAGCAGGGTGGACACAACTTAAGCTAAATCAAAATTCAAATTTTTTTAATATTTAGATTGTGAATTTTATTTTCATAATTTATGAATTTTAAACTAAATATCGAATTTCGAGTATTCAAAAATGTCATTTTTCTATACAGTATATTCGGTCTACCTATACTATATGTGTCCATACTAATAAGTACAATTTCCAGATGTTCCAATAGACTAGTACCCAACCTTTCTATCCATTAATTTATACTCTTAAGTCGAATGTAAGAATTTTCTTCTAAATGGAATACATGTTTTCTTCTTCTTCTTCTTCTTTATATCTCACTCTCACGTCATGCCATAAGTAAGTAGAACTTAATATATGATAGGTACAATGACCTCAATTCTTATTAATTGTAAAAAGTTGTATAATTTAGAACAAAAATAAATCAAAATCGTTAATACTTATGATTTATCATTAAAAATATGCGAATCAAAATTTTCAAATTCAATCGGAAGTATCTATTGCCTACCAAACCATCCATGTGGGTTGATCCATCCCTTACACGACTCCCGTGACTATATCATATGCACCAAACTATTATATTTTCGAAACAAAATTGAAATATTGTACTCATAAACAATAATTATGTTTTAAGAGCCCTTGTTTAAGCAAAGCCCAACAAAAGCAAATGTCACTATATTTGACATTGACAATGACAGTAAAGGCTCTTCATTTAAGCAAATGCCCATAGCCCACCAAAATACTTCTTGTGTTGTTTCTTTGTCTGCTTTTATGGCCTCATTGCCATCATTGTTCTCATTAGCTCACCTTCCTTTACTTCACAACGCTTGTATTTTTGCATTTAATCATTGCCCACCTTCACTCTTCTAATCAAGATTCTCTTTTTTTTTTTTTATAATATTTTTGAAGAAAATTGACCCCATTTCTTGATTTGTTGTCTGTTTTACCCCCATTTGAGAAGCAGATATGGTTGGAGTTGAAAACTTATGGATAGACTTGAGTCACACAAGGACAAAAGGAGAGAATTTCAGCCACAGCTCAAGCATTTTATTCAACTAGACCCTTGTGTAAGTTCCAAGAAAGAGAACCATTTTTCTGTATTGAAGTTTAAGGTTTCAAAATCCATCAAGAATTTGTATCAAAAAGCTAAAGTGTCAAAGAGGTTTGGAAGTAAAAGGTTTGATTTTGATGGCATTGTGATGACTAACTCTGTTTATTCTGCTTCTTCTCTTGATGATAAAATGGAGGTTTTGTCTGATAAGAGTGATGGGGCAGAAAGGGTAATGGAGGGTTATGGGGAGTCTTTGGATGAGAAAATTGGAATAGACAGTAGTTCAAGTTCTGTTTTTTTAGTGTCAGAGGAAAATGTGAATGAAGAAAATAGCGGGTCTGAGGATTCTTGTTCTCCATCTTCAATTGTTTGGCATATTCAGGATGATGAGGTGCAGCATTGTGCAAATTCTGATGTTTCTGAAGAAGTAGAGAAGCCCTTTGTAGATAAAAGGAAGTTGGAGAAACAAGGGTCTTGTTTGTCTGGTAAGATTTTTTATAAATATTCTTGTGCATATTTATATGTCTTAGATAGTTGAGTGCTGTCTCGCTTATCCTTCCATACTATTTGTCATAGTATTGCTCTCATAGTGTGTTGTCTGCTCTGAGTGTGATTATTATATGTTAGTTTCTTATACTTATTAACTTCTTGTGATTACTGTTCACTTTTGTTATCATATCATCTTTGGATTGTTTTCTCCTTGAGCCTATCGGAAATTGCCTCTCTACTTCCGTGATGTAGGGGTACATTCTATCCTAAACCTCACATTGTGTGATTACACTATTTTGTTGTATCAAGTCTGGTCATTAAGATTCTGTATTGTGATTGGACTTGTGGGGATTCTGTAGAGATTGAAATGATGAAGGAGAGATTCTCAAAATTGCTGCTGGGAGAAGACATGTCTGGTTGTGGAAATGGGGTTTGCACAGCACTTGCAATTTCTAATGCTATCACTAATTTATGTGGTAAGTTAGTTTGTTGAGTATTGGATTCAGTTTGTAGCGAGTTTTCAGTTTACGAAGTATACATTCTTTTCCTTCATTTTCCCTTCTCTTTTTTTCCATTAGCTACTCTTTTTGGGCAAATTTGGAGATTAGAACCTTTAGCTCCAGAGAAAAAGTTAATGTGGCGGAGAGAAATGGAATGGCTTCTCTGTGTTAGTGATCATATTGTAGAACTCATACCCTCTTGGCAGACATTTCCAGATGGCAGCGAACTTGAGGTAAATGCGGTTTCTTTGGCATTGTTCCGGTGATTCAAGTTATCTATCTACCAGTATATAAAATGTCTGCAACTTGGATTGGTGTTTGCATCCTGAGAGCTGTACTCATGTTTTATATCAAACATTTATCATATGCTTAAAACATGGAAAAATTCCTGCATTTTTCCCTATGATTTGGAACAATCAGTTTAATGAGCTACGATAGGAAAAACAAATTGAATGAACATGTGTGTTAACTTATTCACTCTTCTGTTTTAGGTTATGACTTCTAGGCCACGGTCAGACCTTTACGTAAATCTTCCAGCTCTCCGTAAACTGGACAATATGCTCCTTGTAAGATAGCCTTTCCTTGCTCTTTGGGCATTCAGCCTTTATTGTTCAATGCTAAGAGCTATAGTGTCAAGTGTTTGCCTCTTTCACAGGATATATTAGACAGTTTCCGAAGCACAGAATTCTGGTATGTTGACCAAGGAGTCTTAGCTCCAGAATCCGATGGGTCGTCCTCATTCAGAAATCCTCTCCCTCGTCAAGAAGAGAAATGGTGGCTACCGGTTCCTAGAACTCCCCCTGGTGGTCTCAGTGAAAATGCAAGAAGGCAGTTGCAGCACAAACGTGATTGCACAAACCAAATCCTGAAAGCTGCAATGGCGATTAACAGCAACAGCTTAGCTGAAATGGAGGTGCCTGAATCATATTATGAAGGCCTTCCTAAGGTACAGAGCTTTCCTGGAGAAACTAACTCGTGTTTTTATACTAAAATAGACCTGGAGGTTACTCATTTTGCAGGTGTTCTATTTTTGATCTTGCAGAACGGAAAAGCTAGCTTAGGTGATCTCATCCACCGGTATATCACTTCGGACCAATTTTCACCTGAATGTTTGCTTGACTGTCTTGATATGTCTTCTGAGCATCAAGCATTCGAGATAGCAAACCGAGTGGAGTCTTCAATTTATGTGTGGCGCAGAAGAGCTCACTCAAAACCTTTTGGTAGTACGCACAGGTCCAATTCAAAATCCTCATGGGAAATGGTTAAGGATTTGATGGTTGATGGCGATAAGAGGGAGTTACTTGCTGATAGAGCTGAAAGCCTTTTGCTTTGCTTAAAGCAAAGGTTCCCTGGTCTCCCACAGACAACCTTAGACATGAGCAAAATTCAATATAACAAGGTTCGATATGAAATCCCACTAACGAGTTTTCATTCCTTCTTAAAGGAAAGAACTTTTCCTCTCTTGGCCAATCATGATTTATTGATTTAGTACCCTAATGAACTATATTTCTTCTTGTTCCTCAGGATGTTGGCAAATCTATTTTGGAGAGCTACTCGAGAGTGCTTGAAAGCCTGGCATTCAATATTATTGCACGCGTTGATGACCTTCTTTATGCAGATGATTTGAATAAACACTCAGATCAATTTGTGCCAATCTCCAAAGTCGGTATCATTGCACATAAGAGCATGGGGACGCCTCTCTCAGTACCTGTCAACGGCACCCCATATAAAACAGCTTTTACTACACCAAGCTTCTCCCCTTCCCAACATATTAGTCCTGCAAAGGGAGATAGATCAAAAATGTTTGAAGGCAGCAAGCTTTCTACTCGAGGCTTTGGTGTGAAAAAGGTCTTAACTGATTATTTGAGCATCGATTCAAATGGAAAGGACGATTTCAAACGATCAGATTCATGTTCAAGCACATCTCAAGATGTTTCAGCAACTGCATCCTCACGGTCTTCAGAATGTTCAAGAGAAGTTATCAGCCCATTGACACATGACTCAGCTGCAAAAGAATAAGAACTCCTGTATATTTTGCTTCTCAAGAAGCTCCCTTTTGATGTATTTGAGTGTGAAATAGGTGTTTTAGCATATACCACTTCATTATCAAGTACCTTTTATGGTCATAAACTTGATATCCTCTGTTCCTTTAGCCATGTCTGATCCAAGTCTGGTGGTAATGTTACATTGGATTGTACAGAAGAATGTTGTATGGTATTTTCCTGTACCATGTATAATTATCAGTCAGTTTTGTGTTTTTTCCAAGTAATAATACAAGTACTAAAGATTGTACTTCCTCTGTTCCTATTTGCATGTCGTATTTACTAAAAATAGAAGTTCGTTAATATATGTCATTTTTTGAGTGGTGACAACTAAGTAGAAACGGATACGAGAGTCGGAAGAAAAAAATAAATCTAGCACAAATTTAATTTGGTATGGGGCATTCCGAGAATTGAACTCGGGACCTCTCGCACCCTAAGCGAGAATCATACCACTAGACCAAATGCCCGGTTAGGTGCCTTGCTTTTACACTTACAAATCAAATAACACAACATATACGGTGTAATTGTATAGAGCGAAGTTTAAAAAGGATAGAGTGTATGCAAAACTTTATCTCTACCTCACAAGTTGTTTCCGATAGATGCTCAACTCAAAAAAAAAATATTAATCGAAGTACATTTAAACAATACAAAAACTAATCCAAAAAATTATTTCAAATGAAATCCACACTATGCCTAACATATTGCATATAATAATATAATGTGACTTGTTACATACATTGTTGAGTTTTCCAATGACATTGCTCTTTAATTTGAAAACTTACAAAATTCATAGTGAAATCAAAGTATTATTAAATATACTTATAACGATTTAACTATATAGTATTCGCGTTTAGAGTTAGTGCCTTTTCTTAAGATACTTTTTAGAATAGGTCTTTGACTCTTTTCAATAAAAAAATGTTTATTTTGAAATTATGCTCATTTTATGCTAAAAGTTTTCAATTGCTTATATTATTAAATGAAAATTTCACAAAATTCCAAAGTTGATGATGACAAAATTGACTTTTCTTTAAATTACTTTTTCGAATTCTTTAACTTAGTGTCCTAGGAAAGATGTGTATTATAGACTTTTGCTATTTGTCTTTATTCCTGTCTCTACCTTTTATTCTTTTTGAAATCATGCATAAAAAAATAGTCAAATTCATTTATGACTAGTTTTGTAAAGAACATAATAAACACACTTAATGCCCTTTTGTTTGTTTGATATAAGATCGAAAACAGGCCATTGGATTATTGGAATACTATTTTATAAGCTACAATATGTTTAAATTCTATATGTATTATTTAGAAAATACTTAATAACAAAATTTATAAATATATAATGCATCAATTTTTAAAGGTTAAGATTCAGATTGTTATTTTTTTTCTTCAGAAATAGAATAAAATAATAAATAAGATAAATAGTTCGCAATATGGATCATAGGAGGGATACTAGATCTATGAATTCATCAATTTTTTGTGACCTAGCTCTCAATATTCACATCTTTTGCTTTTTGCAAGAATCATTTTTCAGCACAGAATTAGAAATTTTTGTCCCATTCGATCAACATAACTTACTTATATGAGTGCACGTGGGTGTTAAATGGGCGGATTGGGTCGAAATTGAAAATATTATAATGGGTTGAATAGAAATCAGGTTGGGTCTTGACCCACCCAAATTTACTTTGGACTCAAATGAGCTAAAGAATAGGTTGGGTCTTGACCTGCCCAATTTGACCCGATTAATATCAATAATTTAACATATTGATATTTAACTTTTATAATCACAACTTTTATAACGGGTCGGGTTGTATTTCATTTGAAACAATTTTTTGAATTAGTTTTTGTATTGTTTAACTGTATTTCGATTAACATTTTTTTTCTTGAGTTGAGCATCTATCGGAAACAACTTGTGAGGTAGGAATAAAGTTTTGCATACACTCTATCCTTTTTAAACTGCACTCTATACAATTAATTGTGTTATTTGATCTGTAAGTGTAAAAGCAACGCACCAAACAGGGCATTTGGTCTAGTGGTATGATTCTCGCTTAGGGTGCGAGAGGTCCCGAGTTCAATTCTCGGAATGCCCCCTTTGATTTTAATTCATATAAACATCTTTTTTTTTCCTGGTCCGTTCTTGTGTCAATTAGGGATGGTAATGGGACTGGTTGAAGTGAGTTTTTTAAAATTAACGTGGGGCGGTTTGGGGTATATGTGATTCCATTTCATTATTTCATATGATGTTGAGCCCTCATTTGATTTTGAGTTAGATTCAAAGTTTATTTTTTTATAAGAAAAAGATATTTGCAAATTGTGAATGGCAGCTTAGGATTCTGAACAAGTCAAACACCAGAAGGCAGTGACGGAGCTAAAATTTAGTGTAAGGGGTGTCAAAATATAAAGAAATAAAATCGTGTAGAAGTCAAGGAGTGTCAATATGTAATATAGATATATACAAAAAAAATATTTTAATTCTAGCTACACAACGTAATTTTCCGACGAAGAGATGTCGGTAAATGTGCTTGTTAGTTGCACAGTTGTGACTTGTGATTCTTGGACATCCCTCAACCGTGGACATTTTCATGTAGCAACTAGGAAAATACCTCTTTAAATGCAAAATAATTCATCGATTTTATATTATTTGACTTATATTGACTTAAATGTCAATTTTTTCTATTTGACATCATCTTCATTTTATCTTTTATTAAATCTCACTTCACACTTCATTGTAAAGAAAAGTCAATGAAAAGTATGCACTAAAGAGATGTTAGTGAGAATAATTTGATAAATATAACAAAGTATTTTATTATATTTTAAATTTTTGTATCCAATCAAAGAGTTTCACGTAAATTAAAATGAATGAAAGCACTACTTCTGATGACTTCTATCATATGAAGCAATCTAAATATTTACTAGTACATGTAGCATGGACATACAAGCCGGGACTTTAGATTCAGCCAAACAACCAAATATTCAAGGATATATACAGAGAACTCTTAAAATCAACTACAGTTACTACCTCCCCATCATATTCTTTTACACCAAAAATATAAAAGGCTAGGACATTTCATTTTGATTTTCTGTGCATTTCAACTTTTATCTATACTTAGTACATATATATATAGGATTTGACCTCGAAATGTAGTTTTCCAGAAAGCAAACATATTATGGGGTCCATCACTAGACAAAGATCATTCGGTAAAAAAAAAAACAATCAACAAGGACAAGGTAGTTTTTTGAGAAGTAAGCACCCTATAACAATCTAGTTGAACCATTCATGTTTACAGAGAAACAAATTTCCAATACACTAATTAAAGAGCAGATAATTGTCCATACCATCTTAAATACCTAATAGGTCAAGGGATGTTATAAATGTAATATACCCAAGCCCCCAAGGCCTGGCTTGAGTGGTAAAAGGTGGAGGACTTGTGCCTTAGGTCGCAGGTTCAAGCAAACTTCACACCACGCAAAGTGA
The DNA here is from genome assembly GCA_027705065.1 of Solanum peruvianum. Classification (NCBI taxonomy): domain Eukaryota; kingdom Viridiplantae; phylum Streptophyta; class Magnoliopsida; order Solanales; family Solanaceae; genus Solanum; species Solanum peruvianum. The sequence goes on along the minus strand of JAKWJD010001764.1, from coordinate 66,758,801 downwards.
AGCCTGGTATTTAAGTGGAGAAGGGTAGAGGGGCGGACTCATTATCCACCAAGTTTAGAAGGTTGTGATTGATCCAAAGATCAGATCACCTAGTTCGATGAGGCAGTGAGGCACAAATATCCGTCATTAATCAAGTAGACATTGAAATCACATTTTTTCCTATTATCTATCAAATAATAGGAAGTAGGCATCATGTAATTAGTTAGGCACACAAATTTTCTAATTAGTACAATATAGTAATCACTTAAGAATAACCATCTAGATCTAGGCATTCATTGACATGATAGAATCAATTCGGAATCAGCAACCTATATATATGCAATTAATAATAAATAATTTGAATCAAACTAAACACTCAAGTCAATGGTAGGCTAAATTTATAGTTTAAACATGTTTCAAATATAAAAGTGAGCAAACTTGATACTTCATCAACATTTAAAAGTGTTAGTTTGATATAATTGACACCTTCTTTTTATGAAAAAGTCGAAGTCCTAATTCTTATTATATGAGTAATGTATATAAGTTGACGTTGGACGAATCATGATTATCTATATACTGAATTGTAAAATATCACACTAATGAACGGAAGTTTTCAATATCATATGTACACCTAATGTTACATTTAGAGCATTTTATATTTAGATTTAATTATACTTTTTAAAAAAATATTACCTTCAAATATAAAATAAAAATACGAATTTAACATAATATATGGTAAGTAAACAATTAAAAGTTATTTCACTTAAGATTATCGAAGCTAAATAAATATCATATATTATAATGATCAATACTAGGAAAGCAATCAAAAAACATTCTGTAAAAAAAAAAAGAATTGCACCAGCCGGGAATCGAACCCGGGTCTGTACCGTGGCAGGGTACTATTCTACCACTAGACCACTGGTGCTTGGTGATAAATCCCTTTTTTTTTATTTGAAATTTCAGTCGATAATTGATAATAAAGGCATGACTTTAATTCATAACTAAGTTCACTAAACAAAGTGTCGTGTTCGATCATATATCTGACTCAGTCTACTACTCGTGAGCCTTGTCATAGGCAGCAGGTTGATGTTACCCAATAATTACCGTTGAATGGATCTGTCAACTGATTTGGACTAATTTGCAAGTAAGATATAGTGATATTATCCCTTGTCGAGTTGGACTGCAACCAAAACATGATTGAAAAATCATTCACTATGTTCTATTTAAAGATGAAACACATTTTCTATAAAATCCAACTTAACAATCATTTATTTGGATAAAAAAAATAGTTAGTTGATCTGTATAAACTCAAATTATATGTGGTCCTACTCTACTTCCAAGAATATGCTAAGTGATAGCTCTAGCTAATTGCCATGATGAACACTGGCTTCAAATGGGACATGAGATATTTAATTATAATAAATAGAAATATCAAATATCAAAAGGAAGTACAAATTTAGCAATTAAAAGTCATGAAAGCTAAAGTTAAAAATGGTTAAAAAGGAAAGGTATCATTTTCTTCACATGGAAGTCATTACACAATAAAAGCATTAAGATAAATTCACATTATCTTTCTTTTTTCTCTTTGATGTTTGGAGTTTGCATTAGAGATTCAATTAAATTTGAATCACGTATTGCATGGTCTATATTTAAATATGATATTTCAAAAAAATTTATTCCATCGCCAGGGTTCAAATCTGAAACCTTTAATTAAGGGTGAATGAGTATCACTACAACTAATGTTGATATGGTACATTGACATCTTTACTCCATTAAATAGAGTCCATTGCTTTTACTTGATATCCTTTCTTTTTGGCCAAACATTGCATTACATAACAACATGCTACATTCCATGCTCTCTTTTATAGTGTTCTTACAATTGCATAAAGAAAAAATCCCCTTTCTCCCCACACCCCTATATGTGACATATTGAACATTAAAGCAAAAAACATAAAACTTTTTCTGCTTTATTTGCCACACCTATGTGACCTCAATACATGGTCATTAGATGCCAAAGAATGTTAATAGAATATAAATTATACTACACATATATTATTTTAGCTCTTAAGAAAGTGCCTCCTTTTCTATAGACATTCAAAGTGAAGATATTATTGAGTCACAATCAATGGTGGGATGGGGGACTTGATGTCGAATATATTTCCTAGTTATTGAAATAGTATTAAATTTGATTCATTTGAGACCAAAACCTATCTCAATTTCTTGATTTAGCTATTGTTGGGCTTTTATCTTATATTATTTTATCTTCGATCTAATTAATAGGCCCGACAAAGTTGAATGTACGAACTAACAAATTTTATTTAGCTTTAGCCGTTTGATCTATTTCTATTAAATACCAGCTTATGATTTGAATAAGTTATGAATAAATTTTTAATGAAGAAAAAGTTACCATTGATAAATGTCCTTCAATGATGTATGTCAATTGCTTCAATGTTCTTGTTGGTGAAGGAACATGAAAAATAGCGAGGAATAAAACTCGAAAGAATATTTTCTAAAATTTATTTGGTAAGTCAATTAAGAATCCTAAACAAACTTGTATAACTCATTTAGAAATCAAGTTACCATATAATGCTCCTCATATATTTTTATTTAAATATGACCAAATTCATAAACAGATCTCTAACTTGTTGGGTTTTTCCCTTCTGGTACCTCAATTATGTCATTTTGCTATTGAATCTTTAACCACTCATAGTTTGTTCCTTTAAACACTGATTTTGATCGACTTTTCTATTGTAAATGTCTTTAATTGTGTTCGTATTATAATGATTTTGATTGAAGGAATGAAGACAAATTGTGTGTTAGTCTCATTTGTTTTCTAATATGTTCAAATGACTTGAAGTAAAACAAAGTTATTCTCGCACAGTATCAATTAGACTAATGAGTTCTGAAGCAACATACGTATCCTCCATTAATACCCTTCACAAAATCTATTTCTACATCAGTCAACGGTGTTTATAAGGAATAAATTATGAGTAGTTCAATGATCCAATAGGAAAATACTATAGTTGAGATGCCTGGGGAGAAAAACTCAATAAGTTTAAAAATCTGCTTATGTATTTGACATTTAAATATTAATAAGGTATTAGGTATGAATATATTAAAAAGCATTTCCCATATAATTTTCTTGTCCAACATGGGTAATAATTAATCTCTAAGGGTATCTCCAATTCAATCTTCTATTTTACTCTTTAAATATAGATTTCTCTATTTTTCCAGATAATTAGCTTTAACTCAATTCTCTATTTTACTTTCTAAAAAAAATATTTTTTCTCTCTTTAATATTATTTTATTATTTCTATTTCATTCTAATTTTCTTATTTCATAATAAGTTCTTTATTTTTTCCCCAAATAATTACCTTATATAATTTCTAATGTGATATAAAATTATATTTTATCTTAAACTTTTAAATAAAATAAATTGCAAAAGAATATTACTACATAAATTAAGGAGGGCAAAAGTGACATACAATCATATAAACACTCAATTTTCAAAATCATTATGTTAGTCCCATAAATGCTTTATAAGCCTTAACAGAGATAAAAATGAGCATTTTTGTCCTTAATTTTTTTTGTTTAGCTAAAAGTTGTTCAAACTGAAGATTTTCATCTACTACCACATAGTTGGAGTTGGAGCCTCTATGATATCTTGAATTGGTGTATTGAGAAACTATTAGTGATCCAAATGTTCGTGATTTACATGCAAAATAAACAATAACGAATACTTGAAAAAAGAAATCAATAATCACAATCACAGTCACAACAACTTTTGGAATCATATCATAATATTTTTCGAATAGTGCTAGATCTGAAAACGACATATCGAATTACTAAATTATTATTGTGACCAATGAATTATTATGTTATGTATTATATTTTTATTTTGTCTTTAAATTTTTATCTTGTATTTAAATTATTATATTATATATTATATTATTGCCTTGTATTTAAATTATCATATCATGTATTGTATTTTTAAATTAAATTATGACATATGCTCTTTTGTTTAGCAACTCATGAAATCCACATACTCTGTTTTTTGGGTGTATTTAGACATGGAATTTGACACCAACACTCTTTCAACTCCAACTCACTCAGTCTAATGACGACTTCCAACTTCATCTTCATCTTCCTTATCCAATTCTTCACCGTTCCCTCACTTGCTGACCTCCCCGGCACGTGGGAACTCCTGGTCCCTGACGCCGGAATTGCTTCGATGCACACCGCCGTCACCCATTACAACACCGTTGTACTCCTTGACCGCACCGATATTGGTCCTTCCCGAAAAAGACTCCCTCCCCACCATTGCCGTAACGACCCCAATGACCCCATTTTGAAAAATGACTGTTATGCTCACTCTCTTCTTCTTGATTTGGAAACGAATTCAGTTCGGCCTCTTAGGATCCTCACAGACACTTGGTGTTCTTCCGGCCAATTTCTCCCCGACGGTACCCTTCTTCATACCGGAGGTGATCTTGATGGGTTCCGCAAATTCAGAAAATTCACTCCTTGTGAATCTTCTAGCTCGGTTTGTGATTGGGAAGAACTTCAAAATGTTCAGCTTTCTCAAGGGAGATGGTATTCCACGAATCAGATATTACCCACCGGAGAAATCATAATTGTCGGCGGCCGTGCTGCTAGTAGTGTTGAGTTTTTTCCACCGAGAGAAACCGGAGCGGTTGAATTCCCTTTCTTAACTCAAGCTGAAGATAGACAACATGATAATCTTTATCCTTATGTTCATTTGCTACCAAATGGACATCTCTTCATTTTCGCCAACAATAAAGCCGTTATGTATGATTTTACGGCAAATAATATAGTCAAAGATTACCCAATACTCGACGGTGGTCCAAGAAACTACCCATCAGCAGGATCATCAGCTATGTTGGCCCTAACACAGGATTATTCCTCTGCCACCATTGTTATTTGTGGTGGAGCTCAATTTGGGGCTTATTTACAGAGGAGCACAGATACTCCTGCACATGGGAGTTGCGGTAGAATTGAAGCCACCGGAGAAAACCCAGTTTGGGAAATGGAAGATATGCCCTTTGCGAGAATCATGGGTGATATGGTGATGTTACCAACCGGAGAAATTCTTATCATTAATGGAGCTCAAGCAGGAACACAAGGCTTTGAAATGGCGTCAAATCCTTGTTTGAACCCAGTTTTATACAGACCAGATGAACCTTTAGGACTCCGATTCATGACTTTGAATCCCGGTACAATTCCAAGAATGTATCACTCCACAGCCAATTTGCTTCCGGACGGTCGGATCTTGCTCGCCGGAAGCAACCCACATTTTTTTTACAAGTTCGGGGTGGACTTCCCGACGGAATTAAGGATCGAAGCATTTTCTCCGGAGTATTTATCAGCAGACAGAGCAAACCTCCGACCAGTTCTGGTAGAATCGCCGGAAAAGCTCAAATACGGTGAGGATTTTGGGGTGGCAGTGACGGTGGAGCTGCCGGTGGTTGGCATTATTGAGGTGAATTTAGCGAGTGCTCCATTTTCAACACATTCGTTTTCACAGGGGCAAAGGCTTGTGAAATTGAAAGTAACGAGCGCTATTCCCGATGATGCCGGTAAATATAGGATCGGATGTACAGCACCGCCGGACGGGAAGGTGGCGCCGCCGGGATATTACATGGTATTTGCTGTAAACCAAGGAGTGCCAGGTGTAGCACGATGGGTCCAGATAGTTGTTTGAAACTTTTTTATTTATTTAGTTTATATTCTAAACTCTTTAAAGTCTGAATGAGACTACAAGGGTTTATTATTTTATTTTATCCTTTCAAATAAATTGGAACTATAATATAAAGCCCAAGTACTTTATAGTTTTATCATTTATGTTCTTTTTTGGACTTGATTTTTAATTCGGTGTTTGATTTTTAGAGTTTGATTAAATTTGAATTTGTGTCGAAAAATTTAATGTTAGGTGAATCTCAAAAGTCCTATATTAGAGTAAAATGTTTATTAACAAAGATAATTTTATATTCAAAAGATTCGATCTCGAAACTTTAATTATAGATGAAGAAATACTAGTTCGTTGGTGTTGTTTTTTTCCTTTTATTACTAGTGAAAGCTTTATTGAATTTAAAAGTTCTAATAAAATAAAAATGGCTCTGTTTTTGTTGTTTTATGAAATAAATAAAAACAACACCGAGAAAAGTGACAATAATATTAAGAGATCTACTGAAAATCATTTCATATTTTCCTTCAAGCATATATAAGATGATTTATATTACTTTTATGGGAACTTTTATTAATTTTATAGATTAGCTAACATAGATATCATATAGAGAAATGATAAGTATATTTTATTTTTAATTAAAAATTTTGAAGTTTAAATCTTAAATGTAATTTGATTTAATTTTAAAAAAAGATTTTTTCTATATAAATTTAAATTAATTGTGAAACAAAATGGATATCGAACGCATATGAATATTTTTAAAAAAAAAATGAAAACGAGTGCACCTTTAGAAACAATACGGAGAAGGTTAGTGGAAGTAGAAATTATTTAGAAAAAAGTAATTGGACTTATGATTGTTGTAAGAAAGAAAAATGAAAGAAATGTAATTGATACCCTGTTTGGATTGGTTTTCTAGTTTATAGATTTTGACTTATATTTTGTTATTTTAGCTTATAATTGTGTGTTTATAAGTTTTTTTGTTTTTTTTTTACTTATTCAATATTATAGAGTCGTTTAGAAGTTATTTAAGCTTAAGCATATTTAAAATAAGCCAATTCACATATGCTTGAAAATTGTATTTTTGAATTGTAATTCATTTGCTACAACGGCTAGTTGAAGTTTCAATAATTGTTTATGGGAAAGGCTAAATATAAATTCAATCTCTTTGTCCAATTTTATTATATTTTAATTCTTTAAGTCGATTTCATATTTCATGTAAATGACTTTATTTGTGTTTAAATGATATATAAAAATGGAATTCATATGTTAAAATGAAATAAGATTGAATTAGAGTATTAAAAGAGTTATATATGTGCTTGGCCTATATAAAATTAGCCTAAATCTTTATAATGAATGGTCTTAAATGTTTGGTTCCTATATTTTATGGACCAATCTTTAAAATCAAATATCATTCATAAAACAAGTTCAAAAAGTTTAAATTCATTCATTTTAAAGACCATTCCTATGAATTACGTGATTATTTCCATTCTATTTCATCAGTGTACTTAAAATAATTAAATACTCCTCTTAAAAATTATGAATATTTCATATTTTTGGTTTTGGTTTTTTACTCTATTTTTAAAGTTCTCAGTTAAATTCTAATTAAATTTGAATTATATATTGCATTTTTAGGATACATACTCAGGCTCAAATCTGAAACCTTTAACTAATAATATACAATCTAATCACTACATCAAATATTTTTCCTATTACTTGTCTAACGCTTAAGGATAATAGAAATGTGATCTTTAAATTTATAGCAAGTCGGTTAAGAAAATTTCAGTCGCTTGCAATGATAGTGGTATAAATATTTAATTTTTTGTTTACTCATTACATAACTACTGTATAATGTATATATACATTGATTACACATTATATAATGGTATTTATTAAATAAAGTAGGCCATTTAAAACAAAAAAAAAATGAAATAAACGCCCACTCGACTGTTGAAACTAAAACAATTAGCATGCATATATATATATATATGTATTGCAGAAAAATTGTGTATGTAAAATTGTTTAATTTTGTGTGTAAAAATTCCAATAGATATGCCTGCATACAAACAAGCAGTATTATTCTATCTCTAATGTAAATATATGAATAAATATTTCATTAATATGGTCAAACTCACTCTCTCTTTGGTGTGGTAATGTGGATGTGATGTATCTTTGAAGTATCAAACTTAAAACTCAAAGTATTTCTGATATGAAAGCATAAAAAATATAATGAATTCAAAGATAAAAAAAAATTAACTGACGATGCAAAGATTTTTAATTCGTCCAAGCCTAAAGCATGCATTTAATTAGATAAAATAAAAGAACGAATGAGACTTGTTATTAGTAAAAATATACAATGTATATTTGAGATATTTTCATTTCTTTTCAAATGAAATTTTACAAAACTTAAATTTAAAATAAATGAATTTTCATATGAGCATTTGGACATCATGTGAAAAAGAAAAGATCCATTAAACCAACTATATATAAACATTAATTAGACAAAATAATATGTTGGTTAGGATGGAATAGATAATCAAATAAAACCTTTTTACATTATTTTGTCATGTCCCAGGCCAGTAGCAAACTTTAGACTTTACTGTTTTCTGTTTAAGCACATGAGAGTGTCCACAATCCTTTTGCATATATTTATGTCTTATCTAGCATCTTTTGATACCTACTTTTTTGAAAAAAATAATGCTATTAAAATTTCAATTGGAAAGCATCTTTTTCATGCACTTTATACAACGATCTTCCCTTTTTTTACCTATCAAAAATAAAATAATAATTGAAGTTATTAATATTTTGACCTCCGTGTATTTTATAACATATACTTATGGGAATAAATAAATTAATCAGAGTCAAAACATGGTTGTGGAAGTAGTGATAGATTTAGGATTTAGGAGTATCGATTAATGAAATCCTAAATAATAATAATTTCAATTTTTTTAATTGGATATCGAATCGAAAATTAAAAAGAAAAGATAGATCCATATAGGTAATCTTAAAAAGATGAATTCAATTAGATCGATTGAATTCATATTGCAAATTAATATTTTATAATATCTATTTTTTGTTTTGTAATTTCAATAATGTGTAATGTTTCTCTCCTATATGATTAACAATGAATATCAACTCCCAAAAGTGAAAAGTTTATTAGGCATTAGGAAGATTTAATAATGGAAAGTTCCCCCTTCCAACAAACAAAGGCAAAAATAATCTCAATTTCGTTTGGTTAAAAGGGATGAACATTATTTTGCGTAGGTTCTAAGTGAAAGAAAATAATTGGAGATTATTTAATAAAAAAGACTGTGATGCAAAAATCACTTTTAAGATAATATATATATACATATATTATATATATATATATATGATGATGATGACGACGACTTCTGTTGGAATATAGAATCTTAATTACTTAACCAAAAAAAAAAAGAATCTTAATTAAATAACTAAGCAAACACAAGTTGTTGGTACATTTCACAGGAAAAACATTCTTTCATTTTATTAAATCCTTACACTATTTTTTGTTTGTCTACTTTAACAAATTAAAATAAATTTATTACTCTTTCAATATTATTTTTATCATTAAATAACTACGTTGGATACTTTAGTTAGATGATCAAAAGATGAATAATGGAGCAGTTTACTGAATCACACCATTAAAATAATTATATATTAATGGATCAAGTAAAATGCAAAAAAGGCAGTATATCATTTTTCTACATGAAATAAAATAGGAAAAACTACATCACTAAGCTATTATATATGCATAACCTAGCGATACTTTTTAAAAAAATTCTTATCTAACTTAGTTAGTAATTTTTTTTTTTAATTACATCACATAAATTAGGACAAATGTAATAATAGCCCACATCTTTTGGGCCTCAAACGACTATTTGGCCCATTTACTATTCTTTCAGCCCAACTGGAGGACAATACAGCCTCACAGGATGGGCTATGGTACACTTGAGCTAAAAATCTATAAACACAGAAGAATTATAGCTATGGAGCGCAAATAACAAAACTAGAATGATAGAGCCCTTAGTCATTCCTAAAATTTTACCTTTTAACAACTCTTTCTACTCAAAGCCCACAACATGTAGAATTATCATTGAAGTAGGACAAAATATGTTTATAATTTTATCATTTAAGGTTGTGTCACACTCTGACTGGGGTAGTATGAAGTTAATCACATGTTTTTGTTTTCATGAGTGCTGTCTGCAAATGGTCACTAGAGGAAATTCAAAACCTTTCAATGTTTCAATCAAGCCTAGTTGTTGGCTATCTGCATCAAAAATTGCCTTTACTTTTGGCCCATTGTATAGTCTTTGCAATTGTGGGGGCACTTCTGTCCGTTATATACATCAGATGTGGAATTAAAATTAACAATCCATAACTCTAACGTAAAAATCATTTCCATGACCCCTTCCTTACCACTGAGCCATCAGTTAATTTCGTTAGGAATTTACAAGTTAGTATATATATATCTTTATTTAATTTTCTATTAAAAATATAGAATCTACAAAAAAGCTATTAAATTCATCCGAATCCACAAATTCCTATCTAGCTTCACCTCTAATATCCACCTTAATCTTCCTTAGGTTTGTTCCACTATAATGATTTAGAATTAAGAAACCATTTGTAACTCCGTAGAAACAAATAGTATATAACATTGGAATTCCGATGAATGACTATCCTCACTTAAAATGTTGATTTTGGCCAAACTTCTTCTCAAATTTTATACCTTAAAAATTAAAAAAATCAATTAGAAAATCTGACAAGTCAAAAATGATATAAAGAAGTCACAAAAATAAAATAAAAAATACACCAAAGTTGATAAAGAAATAATATTGCCTTTAGTTTTAAAAGAAATCATATATATATATATGTATATATATGATAATGCTAGTTTTGGTAAAAGTAGAAAGGACTGACACGTACATAAGCGTTGGGCAAAGACGAGCGAGAGTTTATTTACTGCCAAAACTATTTTCCTCTTCTACAACAAGCAAAATATCTCTGACCTCAGTTAGTACTCAGCATTTGCTTTTGACTCAAACACGTATAATTTCAATATCACTATCCTACTATTAACTTCCTCATTAATATAAAATTTTAATAAAAATATCTCTAAATTTGATAAGAATTTAATGATACTAATATGAGATATGTATTTTCATTTAGTTAGTCGAATGAATATTTTTAAAGATATTAATAATTTAAAGATAGAAATAAATAGATTATACTATATTTTGGAATATTTTTAATACTTGTTTTCAAATTTATCTTTACATAAAATATATTTTATTTTTAGTTTATATCATATTATATGAACTTTGAACTCGTAAGTATAAAATTCAAGTTCAAATTCAAAAAAATAAGTAGATCAAAAAAGTTTCATTTATTCTATACTCTGATTCACAAATTTATATTGATAAAAAACAATGTATGTAGGTAAGTTGATTTAAATATTATAAAAATAATTTAAATTGTATTATATAAATTAAAATATTGATAGACAATGTCGGAGTTGATATGTCTAGGGCTCCAGCGACACCTAAGATAGTGCTCACTGCTCACCATCACATCATTTTATCTATTAAAGTCATTTATTTTGCCTAAATATACTACAAAATGTATCTGTTACTTTTTCCTAATTATTTTTTTGTTATATTTAAATAAATAAAAATTGAGAGTTTACAGCAACTTCTGTTTGTTACCGATTGAAGTTAGAATTTAAATTTAATGGTGATAGAATACTTGAAAATCCCTTTAAATTTGAAGTTATATTTTTTCTTGAAATTCTTTTATATTTTTATCCTTGTGGCCATATTCTTGATAAGTTAGAAATACATTATTATTTTTCAATGAGAAGAATTATTTTTATACGATTTGATAGAAATGTATTGATATTAAATTTCTCATCAAAAGCCAACCAAGTGAACATATATATCATGTCGATCACTTTCCTCTTTGTTCTCATCCTTTCTTCCAAAGTCGAAGACCTGCAAAATCGTTGGAGGAAGTTTCCCTTGTAAATTTACATCTTTATTCTGTTCTAAATTGTACCTAATAATAAGGTTATACTTTAATAAAGTAGCTTTTATCGAAAATAAATATATACATATTGATAAAAAAAATATTTAAATATTTATTGACATTAGTGAATTGATGTCATTGGATTTAACATCACTATATATTTCAAAAAAAAATATTTAGTCAATCCAAACAAAAGTTACAAGTTCAGTTGTTTCAATTTGTTTATCTACTTTTATTAATTAGTTTTTTTTTTTTTTTTTTTTAATTTCTGAAGTTTCATGTATTGTTAAATTAAGATAAATAAATAAAAAAACATTAATTTGCTAGAAATAAAAGGTGGCCTCAATTGTCGTGGAGTGAGTGAGTCAGATTGAAAATTTTGGAAAAGAGTCACGAGAATTTTAACTTATAAACACGCAAACGCAATTATATTCATGCAACTTTTATTTTTGTGATTTTTTACTGTATTTTGGACAGACTCACGCACCACCTTCACTTTAATTAACTGGATATAGATTAAGAACTCGTTTAAATTATTTTAAAAATCAATTAAAGTGTTTAAGAAATATAAAAAATAATTTAAAATAATTTTATAATGACTTCAAATAAAAAAAAAATTGATAATCGGACTTCGTCTAATTTCTCTTTTTTTTGCAACTATTATTATCTTAATTTTCAATTTTGTTGGCAATGTCTGTTATTTTATTTTTTTTAATTTTGAAATTATTTTGGTTGTTGATGCTCACAACTCACAAACAAGGACAAATCTAGGGTTCAACCAAATCTGAACTAACGGGTCTGGTTTGCTTCTTTTTTTTTTTAAGGCAAAAAATAAAGTTTCAATTTTAAATAAAAGAGAAAAAATTAAGTCTCTTTTGAGATCCATACGAAATTGTCGTAGTAGGCTGAGAGAGGGCAGCCTATGGAAGAAAATAATAATAATATAAGCTTGGATATTTGCATGCATGACATTATTCCTTATATTTCTTTGTGATAGTACCTATGGACTTAGAAGATATATTATATCATGAATAGTGGAATGTAATTTTGTTAGCTACTATTATTAAAGTGCTATACTAAGATTTACTCATGATTTTTCAACTAATTAAATAAATTCGAATTATGATTTATGATATGAGTAAAATCTAATTTTCTCTTTTGTTACCATGTCGTAGTCACACTAGTTGAAAGTTAAAATTACAAGTCGTACTTGTTTAATAGGGTATAGCTAAATAAAAAAGATTTAGGTAATCAATTATTGGATTCTGTTGAGGTACAGTGTTATGAGATATTTCCTTTTAACTGTTTGAACCACTAAAATTGTCAAATTAATGTACACCACCATATGCTTTACAAAACATATAACCCTACCAAAAAATAAACATGAGAAATTACAAAACACAGTGCGACGGCCTAACAAATTGTGCTTTAAACACATTGTTCACAAACGTATAATATTTAAATCTTGATTTGGAATAGTCATCTTAGTCACAAAACAAATAATTAAAGGAGTGATAGTTAGATGGATTGAGTTAAATTAGTACAGATCATGATGAGTTAAGACAAGAAACGAATTGAGTTTAATTTTGTCATCCTCAGTTGCATAGATACTTATTATCTCTATAATTATTACCACACAAAATTTTTAGTTGGTGAGAATCTATTGACGAAATAAAAAATTAAAATACGAACATATTTATATATACTCCCTATCCCATTTTAGATGGTGTGATCCATTCAATTTCATTAATTATAGTTGGTCCCATAATCAATGTACCTTATTACAATTATGAATAATTTTGTAAAAGGAAGAGGTTGCATATCCCCATGTAGTTAAAAGGAAGAGGAGAGCCCACACTTGCATTTATTGGTCAAGTGGAAAGAAAGTGACTATGTAGTTACAAAGAGAGAACATGTGTTGTGTATCTCTTTACCCTGCTACAAGTATATGACTACAAGTAAAGTGACTTTTGTAGTTATTAGTAAAAATTTTCATATGATAATTCAAATTCAAAACATCTGTTGTAAATATTTTGCATCTAAGAAGTGAAAGATATGATTAGGTAGGTAGCTTAGATAGTCATAATAATAATAATAGCCTTTCATTTCATCAATATCACATCACTCACACTCCCACCTACATCTCTCCCTCTCTCTCTATCAAAATAAATTCTTTTAATAAAATAGAGTAATGTGTTCTTCTTGATCTCTTTCCTCTAATGGCTGCAGAAGAAGGATTTGAAGCATATCATGTCCCACAACAAAGCAGAAGAGATAAGCTTAGAAGTGATACTAATTATTTTTACAACAACAGCAATTCATCATTTCTCCTTAATCCTTGTGATAATAATTTAACCATGGATCCACAAATTATATCTTCCTCTTTTCAAAAAATTAATAATAACCCTTTCCTCTACAACACTAATCAAAATCATGATATGAATGTAACTTATCATGACTCCAATAATATAACTCCAGGTCAAGGTTTATCTTTATCTTTATCATCTAATAATCATCATCATACTACTGTTCCGCTGGAGCTGAGATCATTATTTACAACAACAACAACAACAGGCGATTGTTGTAGTAATAATGAGTTTTTGTCATCCAAGAGTGGTGGTAGTACTATTGTTGGACCTTTTACTTCAATCCTCAAGGGATCAAGATTCTTAAAACCTGCACAACAGTTGATGCAAGATATTTCTGGGATTTATGCTCACAAATTATTACAAGATCATCATCATTCTCTTGGAACTATGGATGAAGTATCGAATCATGAGCACATGAGGAACAATTCCAAGTTAATTTCAATGCTTGATGAGGTATTTCTTTTTTAATTTTTAAAATTATTTGTGTGGTTTTAAACCTATATATATATATAGTCATTCATAAACTATGAGATTTGATTTCAAATTTTACAAATTGGTCCACTGTTGAAGAAATAAATAAATTGATTCATTTTTTTTCCTTACAAGTGAAATAGCCTGACTGAATTCAGATTCCCAGGTTAGGGATACAGTCTTTCTTAACAAAGTGAGGTTTATATCAACACTTGACTTCAATACCTCTGTCTAATTTTATACCTATCAATTTTGACTCTTTTTTACTTCCAATTCCAGCTCAAGTCATGTCTAATTTTGTGCTTTATTTTTCTTAAAGTAAACAGTATTTGTATTTACTCCTATCGATCATCAATGTTATGTACATGTGATGAAATTTTAATTTGTTTAATTTCTTTAGATTTCTGATTTCTTTCTATATATAACGAGAAATTCATTCTTTAGGGCTTTAGATTTATAGTTCAATGTTTGTGCCATCATGCAGTATACTATGCTCTTAAGATACAGTATAAATTTAAATCCTTTTGAGTCAAATTGGTTGTATTATTAGGAAACAAGATGCCTATGCTTTTTAGTCAATAAATAGAAGTTCGATCACTAAATAAAAAGAAAAAAACAAAGGTGATTGATAGAGAGAATATATGCACGAAGAATGAGTGCCTTTTAAGGTCGTTTGCTTGGATATCTACGAATAATATTGAATAATATTGAATATAGTGTATTAGTAATACTGAGATTATATGTACACATGTGGAGGAAAATTGTATGCAGCCCTTGCATTGGATAGGTTAAAAAATTGTACAAAACAGCGTATTTGTTATGTACAATGTTACTTCACGCATTTTTTTAATACCTCTTATCAAAATGTGTTGTTGTTTACCCAGTGAACAACTTGTAGAATTAAATTTTAAGTGAAGGAAGGGGCATTGATGTATGATAAAAAAAAAAGTTGTGTTTAGTAATATATTTATGATATTATAAATCTAAGGCTGATTGATTTCAGGTACATAGAAGGTATAAGGAATATTATGAACAGCTACAAGGAGTAGTGTCATCCTTTGAATCAGTTGCTGGAGTTGGAAATGCATCCCCATTTGCAAACCTATCTTTAAAAGCATTGTCTAAACACTTTAGGTGCCTAATAAAAGCGATTTGTGACCAAATGAAGTCTAGTGATGGTAACTATAATAATTTGGAAAGAGGAGGATATGTTTGGAGACCACAAAGAGGGCTACCGGAGCGCGCTGTAACTGTTCTTAGGGCTTGGTTGTTTGACCATTTCTTGCACCCGTAAGTGTTTATTCGAGAGTTACGTTATTTCTGTATGTATGTGTAAATTAAATTTAACTTACCAGTGTTCGATGTTTTTGCAGTTATCCCACAGATTCTGACAAAGTAATGTTGGCAAAACAAACTGGTCTTTCAAGGAACCAGGTCTGGCAATCGACTCATCTCTTTGATCCATATATACATGTATTTAATTATAGGTCTTTTTGAACATAGGTTTCTAATTGGTTCATCAATGCAAGAGTTAGGGTATGGAAGCCTATGGTTGAAGAGATACACATGCTTGAAACTAACAAATCTTCTTCACACATTAACAACAATAATCCAGAAATGAATTTATCACCATCAGGTGGGGTGTCATTAACATTGGGACTAAATCATCAAAACAAGAACAACGCTTTATCTTTCCCAAGAAATGCAGCACGACGCTTTGGTATCGATCCAAATAATATTATTGCATGATTTTGTTGGTTGAGGTTTTTATGCATTTAATTAATTTCTACATATATGTATATTTTGCAACATCAGTATATCTTTAATCTATATAGTTTTGTATTTATTCAATTGTTTCAAGCCAAAAAAAGTAGTCCACTAGGTGTAGAGCGTTCCATGAAAAATGCTCAAGATTGTGCAGGGGTGTGCAAGTTATCATTAAACAGGGGTCCATCAACACTTTGGATGTTGAAGTCCTTGCAATAGCTAGGAGTAGAAACTTATTCCTTCACAAATTAATTAAGAGGGTATATTACAAGCTTGAGTTTTATACCTAAAAAAAGGAGAAGACTTTCGTACCTTAACTATGATTTATTAGTTTTAGATTCATACCTTAGCCGTGTGTAATACACTTTATATTTTATTTGCAAAAAATTGCATATGACATTCAAAATGAATAATATATTCTAATTGGACCAAAAATAAATACTTCATTAAAAACTAATGACTATCTCCTCCCGGGCAACAATCCCCGTTCTCTTATTTCTTAAAATACTTTACTAATATTTAGACCTCACCGCTTCCCCCACTCCTTGCTTAATTTTTAAAATAATATAACCCTCCGCCCCTAATTTTTCAAGTAAAAGTGCTAATTTAGCAAGTAGGCATGTATAAGACACGAAGTTGTCAAAAAGTTTATGTTTATGTATCTTATAAGCTATTTCACCCTTTTTAGGAGAATATGTCATGTTGGATCGTGTCAATAAAAATACATTTTAGCTTTATATACTTTTCTTATTCTTAGTTTATAACTTTATATAATTTTCTTATTCTTTAATTTATATCAAAATTAGTACAATTTATCATAATATAATAATTTTGTTTAAAATTATGTATTGATTAAATAAATAAATTTTGTATTCAAACACATAACAAGCATATGGTTGACTTGAGATAAACACATCAAGTAAAGTTGTATTCTTGTTCTGAATTTACATTTTTAATTCAAGCTCTTGTTTTTCTTTTCTTTTTGGTATGAATTTTTTTTTTGCTTTTTCTTAGTTCTAGCGTTTGTGACAAATATAATCTTTTGACTATAGTTATACTTTTTGTTTTCTGTGCGTAGAGCACTTGATTGTTTCCTCATTTATTTGACAGCATGCTATACTTCTAATTATTTAAACCGTATGATATGATTTAGCATTTCAGTCTGGGTGGTGTAGTCGGTTATCACGCTAGTCTCACACACTAGAGGTCCCCGGTTCGAACCCGGGCTCAGACATTTTTGTTTTATTTTAATTTTAAATAGTAAACCGGATTACATCATTTTTGTCCCTAAACTCAAGCACTCTTTAATCATCTTAATTAATTGAACCTAAATACATTCCCGATCTAGCTATATGTGTGAATACGCTCCTAAACTCTCGCCAAATATAAAAGTATTTTCAATAGTTGTCTCGATTTTTTTATTAAGAATCTCATGCTCCTACAAGAATTCGAGACCACTTCCTACATCATATGGCATATCACGATGAATCTAAATTTAGTTAATTAAGTAGAGTGGCATTTTAAAGACTATCAATAGTTAGAGAATAAAATTAATAATTTCTGTCGAATTCAAAAAAAAAATTAATATATTAATAAAACTGTTTGTTTAGTACATTATAGAAATACCCCTTCTAGAATAAAATCAGACATAAAATGACCTTCAAATGTTTAATCAGATGATTTTTTTTGCTGTTTAAAGTAATAACTCCATAAAGTAATTAGTACAATTATTTTATATGTAATGCAATCGAATTCTATGACACCAAACGCGCACTTTTCTTGCAAGCATATATTATATTAATATGAGGGACAAATAAATTAACAATTTATAAAATAAAAGTTGCATGGGAAAAAAGAGAAAATTCCCGACCAAGTAAAAGTTGCATGGGAATTACTAATTAAAAGAAAAAAAAATGATCATTGCTAGTATCATATTCCTTTTTTTCATGAGCCAATGGCTATACGTCGGAAAGTCTAAGTTGTGATATTATAATTTGCACTTTTGTGTTTCTCTCTTCAAACAACGCGTTAATCACTATTTTTTGGATTTGTTAGACTTTGTTGAAGTTGTTTATACTATGTATTGCTATTATTTTATTTTAATTTCTTGGTCACATGGATAGTTCATATAGACATACTACTAGTACAAATTAAATATAACTAGAAATACACATGCAAAGTTAAAATATTTTTCTTACAAACTCAACATATAATAATAATAATTAAATAATTTGAATAAATATGGAACAACTCTAGAATAACTTTTAATTTCAACGACATTATATTTGACTTATCCAAACAAGTACAAATTTCATAGTTAACCAATAAATATCTCATGATAATTGATTATAGTTATGAATTAACGTTGAATTATTATAAAGTTAAAAAGTATAGTTATCTAGGAACATTTTTGCAATTGATTAGCTAGCTAGAGCGATCACCAATGATTTTCATATTTTGTTATAAAACAAAGTTCATTTGCAACAAATTGATTTTTAAAAAATTTAAGCTTGGAACTCCTTTAATGACCGACAATGGAATTTTGACACATTTTTTTCAATATAAATCCTTTGAAAATTCTCATAGTATGGAGAAAAAAATAAAGGAGAAGGGGGCTGCATACTTGCATACCTTTTTCTTTTTTTCTTTTTTTTTAAAAAAAGTGTTCTCCTTGGTACTAAATTAAAGACACCCTTTTAAAGTTGAAAATTACTATTTAGACCACATGATGATTTGTTTTCTCCATATATTCCTCTCCAACTATACGAATTTACTTTGTGTAACATAGATCTTTTTGTAGAAAAGATATACTATTGATATGTTTGACAAGAGGAGATGATATCCCTTGATAGTTTTGAGTAGGCGGAACCATAATCGATCGATCTACAACAGAAATTAAAAAAAAAATGGATACGAAGAAGTGGGGTGAGAGTATAGCAATGGCAACAGGATTCATGGTATTGTTAGGACTAGTTTGTTGCTGCCTTAGCTACAAGAAGATGTGGTCTCATGGTAAAAGAGACAAAGGAGGTTCTGGCAGTGCTTCTTGCACTTGTGATGCTGGATTTTGAGGTCTGTTAATGGCTTATCATTCTCAATTTTATATTTATATTTATTAAATATACTAGGAGATTTTCGTCTACGTGCATACCAAGAGTTTTATTGTATATGAATCTCGTTCACAATTCTTGTGTATGAAAATTGTATCCAATGTATTTTGCTAGTGTTAGATTGTTACTGTTTGGAAATTTAATACCACTACAACAATATTTATTGTATACAACAACTTTCATACAAAATTTGATAGTACAACTACAAACATATAGGATCCACCACCACATATATAGTTACATTTCAGCTGATAATATAATAACATTGAACTTCAAACAATATAATATACAATTATAACAAGATTACTTCAATACATAGTTGATACAATTCCACAATAACATTGAACTTCAACAAACTAAGATTAAAATTCAGGGCACAAAATTAGCATATAGCAAATTGATTTTTAGAATTTAAGTTTCACTGTAGTTCAATTACATTTTGAAATCAAATTTTCACTGTATATATAGCTACTGCTCAACTATGGGGTGCCATATGATGTAGTACAAATGTATATGTCTAAATTACATGCTTCAGCTTTCTCGGTTGTGCACCTAATTGATAAAGTAATCAAAAAATGATAAAATATTTATGGTTGTCTTGTTAATAGTAATTATTTTTCACGGCTAGTGAGGTTTATCGAGCTTTATAGGATCAACCACCACATATATAATTACATTTCAGCTGAGAAAGTACGAAGAACTTCCCTTGGTTCATTATAACGGGCTGATGACACTTGGTCAAAGCCAATTCATATTATTTGGTTAATTGTTTGTTGAGGTTTTGACCAAACTAAGCCATTATATAAAGCAATTCATCAAAATAATATTTTTCTAAAATTTTATAAAACTAGTATAAACGTGTTACACAAATGTTTTACGAAATATTTTATTTTTTAAAAGTTGACAGCGTTGTATTGAGAAAGTACGAAAAACTCACTGTAACGTTTTACTCCTAAAACGTTATTCATAGTAATGTTTTAGGAGTAAAACAATATTCATAGTAACGTTTTAGGAGTAAAACGTTACTCAAAATAACATTTTAGGAGTAAAATGTTACTTTAACGTATATCAACTATTGCTGCTAATTTTTAAAAAACAAAATATACCTTAAAATATTACTATAAAATGCGTTTATACTAGTTTTATAAATTTTTAGAAAAATATATTATTTTAATAATTTGCTTTATATAATTGTTTAGTCTGGTTAAAAATTCCTGTTTGTTTGTGACTCAGATAATGAAATCTTCCTCTATTAACTTGTATGTTTTAAAACTTCCAATTATATTTTTATTTTTAATATAATAAAGACAATTCAAATAATATGGCCCATTAGCTCAGTTGGTTAGAGCGTCGTGCTAATAACGCGAAGGTCGCAGGTTCGAGACCTGCATGGGCCATAATACTTTTTATCGTGTGAATTTCTCTTTTTCTTTCTTTCTACATTAAATTCAAGATTCAGTATTAAAATTATATTATATCATAAAGAGATAAATAATACATTAAGGAATATTTTTTGAAAGACGCGTATAAAAATAAAATAATTATGACGATATATCCTGCATACACAAAATAAACCAATATATACATATACATACAATTTTTTATTACACAGAGAAAAGCAAAAGTTTGAGAACTGCCTTTGGTTATTCTCAAACAAGAAACCATCAAAGTAAGTAAAAGTCTGAAGTCCCTTTGGTTAACTAAAAACCATCAAACAAAAGAAAAAAGAAATACTCCATAGTAGTAGAAAATTAAGAAGAAGCTTATATCACACGTAACAACAATTATGCCTTAATGCCAAACAAATCTGACGTCCGTTTTGCTATAGAGCAAAAGTTATTATATGTTTGAACTTTAATTTCAACTTCAAGATCATCAATCACTTCATAACACGAGAAGAAATTCGATGGTGGCACCTAGACGCGGGTGACTGAACTCCACTCGACACCATTCTCGCAGAAGGTGATGATGAAGTCGTCGAAAACATAGTATCAGCAAAAATTTGTAAATCAGACGTTTCATAACGTCCTGAATCACCTCGAAGTTTTATATAACAAGTTGAAGGAGATTCAGACATACCATTTTTGTACTCAACTATTGCTTTGTAAACCAATGGTATCAACCCCTCCATTTTATTTATTTATTTTTGTTTGCAAAGTTTAGAAGAAATTGTTTTTTGAGTGACTTTTTGGAAGGGGGGATATATATAGTAATAAGGTGTGATTTTTTGGATAGGATAGTTAGCTGTAAATGATAATTAGGAAATATAGTATAAGGAATCTTCTAAGCAAAAAACTTCCACACGTGAAAGCTACATTTAAACTAACTTTTACATTTCACCAAATTTCAATTTATAATTATTTCTATTGATCTGACTTTAACAATTTTTTAGTTATTAAAATATTTTAGTTTGGTAGGTATTTTCATTTAACATCTATTGGTCAGTGATGATCCTAAATAAACTATGGGATTGTGCATTTTATAATGCTTTAGTTAGTATCCACGGTTTTCCTATGATACTACTATATATAATCTGTCGTAGTTAGGTTAGGCTTTTGTGGCTTAAATTAATTTATATTATGGTTCATCTAAAGTAAGTAATTTTGACTTAGATTTTATATCTATATTTAAAAACTTAGTTGATATGTATAAATATTTATTTCGTTATATAGAGTTAAATTTTTAATAAGATCTATATCATTTTAAATGAAATCTGTATATTTAAAAACTACGTTAAATAGAAATTTAATCATCCGAGTCATACTATACTAAGCAATTAGGAGAGTTGTGTACCCATGGCGAAGTCTCTATATTTTAACTAATAATTAGTGGTTAATATAATTCTAACTAATTTTCCCCCCAACTATCACTATTTAAATGTAACTTGCCACCAACTCT
This sequence comes from Solanum peruvianum, assembly GCA_027705065.1. Classification (NCBI taxonomy): domain Eukaryota; kingdom Viridiplantae; phylum Streptophyta; class Magnoliopsida; order Solanales; family Solanaceae; genus Solanum; species Solanum peruvianum. Next base: position 66,736,464 of record JAKWJD010001764.1, on the reverse strand, counting down.
CTTCTGATTTGTCAATAATATTTGCTAATTAAAAACTAAAATGTCTTCGTAACTAATTAAGAACTTATTCTATCCAACATTTGTATTCAATCAATATTTTTAAAACCTTAGGTTTTAGTCCACAACTTCTATAATAAGTTTATTGCTAGTAGATTGAAGTTAAAAAACTATTGACAAGGTCGATCATAGCCTATACTTGTAATAGTATTATATTTATATTACTATATATCTACAAATTTATTAAATTAAATACTTGCATATGACTTTTTGTTAGACATCTAATTTGATTTTGCTGCTTGTTAGACTAAATAATTAAGATAGACTCCACTTGAGATGAAATCATAACTTGCATCACTAATTAATCAATTACTCCACTAATTATCTTTAAGCCAATTTCTTTTTTTATGATTAAAAAAGAGTTAGCTTCAAAGTAGCAATCAAGATGTCTGTCTTACTCCTAATGCCATTAAGGATAAAACAATGTGCGCCATTGGGTGTTAGGTAAAGAGAGAGGATTTAACTCTTTTCACATATCTCAGTCTAAAGTCGTAGCAGTAATGATAATGATAATAATAATAATAATATTATTATAAAAAAAAAAAATCTAAAGTCCAAATTTTGATATATGTCTATATATATATATGTCAGGATACATGAGGTTAAAATTAGGTGTATTTTATTCAAGATTATACATAGATAATATCACTCTCCTTCCTCCTATCTCGCTCGCATTTATGATATCCCAAATACATGTGAATCACACCAAATATATGTATAGCGTGAATCTAGTGTGATTTAGATGTATCTAATATACATAGGCAAATGTGGCTTGACTCCCTACTGTTCTCGCTCGACTCTTTCCTTATTACAGTGTATCTGGTAACATATATGAAATTGCAAATTAGTGATATGGTAGGAATGTTTGTGTATTACGTAGTTTTCCAAAACGCAACATGCCAATTGCCAAGATTCATTAGAACTGAGTTATTCACAACTGTTGTCTCCAATGGGCCGTGGACTATGCCCAACGGCTGAAATAGTTTGGGCCCTCCCAAACATTCTTTAACTTTCTCAAGAGATGAACAACATTTTTTAGGGATCAATGAAAGAATGTAGTATCCACAAGCAGTGAAAAACTAAAGTTCGAATAAATATGATCAAGTGATGAATACATATATGAATGATTTCTACGTATTTTGCAATCATTAATTTGATATAAATATCGGTTAGAGATATCAATTGATACACAACATATGAATATATGGATGGAGTTGCTTACCATGTGAAAGCAACACAGTATAGGATCATGCTTGAGTTGGGCTTTGTACAACTTAATAGCCTAATTTGATGTTCAGTTCTGTGGCCTAGGGGATTAGGAATCATAGATTTTTTCATAGTCAGGACTCAAACTCGAGATCTCTGATAAAGGAACGAGACCTTATCTAGTGCACCACATATTTTGGTGTGGTAACATTAGTGGATTACAATATAAAAGGAGACTTTGTTGCTTCTTTCTTTAATAATAATAATAATAATAATAATAATAATAATAATTGATTTCAGTGTTAAATGTTTATAGATTTTTAGCAATTTCTTAAAAATATTGAATCTGGCCAAATATTGTTGGGCTCAAGTGAAGCCATAAGTTGTAAGTTAGATTCACCCCTGCGTATGATATGTAACCTATATGTGCTTTTTATGCTATGCTTGAAGTCTGTTAATCGAAAAATTTATACTGGAAAATAACTTTTGCAAGATCTATAGCTGACTTTAAAGTTCATATGCAATTTTAGAAAGTGTCTTCACCATGTTTATTTGAGATAATGCATATGATTATTCACATCACAGTTGATAAAAAATGCAATTTAGAAATAACGTAACTCTAAAAGTCCAATCATAAGATAAAAAGATATGTCCAAGACCATGTAATAAGGCAAACAATCCATCAGTCAACAAATTGTTTCTATTAAAAAAAAATTGATATTAAAAAATATTATGGGCATGGCTGATATATATATGATAATTAATGACATATTTCTAATTACTGTCCATATCCCACCAACTGAATTGAGGAACTTTCAAAAGCGACTGCTGAGAACACTATTCAATTTCTAAAACAAATTTAATGTTGTCATCAACAGACCATGCATGTGGGATCCTTCATTGCTGGTGTTAATACTATTGTATTTTTTTATTTCATATTTTTTTGCTTAATATTTGATATTTTAAAATTCTGATTAGGCGCACTTGTTTCGTATCAGGCTTATTAGAGGGAGAATTAATACTTCACGTCAAAATATTTTATTTTATTTTCAACAATCTTATACAATATTTCTAATTAAAAATTAAAAAAGTTTATCCATCTTATTATATACATTATTTGGTGGTTCTATATATATATATATATATATATATATATATATATATATATATATATATAATATATATATATATATATATAGTGAGACCAGCTCATGGACGACTAGGAATAACAATTGGTATACTTATTTATGATACTTGTCTTTTGTCAAGGGAACAATATTCAATCAAGAAATTATTGTAATTATGAGATGATTTTTAAATTAAGGGTGACAATTGGAACAGTTAAGTTAGTGTTTGGACGTGTTAGCAATAGGAAATATAAATAAATTGTGACATAATTAAATTAAATAGACTAAGTCTATGATGAGCTATGCGTCATTGTTTTGTTCTGAGTATGCGATAATATATATATATATATTATTTAATAGATCTTATTCTTAATTAGCCTTCATTAAGTTTTACTACAACATACTTAGAGTTCGTTTGAATTGCCTAAAAAAGAAGTTTTTAAGTTAAAAATAAAAAGTCGAATTTAAATGATTTTTAAGTCAAAATATAAAAAGTAGGGGGAGACCTACTTTTGATTTTTGACTTATTTTAAGTCATTTTAAACTCATTTCAAGTTATTTTTAACCTTGTCAAACACTTACTGACTTATTTTAAGTCGTATTATTTTATAACTTATTTTAAGTTATTTTTATATTTGTCAAACATTTTCAAAAGTCAAAAACTTATTTAAAAACAGGTGTGACCAACTTTTAAATCAATGAAAACACTCTTTTAGTGTAATCTCATAAGTTAGATATGAAAAATGTATTGATCATATATATGCAACCTTACTGTACGTACTTGAAGATAGAGATCAAGTTATTTATGATAGATCCTCAGTTCAGGTAAAACATACATAAAATCAAGAATATATTTAAAACAAATGAAAAGTACTAAAAAAACATAATGAAGAATAAAATAATGGCAACAACAACAATATGATAACTGAACAAAGGAGATATTAGAAACGAAAAATAAGATTATGGAAGAGTAATAAGATAATATTGATAAAAAAATTAGATAAGGATGAATTACCTACTGATCTTTTATTCTAATCATTAACTTTAAAATCATCCTATTTAGATTCATATCCTCGTTATAATTAGGTTGCAAGTGTATTTGTCGTGTCTAATGCTTCATTTTCAATATTTTCTCGACCTACATCTGACAAAATGCAATTCATCGAATTCAATTAAGTTGCATATTGCTTTTTTTTCAAGTAGCTTTTTCTTACGCCTGTTTAGTTAGTGTGGCATTGGTCATAGCCAAAAAAATTTCTCTCCTTATATCCGCATTAGCTAACGCAAAGAAGTGATCTCTAATATTTCTTGAAATATGAAATAAGTTTGAGGAGCTAAACTTTTGTCCTACCACGAGCCTACAAATAAATTATATATATATATATATATATATATATAATATATATATATAATTAATTAAAGGTATATTCCAATTTTAGGAGATTAATAATTTCTTTTTTAACTTGAAACACGTGAAAGTTATGCTTCGAATTAAAAGTTGATCCATTATAATTAATTACAGTTGATCGATTATAATTAATTACTAATAACTTAAGTATGGTTTTGGTATTGAGTATTATTTTGAATCATTTAAATTAAAGGTTGAATATATTGACTAACAAACATTATTTTTATTTAGGTGAATTCTCCGGTTAATTAATTATCCATTCATTCAGCCTTTAAATCAAACTTGCAAAAAATAAACTAAAAAATCCAACTTGCATTCATAAATTAAAAAAGCCCTTCCAGAAATCCCGTAACATTAATTCTTACCTTCTCTGTATTTTAGTTGTATTTGACTTGCCATACCCTTTTAAAAGTTAATTAATAAAAAGATAAATTATCATAATGTTAAGTCTTGATTTTCAATCAGGATAGGCAAAAAATGAAAGAAGGGGGTGCTAATTATCCCAAAATTAGGAACCTAACATTTTATATATGTACTATTCATTTGTTCCAATTTATGCGATAAATTTGACATTTTAGTCCGTCATAATAAGAATATTATATTTCTATTTTTGGTAACAATTTAATTTTAAAATATCAATTTTAACCTAGATATATATATAACTTATCTTAGAACACTATAAGTTTTTTTAATTTTTTTTTCTTAAAACTCTATAACAAATCAAATAGTATTACTAAGGAGTAATATATTTTTTATTTGTCAGTTTTATTAGTAAAAAATTGAATTAAGCATGCAGCATATATATATATATATATATATATATATATATATATACAAAAGATTGAAGTGTTTTTGTCTCTCATATGCTAAAATATTTCTACTTTCCCCCAAAATCCATACACTTTACCTAGGTTTGTTGGTTCCTTTTCCCTTTAAAATTTTGCACGTGTTATGAACTTCTTCCCTAAATTACTCGTAATATAATATTTTTTATAATTATTTATCACTAAATATGATTAACAATGGATTCTAATGTCTAGCTATAGAATATTTTTATCATCTATTCATATTTTAGTTGTGTTTCACTTTTTTTTTTCGCTTAAGGAAGCATGTATTCCAAACTTTTACTTCCATGAGTAATATGAATTCACATTGAATAGGTATTTAAGAATACTTTAGTATCTGATTAAGTGGGAAAAGATCCGATCCTCATATATATATATATATATATAGCACCTTGTTATAGCTTTTGGTAGGTTGTTTTATTACTCATAAAGATAAAGTTTAAAATTTTAAATTTATAAAAATTTAAGAATATACTAAATTTTTGATGAATCAATTATATATTACTATATAAATTAGAGCGAAATTATTGAATTTTATCGAACACGGGAGTTCTTAATTATTGACGCCGTGCCGGCCGACAACGTCATAGAGTTTGACTATTTTGGCAATGGAAGATGGATTTTGTCTATTGTACATTGTTTCACTTTCTTGGTGAGCAGATGATGGGTTATATTTGTCCACAAGTTTTTTGCTAAACAATTATGACAAGTTTAATATTTCATTTTTTCATTTCTTGGGTTTGAGTAAAGGCCAACCAAACACTCCACATTCCAATTTGCGGCTTTGTGCTACGCAATTTAACCCTCCAAGAAAAGGATCATGGTGCTTTTGCTTTAATATTGTTTGTATTTATTAATATTACTTCATTATATAAAGCATTGTGTTAGTATTTGTATTTGTTTATGTTACAATATTTTATATAATAATAATGTAGAATCATAAGTGCAATATAGAAGATTGGAAGAGAGTACACAATCTTATTTTGATCTTTTATTTTTATCTTTGTAAAGTAAAAAGACAATCTCCAATGCTAGACCATCAGGCTCAAGTAAAACATATAAGCAATAATTACAAAAAGAAAATATAGTAATGAAGAAATCTTTACTAAAAACAAACAAGAAAAGAACAATGATAATGATCGATAAATAATGCATCAACCGAAACAAGGTAAACAATAGATAAAATAAAAAGAATAAAAAAAAAAGATAGTACGAAAGTAATAATAACAATATTGATAAGAAAAACTAAATAATACTCGACTACCGAATATCTTTGTTTCTTAATCTTCAACCTCAATATCTTTTCTCTCTGAGGGAAAGAAAAACAATACATTCCCTTGAGTTGTTTGCAAAAACTTTTTAAAGAAATAATTCTAGGTTCTATAATTTTGTAGTAACTGTGATTACATAATTCGTTTATAGTTTTGAAATGTTTTTATTTTAGTTGCTTTATATTCGATAGTCCAATTTACATTAAATATTAAATAGGCGTTTGAACATGAATTAGTTGATAGTTGAAAAATTGATGAGAGTCACATCAATATCTCAAGCATGTTCAAGACCAGTATTCACGTCATATCCAACAACGAAATTGACAAAAATAAAAAGTGAAAATTGATAGTAATTCTTGATTATCTTCGACGTAATCATAGTCCTTATTATTCATTGATTATTTAGGAGAAAATGACACAACTGTCACTTAGATAAGTATTAATTAGACCATTACTCAACTAAATATTGTTTTATTTGAACTTTAGAATTTCGTAAAATAATTAGCAAAACTAAGTAGGTGGTTGAGCTTAGATTTCAAATATTTTTCAACTCATTTAGAATTTTTGAAATTGAAATTGTAGTTTGATAATATTTTTCACAAAGAATATTTCGAAGATCTAATGGTACAAAAATATATTCGCGTTTTTACGGTCGAGTTTCATATCTTTAACAATCCATTGTTTTATTTACGTAACTACCTAATTCATCACCAATTTACAAGTTTTAAATCTTAATCATCACTCTCTTTATATCAAAGCACACCTCGATGTAGAATTGGTTTGCACACACTTATTGTTAATTGGGAGCAAACATTTGACCAACTCAATATCCATGTGTGTTTTATTAAAAAGAGAGTAATATTTAAGGTATAAAATTCGCTAAAATTGATGGTTTAAATGTGCTTTTAACCATTAATTAATCAAAATAATGCCTATATTTGAGTATAACATGTAACCTCAAGGTAATGTTTAACGTGCCAAACACTATTTCTTTTTTTAAAAAAAAGTGAAACATTATTTCAGAAAAAAAAGTGAATAATTTTTATGATCAAACATGAATAATAATATCGCGAAAAGATAGATTCACCCTTAGCTTACAAGAACAATATTGTTCATATGAAAAAACAATTTGCCATCCCATATAGTATTTTTCTTTTTCTTTTTTGATATTTAATTAATTAAGACTGAAATTTGAAACTACCAGCTGAAAATCCACCATCAACAAGAATGATCTGACCAGTAATATGTGAAGCAGCAGGGAGACAAAGAAATGCAACCAATGGAGATATCTCATCAGGTTCTGCTATTGGTTTCAATGGTGTTCTACACATCAATTCTGAATAATTTCCTATCAATGACGGGTCAATATCCTCCTGTCATGTCATCACAGTCAGAATTTCAATTTTTTTAAAAAAATTTTAAAATAACGACTTTAAATGTTAATTGGGACATTACCGCTTTCAAAATACTAGTTTTGACAGCGAATGGAGAGACTGTATTAACGCGAATTCCATCATTAGCCCATTCGCATGCCAAAAACTTGGTAAGTTGGTTAATTGCACCTATTCAAAATTCATAAAATTGAAATTAAAAACCATTTATTCGTCAAAATGATATTAATGAATATAATTTTACCTTTAGAGGCTCCGTAGACAGAAAGAGCAGGAAGTGCTAGAGAACCAGCAAGGGAGGAAATGAAAACAATGCTAGCAGTATTTCCACATGCTTTCAAAAGAGGATAAGCAATTTGAGTGATGTGGAAAGGTGAATCTACATTGGTTCCCATAATTTTTGAATAATCTTCCACACTTATATCTGCTGTTCTTTTTATCATACTTATTGCTGCATTATTCACCTACAATAAAAAAAATATGTTATCTTAATTATTTTTTTAAAAAATAAAGTATTATATGAATTGAGACAAAGCGCTTTACTTCAGTTAACATGAATATTAACTATCTTTTGAATTATATGAATTGAGATGACCCTATATGTCAGTAAGTAGTTACAAGAGATGGGAATTAGCTATAAATACAAGAAAGTGACGTTGAGAATTATATTATAACATTTTTGTCTTTATCATTTATTATGTTGTTGGAAATTTGTCACCTAAATTTGGCTTTATGCCATCCATAGTCCTATTCTTGTTTCACTTTACATCTTCCTTGTCTCCAATTAACCACCTTGTTTTACGTATATATGTCTGCAAAATTCAGCATACTAGTTTTGACGTCCTTCCTTTTTATACATTTATTTAATTAATTCTACATTATGATTTTACTATTTAAAGAATTAAAAACATGAAAAGTACTTCTTTACATATATTATTTAATATACATGCTTTTAATTCTCAAAGTAATAAAGATTTTATAAAAGATATGGCTTTTAATTAACTTTTATGTACTTCAAGAGTTCCTTCCTCATTTTAACCAACTTCTAAGTTTTTAAATAATCATGTATAATATTTATCATATTTGTCGGGAGACAAACACGGTAACTAACAATGTAAACAAAGGCTTCGCATGATTGAATTTTCAAAAATATTATTGTAATTATGTCAAATTCTTTAAATATGAAGGATTCGGTATATTTGTTGATATTTCTGTAGAATTCGAGCAACACAACATAGGGCATGACGAAAGATATTTGTATTTTAGAGCGATCACTATTTTCATGCTTTATTTACTTTCCGCTATGTTCTAGTAAAACTTTTTAATTTGTACTTAATATAAAAACTTGCTTTTCTTGAACAAAAATAAAGAAAAAAGATTTATCAAAATATGTATAGAATATTAGAATGTATCGATATGATCTTTTCACTCACCAATTAGAAATTTCAATTTGAAACTCTGAAAATGGAAGAAATTTTTAATAGCCCTACCCAACATAATCCAATTTAATCTGGCCGGTGGGTATGGTTTAATACCAACAAACAAAAGAACGACTTCTTTTATAATAATATAACAAATTAAATCGAACATTACTAAAAAGTTTGGCTCTAGTACTCAATTCATTAAAAAAAATTTCCTTCTTCTTAAAGAAAAATAATATTTAATCAAAAATCATCTAAAAAAATATGATATAGTAAATATGTTGCTCCTTGTTAAATTAAAAAAAAATTCTTATACAAACTCTCAAATGAATCCTAACTTTCTTCGAAATTAAAATACGAATACTAAACATTGAACGATGAAAACAAAAGAAAGAAGTATTTGGTTAGAAGAGTTACCAGTATATTGAGCTTTCCCTCAAAAACAGAGGAAACATTGTGAATAAGTTGTTCTCTCTGTTCTTTAAAAAATAAATCACAAACAGATCCAGTCACCTTAAATCCTTTTGCTTCCCATTCTTGAATCTTTTCATCAAGCTCTTTCTTATTTCTTGAACATGTATGAACACTTGCTCCAAATCCTGCCAATTCCTCCACTATTGCACTCCTAACAAAAATCATCAACCAACATCACTCAGTTAAGTCGTAGACACGTAATTTTTGACCTCTCAACTTTTGGTTCAACCAATAACAAGAGGAGTTGTAATTTTTTTGAACTTCAGACTATTTAAACTTACCCAATACCTCTGGTTCCACCAGTAACTAGAGCTGTTTTCCCATGAAGGGACCATTTCTGGACTCTGTTACTACTGCTACCCTGTTCTGCCATCTTTGATTTTCTCAAGAATACAAATTTTCAAGATCCAACACTCTCAGTATTTTCTTGTTACAGACTGCAGGAATGAGAATTAAATACAACAAAGGGCTGTATTATATTATTTATAAATACAACTTCTTCCCATCCTAAGATTTAATACAAGACAAAGTCAATGCAAAGTGATCAATGGCTAGAAATGATGGACGGGATTTTAAACGGTTGTCATTTATTTGTTTATTATTTTCTTAGTTTCCGAGATACTTACAATAACTCAATAATTAAGTGATACAGATTATTATTAATCAGGATTTTCGTGCTCGAGCTTCGATATAGAAAAAATTATATTCAAAGCGTCACTCTAAATGAAATTTACAATGCATAATTCTGATATAGTAAGAATTTTAATACAATTTTCAAACATCGAAAATTCAAAAATATATAAAAAAATCATATTGAAAATGTCACTCAAAATGAATAATTCTGATATAATTAAAATTTTAATACAATCTTCAAACACTAAAAATACGGCCCAAAACACCGAAAGAAAAAAAAAAAAAAGCAAGAAGGTGTTGAGTGGTGGGATTATGGACCAATTATCTTGATTATGTTATACTTTTTATGTGTAAAACTAATAAATTTTCAACCATAATAAATGAAGATCTTGAAAGGGGATCATAGGCATAAAATTACTTTTGAAGGAAGTTGTCTCAGAAAGACTATAATATCTTGTTATCAAATATCAATCTACATTTAGCAAAAAAAATAAAATAAAGCACGATGAAAAATATATTTATACAGATGAAACCAATTAATTAAAAATTGTTGAATTATCTTAATAGGTTTATTTAGGTCTAATAGTTTCATGGAGTCTTGTTAGTCTACTAGAGTTCATATTGATAATTGGAAATATAGATACACTAGTACTTTTCATTTTTACTTTGTAAAATGTTGAAATGAAGAATTCAAGCAAATAATATAATCAGTAAGAATTCTATGGTGAAATATAATTGTCTTGGGACTAAGGTATAAGTTTACTTGGAAAAAGAAAAAAAGAGGGTAGACAACTTATTTCGTTAAATTCAATACAATAATACATATACTTAAGTTAAAATTTAATTGATTAACTATTAATTTTAACTTTACTGATAAGAATTTAATTTTCCACCTTATAATTTCCTCTCTCGAGTTTACATCTCTTAACTCCAAATTTCAACACTTCTTCATTGGCAGGTATAACATAGAACGGCTGCAATTTATATTCCATCTATCTACCAATTGCTATCAATCGTTTAGAGGTGGCAAAGATATCAAATAAATAATTGGATCATGATTCAATCCGTCCAGAATTTATTTGGATCAAAATAGTTCGCATTATGACTTTGATTATGAGATAATATATATATATATATATATATATATTATATATATATATATTATATATATAATATATATATATATACACCGGTTTGATACTTTCTAAAAACGTGATTTACAACTTTTAGGCCTCAACTAGTCACTACTTGCCAATAATATAAAGGTTGTAGAGTAAGAAATCAGTGACTTCTAAATATTTCAACAGCTATATTTATATTTTTAAAATAGACAATTTTAATAGTGACAAAAAATTGAGACATTTTCATAAGCCAGTTTAACATCTTTAAACTTAACGCAAATCATTCATTTCTTAAAAACACTCCTTTAATTAATTAATTAAATTTAGATATACCCTCATAGTGCAACATGACATAGCAAGTGGTTTGAATTTTTTGTAGGAGCATGAGACTCTATATAAAAAGCCAAGAGAAGTGTTGAAAACACCCCTAAACTTGGTGAGAATTTATTAGAAGTGTACGTATTTCATTCATGTTGCAAGATCGGAGTGTATTTAAGTTAACTTAGTCAAGTGAAATGTTATTTTTAAAGTTATCAATAATTCTATATAATAAAACTAATAATTCATACGAAATTTATGAATATTTTTAATACTTCTCTGTTAATATAACGAATCGGAAGATTTGGGGAGTTAGTTAAGGGAGAGTTGGAGAAAACCAAGATAAGTGAATTAGTATATATATTAGGGTGGATTTTGGGTAATTCCGCTTGAATTTGGTTAAAAGCATAGAATGTACTCACACCATCATCATCTTCAATTGGATAGTTTTCTGGAACTTAGTAACTTTTGTGTAAATTTTGTATTTATATTGAAAATTTGATAATTAATCGATAAGAAATATGATTTAATTTGAGATTTCATTAATAGAGAGTGTTGTTGATCCAATATACAAAAATAAAACTTCTTTAGCTTTGTTACCTTTCCATCTCTTTTTATTATTAAATTTAAAATAAATAAAAATCATAAATTTTAAATTTTGAATTCACCCTCATCTATGTTTTAGCAAAGTAGTAGAAACATGCAAAAGCTTGATACAACAAACAAATTGAGAATCAGCAACTTGAAATTAAATTAGAACCAAACTACTTGTCTGAGTGACTTGAAAAAGGAAACAACAGCAGCCATACTGGGAGCACTGTGTTTTGCAGCAAAGAAACATAATTAACAAGAAGATACTCAAAGTAGCAATATGCGGGATCGTTTGGTTGGAAATAAGTTATCTCATGATTAATTATTTTGAGATAAGTTATCCCTAAATATATTATGTATGTGAGACAACTTATTTCATCACGAAAATATATATAGTGAGAAAAATAATCTCAAAACTGCCAACTAGCTCCAACCAAAACACACAATAAAATAATTCTACATTTTATTCATCAAATTGTAATATTTAATATCTCACACCAAACGACAATATTTTGAACTTTTCTCTGTGTTCAATTATCACCTTTCATTGTTGACTTAACACTTAGCAGTAGCACTCTATCAATTTGAACAAAAAAAGAAAACAGAAACATAGATGTTAAGAAATCAACAAAATATGTCTAATCAAAAATGAAATAGTAACATAAAAGTTGGGTGTCCAAATTTCCCCCCTAATCCCGACAAGGTGACCACCTAATAATATTGGTTATATCATGGTGATTTTTTTCAAACCAGTAGTGCATCCTTGGGGAGGCAACTCATTTAATATGCACGTAACATGTTTTTACTTGACACTATCTGTTTGAATCATAAAATGTAGACTAGACAATCCAGTGATCAACAAAGACACTTATGTCAATGTGTGGGCTATAAAGAACCACCCATGGGAAAATAGTGAGAGTGAATTAGTCTTATATATTCGTTCTGTTTTAAAATAAATGTTATTTTAGAAATTCAAAATAAACTTTAGTACATCTTTTCAATTATTACTTTAAATATTTATTGCTTGTTATTAATAAAATGTTCAATTCTAAAAAATATCTCATCAATAGAGATATACTTATTAGAATGTAAACTATACCTTTATGTAAAATGAAAATAATAAGGGAAATATCAATCCTATAACATAATATAATCATTTAAATAGTTGAGGTGACTAGACAAGATTAGGTGCCAAAATGCGAATAATTTAGATAATATCTAAGCTCATTATTTTTAGAGATGATATAATTAATCATACTCATAGAACAATTAAAAATGACTAGCATGATTTTACAAGTTTTATACTTTATTATATCTTCTTTTCATTGAAGATAACTTTCAAATATTAAACCCATTGACTTGATCATGCAAGACAAAGTGTTTGTCAAATCCTCTTGTAGATCGAGGTGTAGTTGAGGGGAAATAAGAATTTCATCCATTCCACTTATATAATGCTAAATAAGCCACAAATTTAGATTTAAAATATTGAGTTGGAAGATTTTGATTTTATCCTAGTGATCTATGGCAAAACATAAACAAACATGTCTTGGAAAAAAATATGAAATTAATCTATATAATTATCCAAATTTGAGATCAATGTAGATGCAACATTTTGTTAATTACCATGAGTGTTCCTTATAAAATCTATCATCTTGACGTCGTCCAAAATAAAATCCATCTTCTTGCACCTTCCAATGACATTCATAGAGAAAAGGGCCAACATATCCACAACCTCTAGATATCTCTTCGTTAATAACATCAAAAAAACTACTTTCTCCGTTCCAATAATAAAAACAATAGTACGATTTAACACCAGTAGAAGTAAACATATACTCTTCACCCACACTCATTATGTGAGTTCCTAATTCATGATTATCATAATCTTCATAACGAAGGGTCAAAGGTGAAGTACCATTTGGAAGGGCATTAACAATGTATACTTGATAACTAGGAATATTTGGGTTCAATTTTGAACTTTTTACTAGTGCAAGGCTAAGTCCAAATATGAATAACAAGAAAACAATATTATTGTTCATGTTTGATACTTGAAGTGATTATATTTAATGTTGAAAATATGGACTTCTATTTATATACATGAGAAGAAAGGTGAAAATCTTATTATTAATCTTGACACTCAATAGTATTAAAGCGTGTTAGTTAATTACCGTTAATTACGATGCTATTAAATTTAGAAAACGAAATCTTTTTTTAATAAGGAAAATTTCCTCGACACTCAATATTATATAGTCTAATTGGAAATTAATATCTATGGGATTAAGGTTACAAAAATATCATCTTTTTTTTTATTAATCAATAATACTGAAATGGTGTGAACATAGACCGACCATGTGAAAGTGAATATTTCCTATTTTAATGCAGCACATTTTATTGTCCAAAAACTATTCGTCCAATAATACTTGTTTAACACATTTTTAATAATTATAAATAAAAAGATAATTTTAATATATCACTCTTTGAATATACTCTTATCTGTCACTAATTATTTATTCATTTTCTTTTTTTAAGTTATCCTTAATTACTTGTTCATTTTGACAAATCAACAAATAATATATTTTTACTACATTATTCCCTCAATTGATTACTTTAAAAATTGAAAATCTTAAGTTTTTAAATCATTCACTTCATAATTACTAGAGATAAAATGTTAAAACTCACATATCAACTACTTCCTCTGTCCGGAATTTGTCATGTTGTGCTTATCGAAAGTCAATTTGACTAATTTTCAAAGGTAAATTGGATCACATTAATTCGATATTTTAAACAAAAGAATTAGATATTCTAAAACTATATGAAAAGCACTATAAATTACAATTTTTTGCATATTAATATGATAAAAAATACATCTTAAGATGTTAGTCAAAGTTTTTATAATTTGACTCTAAAAATAAAAATCATGATAAACAATACAGGACAGAGGGGGTATTGTTTTCTTAATAGGTGTGTCAATTTAAAAGTAAATAAGTAATTGTGGATATTAGGAACTAAATGTAAAAGTATTCGTTGATTTCATAAGATAGACAAGTATTATTGGACATTCCAAAATTACATTCTCTTTGTCCAACAATAGTTGTCCATTATTGATTTAACACATCTCTTAAGAAACAATAAATAATAGGGGTAATATTACCATATTATCCTCTGACTTTATTAAATTTAATGCTTTGGAAAATGTGTTAGACAAATTATTTCTTGATTTTTTAAATTGGCGAATGCTATTGGATAGTTATTTTTTATATAGTGAACAACTATTACTCTTGAGAAAGTATAATAGACAGTTATTATTAAACCGAAGAGGGAGTATATATTTTCCCTTTTTGAAACGATTATATTTGATGTTTAAACTATGTATATTAATTCGTGCTGTATATGTATTTATACAAGAGAAGAAATGTGAAAATCTTGCTAATTAACTTCCATATTCTTGACACTCAATAATATATACTTTAGTGTTATTTACCATAAATTCCGATCCTATTAATTTTTTTTTAGAAAAATCTTTTTTATTAATAAGGGAAGATTTCACTGACACTCAATATTATAATGTTATTTGCCATAGCATCAATGGTATTAATTTTACAAAAAGAATTCCTTTTTTAATAATCAATAGTATTAAAAACAGTGTAAACAGAGCTGATAGCTCGGCCATATGAAAGGGAATATCCTATTTTAGTGCAGCAATATTATTGTCCAAAAATTATATATTTCCCCTTTTTTGAGTCCTCTCTTTTTTCGCCTTTCTTATTTTAAAAAAAATATATATATTCACACGAAAATATAATTAACTAATAAAAATATGATCTTTCAAACAACTTAAGCTTTTAGATGACATGGTTACATACTACCACATATATGACATTTGCTACTAAGCTACGAACTCTTTGAACAATAAAATATACACACATATTAGCGAGAAGGAGAAGTTAGATATCGCTAAATTTAAAATAAAGATGATTATATAGTCAAAAGGAATCGAGAAATCGTATCACTTCTTTCATGTATTAATTTTTGAATCGCTATTACATTTTACTTTGTCATCATCACCACCCATATAGTTTTGTATATTGTTTATCAGGTTGTGGTAATTCCTGAGAGTTGAAATAAAAGCCATCCTCTGCTATCTTCCAATAGCATCCATAGATAAAAGTAAACGAATAACCCTTACTTATCAAACCACATTTATCAGCTATTTTATCATTGAAAATATCGTGACTCGTATCTTTCGATCCCCAATAAAAATGACAAAAGTATAGCGTTCCGCCTAAAAGATGTTTATTAAAATGAAATTTGAGCTCTTCATTTGTACGGAGCTCTACATCGCCAAGATCATCATCTCTAGATTTACAATGCAATTTTAGAGGATTAGAATTCATAGGGAGGCTGCTGTTGATATGAACTTCATATCTAGGCGTCCACCAATTAGATTCGAGTTTTGTAGTCAACGAAGAACTCTTTATAGTAGCAAGATTAAGTAAAAAGAAGAAAAATATTTTCTGCTTGAAAGAATTCATATTCGATTCTTGAAATGATTTTATTTCTTCTTGACAATTGAGAGTGTAAAATCATGTTATATTTTTTATAACCCAGGAAACAAAAGCTGAAAAGATGACCACGTTCATTTTTGTTTATTTTCTCTATTACATTTACTGTGCGTTTGACTAAGGCTGTTTATGGGATGATGTGTAACGGTTTGACTTGATGGTCATCGGCTTTAAAAAAATACTAATTCTCTAGCTAATCAATATTGAATACTAGTTGACTTGATATTAAATCTGTAAATATTGAATGATAAATGAATGGTGTATTGACTTAATTATTTCATTTTTTTTTTATATTTTATCATTTTCACTCCTCAACATATTATAGTTATCTTTCACAAAACAAAACAATCTTTCCATCTCTACTTAACCTTGCATTTTTGTAGTTGTAATCACACTAAGGAATACCAAGAAAACCTAAATTTTAATGTATCAACGCTTATATTACTGTATCAATTAGTATATCAAACTAATGTATCTCGCGCATTAAATTAGTGTATCATGTATAAAATGTAATGTAGATTATTTAACGATTAATATGTCTGGCACATCAGATTAATGTATCAACGCTTATATTACTGTATCAGTTTGAAGAGTTCTCTATAATTATAAACTTATAAGGAACAAATTGTAATTTTACCTTAAAAATATGTGATTTCTGTCATTTGCACTTAATATTGTAAAGTATCATATGAGGGTAACTCATCTCATATTGAATCATCTAACTCACTAAACTAAGTTTAAAAAAATGTGAAGGATCTCATTCGAAGAGAAATGCACCCTAAATAAGCATTTTTTCATACCCAATTTAAAATTGAGAGTTTTGATTGATTTATACATTTTTATTAATACATTTTTCATATTCACTTTGTATATACTTTTCATACAATATATACAGTTTATCAGTATACATTTCATTTAGTACACTTCATATGGTCCGCACTATTCCAAATCACGAAGAATTCCAAAATTAATTTTCCTTTTTATTTTCCCCCAATTGCAACTTACTTTGAATTCCTTGAATAACAACATCTATCATATAAACATAAAATATAATTTGTATTCGATTATGTATTTTGTTAAATTTTAAAAAAAATGTTAAACAAAAGTGAGATAATACTATATTTATATAGCTCATGAAATATAATCAAGAAATAAATAAAGGAGTATCATTTCTTCAGAGATATAACACTCACTTATTGTATGCAAAATCGAAATAGACCTGGATCGATGCATTTATACATTAATTAATTACCATGTGTAACGCTTTTCAAATTGAGCATCTTGACGTCCTGCAAAATAAAATCCATCTTCTTGCACCTTCCAATAACATTGATAGAGAGAATCGGCTAGGGATCCGCAGCCACTAGATATATTGTCATTAAAAACATCATAAACTTTATCTTTTCCGTTCCAATAAAAATGACAAAAGTATAACGTACCAACAGAATGTTGGGCTCTAAACATAAACTTATATTCTTCGGATACATTGAGTGTTCGATCTCCTAGATCAAGATTTTTACCTTGACAATGAAGTTTCAAAGGTGCAGAACCATTTGGGAGGGCATTGACAATGTCCACTACATAACCAGGAGAACTTGTCACTAATGCAAGATTAACTACAAAAATGAATGACAAGAAAATCCTATTATTATTCTTGAAATAACTCATGTTTGAATAGTTAAAAGATCTCTATCTTTTCTTCAAACTATATGTCTATGTATATATACATGAGATGGAAGGTGAATCTTGCTAATTAATTAACATAGGCAATCTTGTAAGGAAAGAAATTAATATTATATATTCTATAGGTGATTGTTTCATAAATAAATTACACCAAATGGAAAAACAAGGAAATTAATTTATTTTATTGGAAATCCCAAAGATACACTTATGATATACTAAGGTCATATTACTCCCTAAACTTATTTTATAAATAATTTTCTACCCCTTTTCGGCTTAGGTGACACTAGCTTGAAAAAAATGTCAACACGCGCTGGACCCACAAGATAGTGTCACCTAGGCCGAAAAGGGTATAAAATTATTTATAAAATAAGTTCAGGGGTAATACTACCTTAGTATAATATAAATATGTCTCTGAAATTTCGATCATAGAGAAGGTACTTATACATTTTCCCTATTTTATTTTCGTATACCATATGAGAATAATAATATATATGTCTAATCAAATCAAAAATTAGGAAAAAGTATGTATTAATACCTTATGAGGATAATAGAACATCTAAGAATTAATTGCACCAAATCGAAAAACTAGGAAAATGATTTATTAAATATGGTTTGAGAGATGATATATCTGGTCACGAAAAATATTTATTAAATAGCGCATGATGTATTAAGAGTAATTTACAGAAGTATCACTTACTTTAAGAGCATATTACTTAAATATATTTTAGTTTGCAATATTACATATTTTACTAGATTTTGGAACATTTACATAAGTTCATATACGTCGAGATACATAGCTTTGGATGCAATTATGGCCCCTTCTCATTATGAGAATGTATATAACTCTATTTCGTCCTGGTCTGATTTGAAATGAACTTATAATCATGGAATCGATTCGATCATCAAATTATAAGTACATAACCCTAGTCCACTTCCATTTTAGGCGGAACAGATCTACTAATCTTTGATTCCAGTCAGTTAGAGGGATCTTGAACCAAGAAATAGACCCTAGAAGCTTAAAAAGGCTATCCTGAGCAATTGCAATAATCGGGTTCATTGTTCCTGACTTAGTTCGTTGGAGAATTCTCACTCCTGTTTTGTTTAGAAGGTGATCATTCCTACCAGAAAGAAGATCAGGTGTGCGACAACTAGCTTTGTGGTGTTGAACGACTCTTTTCACTACGTTTAGCTCCTTCGGTGTAGGATTTAAAGATGGGATAGAGAAGCATGGGAAGCTTTCTGCGATGCTTATGCTATTATATGATATTGGAGAATGACTATAAACACACAACTTCCACCCTCTTGGTGTAGTTTGAACTTGTATATGTGAGAAGTTTACAAGAAAAAAAGGAGATTGAACACCCAAATATACCACAAATCATAATGCAACCATTTAAACACATGATTAGTCTTGTGAGCACTTGTAGGAAAAGGAAGTTAAATATGTCTAGCTAGAGGCAATGAAGATGATTATAATGTGTTAAGATCGACACTCATGCTCGCTTCTTTATTACATCAATAGGTGCTTGACCAATTTTTTTGGTGCCTATACTCAGACTAATGAACAGAAGTAACAGACTTAGTTATAATTGACCAGCTGACTTAGTCCTTCATGTAGACCATGTTCCTGCTTACCAATATGAGTGACTACTGTTGCAACTTTACCATTTGTAAAGTTAAACCTCAAGTCAGGTAAGTATAACACATGCATTAGATATAGAGTGATTGGCTAACACACACATATATACTTCCAATATGTGTGACTACTGTTACAACTTTACCGTTGGTAAATGGACCTTACTTTAGGAACATTCTTAGCTTTGTTTAGAATTGCAAGGTCAGATGTGGAGCTTTAGTCTCAACTATCCATTTTCTGCTTGCATAATTATACCCTGCAGTTTTTCAGAGTAGGTTTAGAGAAAGGTTAAGAATTAGGTCGTTTGAAGAAACTTAGAGGTGAATTGATGATCAGAGGTCTTCAATTGGTCTGTAATAGAGAAGAAGCTGTAAAAACATATATACAGGAGAAGTTGGCATATTTATGTATATTCCCATGATGAATCAGAAGACTGTGAGGTCAATGATGAGTATGTGGATGGTATTCAACCGCATCCTAACTTGAAAAATTTAGTGGTAGTGAACTATTTGAGGACTAGATTTCCGTCATGGTTCAGTAAAGAATTGTTACCAAATTTGGTCGAGTTGTAATTAAGTGGTTGCAGAATGTGCAAGGAAATTCCATCGCGCTTAAGTTCCTTTGGCATCTTGAGCTGATAGGATTCCATGAGTTGGAATGTATTGGACCTACATTTTATAGTGTTGAAGTTAACAAAAACGACAGTATCCAAGTGTTCTAGTTACTCAAAGAACTAGCATTGTGGAATATGCCTAGACTTACTGAGTGGAAGGAAGTGCAATTGTTGTCAACAGAAAATGATGGCAGAGACGGAGTTGGAGTAAGAATGTTCCCTGGACTTGAGGATTCGTAGCTCTCACTTTCAACTGCAAAAGGATTATTGACATAGAAAATGCAGAGTTATCAGTGAATCACATTTGTGCTTTCCTTTCAGCATTTTGCTCTTCCACACTTAAACAAATTGTTCTATTTATCCTTCATCAACTGAGGAATATCTATATATGTCTTTAACATATGGTTTAATTGTATGTTTTTTTCTCATAGTTGACTAGGTCCGAGGTCATGCTAGATTGTTGTTGTGGCATATATACTGGCATATCAAGTCAAAGTCCATGGGCGACAATATTAACTTTAGGTATACATTTTCATTTAGACTTGTTGAACGATTACTATAACAAGTTTGTCTTAAGTTTTTTTTGCACTTCTTTTATTTTCACGACACAATTTTACTGTTTAACAAGGTTGGTTATCTTCGACAGAGGAACCACCACAGTCGTATTCTTGAAGAACAGAATCTTCAGCCATTACTGGACTCTTTCAGGAGTATTTGGTAAGGACTACATAATCTCTCAACATCTCACAGTTGCCTAACGTGTTTCAACAAAGAAGTAAAAGATAGTAAAGCAAGGAAACTGTATTTTACATAGAAACACCCGGCTCAAAAGGTGTGAAAACCACAACCCTGTAACACAACATGATTTACTCTCAACTTCACTAAATTTCGTACGACCCTTGCAACAAATAGATTACAAACCTACCACCTATGCATGTAACCTAAGGATACACTTTGCACAAACTTCCTGAGGTGTGTGTTCCCAATCCTATTTTAGTTTATAACACACTGAACTAACAATACATCAAGACTCAAACACAAAAAAGAACTTCCTACAACATAAACTCCGTTTCAAAATGCTATAGTTAAGGAAACTCATTGTTAGTAGCAATGAAAAAGTAAATATATGACTAGGGAGGTACATGTTTAACTCATCCCTACAATTTCAGTATGTGTAACTCACACTGCAAAACTTGTGGTCCATCGACAAGGATGTTCTGAAGTTCTCCGCAAGATTTGCATAGACAAGAAGACTAGGTGAAGTTCCACTAATCATTCAGTGGTCCCGTGAAAGAGTAGTCTAATTTTGTATTTCATAGAAGTTGGATTCTAGTAAATTAGAAATTTCCAGCATCCACTTCTAACAATGTCCCAAGATACTATTATTTATTGTACGTATGAGTATGGTATCACTATAAAAACCTTCATACGTTCAATATAATACAAGTCATCCAAAATGAAGAACTATCTTATAATTGTATTTCTCTATTATCTCTTCCTAATTATGAGCCTTGGTGACTTTGTTTCATGTACTGAAAAAACAAAGGTATATATAGTGTACCTTGGAGAGCATAATGGAGACAAGACTTGGAAAGAAATAGAAGATCACCACTGTTCATTTCTTCAGGGTACTACTTCTAAAGAAGATGTTAGAACATCACTTGTTCAAAGCTGTAAGAACGTCATCAATGGCTTCTCCGCTTTGTTAACACCACAAGAAGCTGATATGATATCAGGTTTGACGTATGAAGTTATAGTTTAAGTTGTTTGAGACAGCAAACTGATGTAACTTAACGTCTCAACATTCAATCACGTGTGAGCCTGATTCTTTTTATGATCAAACACGTAATTTTTTTACTTTATGGGTGGCAGTGAATTGCTTAATTATATTTTGTCTCAAGTCATTGTGTTGGTTACTTCCTTTTGTTTCGGATCAGTGTAATTTTTGTTTTTAAAAAACAGGGATGGAAGGGGTAATATCAGTATTTCACAGTGATCCTGACACTACAAGATCATGGGACTTTGTGAGCTTACTGGAAGGAACTTCACTGATAAATTATGGAGAAGAATTGTCAAAAAATGGCAATTATGGAGAGGATATCATTGTTGGGGTTATAGACACTGGTAAGAGCTTTTCTCTTCTTTTTTTTGAAAAAGATTTTATACTATATACTCCATCTGTCCCATTTTAGGGGGTCGTTTGGTAGGGTTAATCAGGAGAAATAGTCCGTGTATTATGTATGATATTATTCAGTGAGAAAAACACAAATCCTCCCTGAACTTGTCCTGAAAAGTCAGTTACACACTTACTCTTCATCTTTTTTTAAAGGGGTGTGGCCAGAATCTTCAAGTTTCAATGATAAAGGAATGGGACCAGTTCCAAAGTCATGGAATGGAACTTGCCAAGAAGGTATCGCCTTCAATGCCCCTCATTGCAACAGGTTGAAATGATTTAATATCATCCCTTATTTTTTCTTTCAATTGAACTTATATATACTGACAGACGACAGTCAAAAAGGTAACACTTATGTTCTTTTGTGTTGTTGCTGTTGTGTTTTAAAAGGAAATTAATTGGAGCACAATACTATTTAAAAGGTTACGAAGCACACTATGGTCCTCTTAACGAGACAATGGACTTTCGATCACCTAGAGATGTAGACAGTCATGGTACTCACTTAGCAGTTGTAAATGCATCAGCTATTGGTAGATTTGCAAAGGGTACAGCCATTGGAGGTGCACCAAATGTTCGTCTCGCCATCAATAGAGTATGTTGGCCAGTTCCAACTAAGACCTTAGCTCAGGGAAATACATGCCTTCCATATGACACTCTTGCTGCTTTTGATGAAGATGCCATAGCTAATGGAGTTCATGTACTTAGTATTTCTCTAGGATCTCGACCTATAAAAACATATTACAGACAGAATTCTATTGCAATTGGATCTTTGAATGTTGTGAAGAGAAATCTTGTCACTGTTCTTACACTTTTAATCCATCTCCTTTAAAATATATAAACAATAATCAGTGTTAATAATAGTCAATAGTGGGAAGTACTAGTAAATATAGAGATGGATGATGATTTCATTGTTGTTGTTTTCATATCCGATCCAGAACATTTCATTGTTGTTGTTTTCATATCCGATCCAGAACATGTCGTCCTGGTACACTATCTAGAAATCTCGTGAGGGAAAGTTTTCCTCTGCATAAATAGTAGTAGTAATAGACAGGCATCAAAGGAAGTGAATAGAGCTAAAGGTGTTGCAACTATTTTAGAAAATCGATTTAATGAGATACAAGTCACCCCTTTTCTGAATCCCACAACAGTTGCTCATTTAGATGGCCTAAATAGAGAACATGAGAGGACCAAGCATGACTGTCACAAGAGTTGTTACAGATATTGGAAAAGATAATTCGACTTACATTTTAGCTGTGAGATCACCTCCTGGATATGTTGTTGATATTGTTCCCAAAACCTTACGCTTCAGCAAATTGATAGAGAAACACAGCTTCAATATAACAGTTACAGCGCAAAGTAGTATTGTAAGTAGAAATGAGTTTTCTTTGGGCTGGTACACATGGAGTGATGGAGTCCATATGGTCCGAAGCCCCATTGTGGTATCATCATCAGCATAACTTCCACTTTTGTGTAACTAGAGCATGATGTTATTAAATTTCAAATTAAAACTGTTAGGTACCATACAATAATTGAAGTTGCATGACTTGATCATGCAGATAATTGTATTTGTACTATGCAAAATAAAGAAGTTAATATATATCTTGTTGCTACTATATATATCTTCTCAGACCCCACTCGTGGAATTTCACTAATATTTTGTTGGCAAGACTATGAACAAGAAAAAAGAAGTTTAGCTTATTAGATTAAGCAGTAGATGTGCATCAGAATAATGTATTCATTTTATGGTGTTGAAGTTGACAATAATAGATCAAGCAACAATAACAACAATAAAAGTGCAATTGTTACTAACAGGAAATCATGGTAGAGAAGGAGTTGCAGTAAATGCTTATTTTAGGAGTTGGAGAAATCCTAACTTATGAATTTTGGCTTACAAGTCATAAGCCAAAAGTCAATCCAAACAGGCCCTAAGAATGTTTCCAGGGCTGGAGAAGTTGAGGATTATTAATTGTCCATTGTTAAAAAGTATTCCAAATTGCTGTGTGAATTAAGCATCAGATAATTGAATATTTTGAAGAATCATATATAAAATGGATAACTTTTTTTTTTTTGAACAGATCCTTGAATCATTGACAGAGAGGAAGAGGTCCAAACCAGGGAAACTCCGAGATGAACTAGGTGGAAAAAGGTATTTGCTTGTCCTAGATGATTTGTGGGGTGTTGAGCTTCCGATATGGGATGAGTTCATGGATAGCTTGAGAGAGTAAACACTTCTAGAGGAAACTGCATTCTCGTGACTACTCGCATGAAACAAATGGCATCCACTGTAGCGGTAGATGTTCATGTGTTGGGAAAGTTAGCAGAAGATCATTGTTGGTCCGTTTTCAAACAAAGAGCATTTGTTGATGGGGAGGTTCCAGAAGAAATGGTGAGCATGGAAAACAGGATTGTTGAAATATGTCAAGGTCTACCGTTGGCTGCAAGTGTGTTGGGAGACCTTTTACGCAACAAGGAAATCCAAAGATGTTCTCGAGAAACAATATATCCAAAGATGTTCTATTGAGCTTTCAGTTGTTGAGAGTTTTAAATTTTTCCAGGTCAGGCATGAAGGAGTTGACAGTCTCAATTCAGGACTAAATAGCTAGTTCAAAAATGAGTAACATTACTTGTTTTTTTGTATGCAGAGACTGACAATAAGTAATTCAACTGGTGCTGATTCGAATGCATTGCAACGGTTTGCAGATTAAGTTTCACTACAAGTGCAAAGAGGTCATCCCCATTCAGGCCTTGTTTGGGTACTGAACTATATAGTCTACCTATGAAACATGAAAAAACTTTCTACACGGCATTTATCATTAAAAATGAAATCATCTGCAGATGAACAACGAAGTTTTAGAGGGTTTGAATTAGTAGGGAGGGTGTTGTTGATATGGACTTCAAATCTAGGCAACGAACAACTCTTTATAGTAAAAAGATGAATGAGAAAGGAAAAATAAACTGTGCCTCATATATATTTGATTGTGATTTTCCCAAGAGTAGGATTTCAAATCTCAAATTGTCATCTTCCAATTTTTCTTTTTAAATGTAAAACTTATTCATAAGTTTATATTTTATTAAGAAGATCCATCACTTAAATTTAGCAAAAAAAAATGAAAATTATGATAATTACAAGTAGAAGTAGTTGATATTAATATGACGTAGAAGTTTTACTTTAGACGTCTTCAACTGTATTGCATAGATACCATTATTAAGTAGGAAGATTACACCTAAAGGAATATCAGGAAATAATTTGACAAAAAAACATGTGAAACTTAAGATATAATTTGATAAGTTGCATATGAGGGTGGTACCTTTACACGATCTCCTAGGGAAGATAAATTATAACATGTGACAATTTTTTACCCTATTAACTACGTATGTTTTCGAGATATGTGTGGTAATTTTTATTGGTCCTAGTAATAAATTCTCTTCCATTTATGTGCAACCTTTTTATATATGGACTATGGTTATTCATAAATTAAAGTGAAGGTTCAAACTTTTCTAATTTATGTGTAAAAATATGTTGAAGTTTCAAATACTATGAACAATTTATAATTCTAACACTTGTTAATTGAAACTTAAAGAATAATTTATAAAGTTTGAATCTCCAATTAGAAGTCTTCTAATTGAGTTTTTATTTCCTATTAACTAGGATATTTTTGTCAAAAATATTTTCTACAGTAAAAATAGCTAAACACTAGATAGTATCAAAATGCTGACTAAAACTTAATTATAGGCGAAAAAAGCTATGCTTATTTGCCAATTTCTTCCCAATTTTTATCTCTTTATTCCTAAATTAGTTCCTTTTTTAGAAAGTATAATAAAAAGAAACCAAAATTTTCATATATTTTAGACTTCTTATAAATGATCCAATAACAGCCTCAGATTCTCCTTATCCATCAGGACTACACCAACAACATTCAGAAAGTGATAATTACATATATGGAGGAAAAAACATCTTTAAATCTAACCTCATATTAAAGTGATTGCCACACATATTTTGTTGTTACTCAATCTAGTCATTCATCCAAGCAAGTAAAAGAAGAAAATATATATATATATATATTAAAAACACTTTTCAAATTATTAATTTCGTTTCTAAATTATTGACGGCTTATTTAACTGGCCAAATTCAAATACATTCCTAATCTACCACATGACATAACAAGTTGTCTCAAACTCTTGTAAAATCATGAGACTCTTAATAAAAATAGAGAAAAGTATTGAAACACCCCTAAACTGGCCGAGAATTTTAAGGTGTATTTAACTCATGTTGCAAGATCAAAAGGTATATTTAAGTTTAATTAATCAAGCATAGTGATTTTTTAAGAATGTTAATAGTTCAGAAATAAAATTCATAATTCAGAGCGATTCCTAATACTTGTCTCAAATTTTATTTTATTTTTTTAAAAAAAATAAGGAATTAAAAGCCCATGCCCAAAATTACAAGTCACCTTCACATCTCACCCTTAGATAACCAATCTTCAATTTGTGGCCATTGAGTAAAGGTAAGCCAAATCCACATAATTTTGTTACACTTATTTCCCATACACTCCTTACAACTAACTACTACTATAAAGACTATCTCTTCCCATACTTTTTTTTCATCAACAATTTTTTCAAATTTTTAAGGCAAATCAAGAAAGCTTTTTTCATCAATTTCTGTTTAGTCATCAAGAATGGCTGCCTCAGTGTCAACCATTGGAGCTGCCAGCAAAGCACCAGTATGTGTTTTTTTTCCTCATCAAATTCTCCTAAACATGTCAATTTGTTTACTTAGTTATCATGTCTTTTAGTTCTATATAGTTCATGATTCATGTATCTTATCTTGAAATTATTCTATCTCAACTGTTAGTAGCCACATATAAATTTTACCTCTTTAGTTATGTATGATTAAAGAAGAATTAAGGGTGAAAATAGTAGCAATTAACCATGTTAATAATTTTGGGTAGTAACTAGAATTAAGACTTTTTTTTGTGGGTTCTTTGATGGGGATATTAAATTTTTTGGAGAACTGGCCAAAAAAAAGAAATAAAAATTGGGGATGTTTAGTCCTAGAAGCCATATATGGTTCTATTTCCTCTGTTTTATTGATATATCATAGTCAGGAAGGACATACTTTTGTATATTTGGAGATTCATTAATTTCAAACTTATCATTATTTTACTCTTAATAACCTATTTATCTTAATAAATAAGGGAGACAGAATTTCTAGCTTTTTTTTTGTACATATAAAATGAATTTTGTTATAAGATATATACCCTATTTAGACCATGGTTAGTGGGGTCGACCCAAACAGTCAGTCATCAAGAAGTGTTCCGTTTCTAAACTTTTGTCATGAATATGTTTGTTGGATTTTACTAAGGGAACATTACATTGTTGGTGCAGTTGAGTTTGAACAACTCAGTTGCTGGAACTTCCGTTCCAAGCACAGCCTTCTTTGGAAAATCCTTGAAAAAAGTGTATGCAAAAGGTGTTTCCGGCCCCAAGGTTTCAAACAGGAACTTGAGGATTGTAGCTCAAGAAGTAGACGAAACGAAAGAGGACAGATGGAAGGGTCTTTATGATAACACATCCGATGACCAACAGGACATTGCAAGGGGTAAGGGTCTGGTTGACAGTCTTTTCCAGGCTCCTACCGGTACTGGTACTCACCACGCCATCATGAATTCCTACGAATACGTCAGCCAGGCTCTTAAAACGTAACTACATTACTCACTCTATTTGACGAAACACACATACATTGCTTTCAGTTTTGATTTTTTTACCTGATTTGTGTAGCTACCAATTGGACAACAAATTGGACGGTTTCTACATTGCCCCTGCTTTCATGGACAAACTTGTTGTTCACATCACCAAGAACTTCTTGACATTGCCCAACATCAAGGTCTGTTAAAACATATACCTTTTTTTTTTTTGTGTGGTTGAAAAAATAATTGAACTTTGTGTTTCTTATAGGTTCCACTCATCTTGGGTGTATGGGGAGGCAAAGGTCAAGGTAAATCATTCCAATGTGAGCTTGTCTTCAGAAAGATGGGAATCAAGTGAGTAGTTCGTATATGTTTAGTTATTAGTTAAGTCAAATGGGCTCTTACTTACTTAACGATGTGTTGCAGCCCCATTATGATGAGTGCTGGAGAACTGGAAAGTGGAAATGCAGGAGAGCCAGCTAAATTGATTAGGCAAAGGTACAGAGAGGCAGCTGAAATCATCAGGAAAGGAAACATGTGTTGTCTCTTCATCAACGATCTCGATGCAGGAGCTGGTAGAATGGGTGGAACTACCCAATACACTGTCAACAACCAGATGGTGAATGCCACCCTCATGAACATTGCTGACAACCCAACAAATGTCCAGCTCCCCGGTATGTACAACAAGCAAGAGAACGCCAGGGTACCCATTATTGTCACTGGTAACGACTTCTCCACATTGTATGCTCCTCTTATCCGTGATGGTCGTATGGAGAAGTTCTACTGGGCACCAACTAGGGAGGATAGAATTGGTGTTTGCAAGGGTATTTTCAGAACTGACAACGTCCCTGAGGAAGCTGTTGTAAAGATTGTCGATTCCTTCCCTGGACAATCTATTGGTACAAACACTAAAGAATTCTAAAATGAAATTTTATGTTAAGTCTTTTTGTTAATAACTGATCATTTGTTGTTGTTGTGATAACAAACAGATTTCTTTGGTGCTTTGAGGGCACGAGTATATGACGATGAAGTGAGGAAATGGGTTTCAGGAACTGGAATTGAACAAATTGGTGAGAAACTTTTGAACTCTAGAGATGGACCCCCAACTTTTGAGCAACCAAAAATGACCCTTGAGAAGCTCCTTGAGTATGGTAACATGCTTGTTCAAGAGCAAGAGAATGTCAAGAGAGTCCAGTTGGCTGAAACCTATCTTAAAGAGGCAGCTCTCGGAGATGCTAACGCTGATGCCATCAACACTGGAACTTTCTAAGAACCTTCACCAATCTCAACAGTCGTCTAAACAATGAAGAGGTTGGGCATCTTTTTGTTTTCTCAAAAAGCTTTACTAATAATCGGAAAAGGAAAAATGTCTAAAAAGTTTTCATTATTGATTGTGTGGATGCAGGCGAAAAAAGCGCGACATGTCAACTTCCAGGAGTGATGATGTATTTTATTTCTTCAACTTTTTTTGAGGCAATTTGTGAGGGTAGCTATAGAATGTGACTCAACTGTTTAATATTGTTATGTAAATCAGTTGTGTTCCACTGTTAAGGGAATACAAACTCCAAATAATCTTTTGTTTTCAGTTTTTGTCCATTATATTCTTCTGTAATCAACTTGTTGATTTGGAACTTCAATATATTTGCTTTGTAAATGACTCCCTCTCTGTACTCAAATGACTAATCTGCAAATTAATCTACAGGTTGAGTTCTTCATCAAGTAATAACATTTTCTCGAAACATAACATCAGGCACATCATTTCTATTAAGGCCTATTGAATTGAAATCGACTATTACACTTTGTTTGGATGATTGATATAATGATGAAAATAAAAAGGTTTGGTTGCTTTAATACTATTTAACAAACACAAAAAATATTAACAATCAAGTCTAAAGTCTATTTAAACAAACAAAAGAACATGTTCACATTCAAATTTTCAGGAAAAATTATGATGGAAATAGATGAAATTAGGGTGGATAATTGAGCGGGTTGGGTCAGAAAGCAAAAGAACATATTCTCATACAATGCCTTTGAATTTGTAAAGAAAATTATGATTATGCAATAGTTGATGGTACATTAGCAATTAAATATTTTGATGCAAATGACTTTTTGAGGGCGAGGACTTCTAACTGCTATTGCGAGTGCTCATGACTTTTTGAGGGCGAGGACTTCTAACTGATTTTTCTGGAATTGCTCTTCCGTTCAGGTAACATTTCCTCCAT
Source organism: Solanum peruvianum (assembly GCA_027705065.1). Lineage (NCBI taxonomy): Eukaryota > Viridiplantae > Streptophyta > Magnoliopsida > Solanales > Solanaceae > Solanum > Solanum peruvianum. The sequence continues at coordinate 66,706,028 of JAKWJD010001764.1, read as the reverse complement.
AGTAACTTGTTCTATTTCGAATCGATGTTTGTAAAAGCTTTGTTTTTTATGACTTCACTTATGCGTTCGTTTCTATTTGCTACTTCAATTTGCTTTGTCTTGAACATGTTCCTTTTGATTTTAATCATGATTCTGAGTTTAACTTCCTATTCTAATCTATTTTTAAGTTGTATTCAATATATAGCAATGATTTATTTTATTTTGGCTAATTTAAATAAATGACTACCCTTGTTTTCAAAATCTATTCTTCTTGCTTTGTTCTGCATTATGTTGCTAAAATTTGTCACGCTTATCTGGAGTTGTGGTCATGCTCTGTTTTGCTTACCACATCATGACATGACCGACCGTCTAAAAACAAATGTTATAATCTTGTAATACTTCATTTACCCTTAATGGATGATCCTCTCTACTGCCTAACATGCCATGACTCTCTTCTTTTTGTAGTTTTGGTGCATACATAAATGCTATGTTTTGATTCTGTCTTTAAAAATTACAACATGTTTACAGCTATGCATATCTTGATATTAAATTCAACGACTGGTTACTTATTTATTTACTAGATAGGTATGGCCCATGCCCAACATTTACATTTTACTTATTTTCTGGGAAAATAAATTTCAACATGTAGCTCAAAGTTCAGACTTGCTAAAAGAATAATTATAAGGATACAGAATAAGTCTTGCAACGAGTTGATTGATACAGACAATGAGGAATTATGAGAAGCAAATTGACCCAATTTCATTCCCAATATAGTCTCAACAACTTCAAAAATTACTACTCCGTCAAATAATTAGCTTCTGCAAATTACTAATAGCAGAAATATGATTTACATAGGAACCTGTAACAATAAATTAGGAATCACAATAACATACCCACTGTCATCCTACAACATGGGATCTAACAACGCTAACGCATATGCAGACTTTATCTTACCTGACCACCATATTGTAAGCAGAGAGGTTAATGGACTTTATCTTACCCGACCACCAGATTGGAAGCATAGAGGTTGTTTCCAATTGACCCTACACTCAAGAAAAAACAATCCCGAAAAAGAAGCTTGTAACAAAGGTACAATTGATTGTAATGAAACGATAGAAAATAACAGAGATTTGAAGGACAAGAAACCACCAAACACTTTGTTTAACATACAAAATGGTAAAGTAAAAATGTTATAAAATGACCTGATGAACACTTAACCACTGTCAGCCAACATTAAAAGCACAATTTGGATTTTGAACTTTTTACCAAGCATCTTTGATTAATACTGGTTGAACTCTGTAAAAACTTCACCGATTGTATGTCCAACACGAATGCACTAACAATTCTGAAAAGTCAAGAGTCGTAAATGAACATGTCGATTCCCAAAATGACTGCTAATCATTTACACTCGGAAATAAACTGAAACTAGTAAACAATATGATTATTTACTAAGTACTACAACTACTTTAGCATGGCTAGCAAGGTGCACCACCAACGCCACTAGCCCCCTAAAGACAAATTATAGAAGTTCGATAAGTTGTCAAAATCCAATATGTTTAGAATATTCAAGGATCCTTACAAAAGTCTTACTAGGCGGATCACCAAGAATCATTGTACATATGTTTGGTGTATACAATTTTTTGTCACTCACATCATTCAAAGTGCGGCAGCACTCTAACGTTGGTAGTTCTAAAATTTTAAGGTTGAAAATATTCTGGAAAAAAAGACATGTTAAAAATGAAAATCAAACCCAGTTATATTTGTTGGATTTTATTTGCCATGATATCTTACCATAAATAGTTTTTCTTTTAGGAAGAAAAAGTTTTGGATAGACTAATTCTTTTCTTGTAGGAAAAGGTTTAGTTAGGACTTTATGATAAAAGAATGTTCCTTCTAACTTAATCAGCAATCACAAGCTTGATATGTTACCTCCCATGTGTTCCGAGTGAATTGGTTGAGGATTTGTACATTCATATTTATAGTGAATTGCTCATTTCCTTTGTGGACCGAATCACGTTAAATCTTTGTGTCTTTTGGTATATTTCTCGTTGTCTACATATGATAGACTTTCGAGGATTGCGTTGCTAGCTTCCGCATTACACCTGCTTATTTACAGAGCCAGATTCAATGACGTAGTTAGATTCAGTGGTTCAGTAACCAATGATTGAACCAGAGTTAGAAAGAGGTGTTCATCTTGACGGGTGTAATTCTAGCCGTAACCTTTTTGACAGTAATGAAGATTTTGTCGAAGAAATTATTTCAGAGAAGTTCTCTGTGTCGAGACATAGATTTTGTTAAGGAGAGGGGAGAAACAAGTTGTTGAAGATTAATTAAGTCAAGAAGGTGGACAAATTTTTTATTTTGCTAGAAATTCAGGTCAAGGGGGAGATTTGTTGGATTTTATTTGCCTTGATTTCTTACCATAAAATCAGGGCTTTAGGGCTTTGAAAGTTTTGGTTAGGGGAAGAAATTGTGGGTCACAAGCTTGATACACTTGTGTGAACCTCCCATGTATTCCGAGTGAATTGGTTGATGTTGTTTCTCCTCTGTATTTTGCACTCTCATATTTATAGTGGATTGCTTATCTCCTTTGTGGACGTAGGTCGGTTGACCGAACCACGTTGTCTTTTGATATATTTCTCGTTGTCTTCTTACTCGTAGTCTTTCGAGTTTGGCATTGCTAGCTTCCGCATTACACCTGCTTATTTACGGTCCTAACATATCGATCATTGAGTGCTCGAGCACCTAGAGCGTGGGAACGCCCCTGCCCCTATTTGCCTGTTATGATCACGGTCGACTATTCTAACAACGCTCTAGTAGCGGGGAATGTGCTTAAATTTCGCATCAAGTCAAATCAGGTCATTCTTTGTGAAACGGTCATAATGTAATAATATCCTATGTACCGATTTTGTCACAACTTTACATCAATTTTTTAACCAAATGGAAGATAGCTCTGGTCAAAAAAAATTGTAGTAAAACTATTTTGAGAAAATAAAAAAAAATGTCCAAAAAGATGGATAAGTTAAGAAGATAATTGTATGATAGTAATAGTACAAGAGTAACGACGAACCCGAACAAAAAATAACACAGAAAAAACAGGTTGGACAGCGAAAATCTGGAACTTTGGGACCCCACTTATCCTTTTCCTTGTGCGATCGTTCGATATTTATATTGAAATTTTACCACACGAGGAACTAGTGAAAAAAACTTTGAATGCAAGACGTTTAATTAATCATGGAAAAAAAAAACTCCACGATAGTATATTAGTGAGCCCACTTATCCTTGAGTCTGATGTGGATTTCTTATCCAATTTTTCACTCATGTGGCAGCAACAGCAAATCAATCTCTGACTTGATTTATACTACACCATATCTTATCATCTCACATCCAAGAAAAACATTTCACCATGGCCTCCTCCTCTATAGCTTGTGTGCAATTTTCAGTGAAGAAATCCCTTGTAATTCCATCAAATATTGTTGGTACAAAATCCCCTGTAACTAAAAAACAGAGATCGTTGAAAGTTGTGGCCGCCATTGGAGATGTTTCATCCGATGGAACAGTTTACTTAATTGCTGGTGCCGCTGCTGTAGCATTAGTCGGAACTGCTTTCCCTATACTCTTTTCTCGCAAAGACCTGTCTGTACTAACTTAATTTTTCCCTTTTTGCTACAATTTTGCGATTTATCAATGCAAAGTTATGTGAATTTCTGAATTTGTTAGGTGTCCAGAATGTGATGGAGCAGGATTTGTGAGGAAAGGAGGGGCAGCTTTGAAAGCGAATGCAGCTAGAAAAGATGAAGTTCAGATTGTTTGTGCAAATTGCAATGGTCTTGGCAAACTCAACCAAGTAGACAAGTAAACATCAACACATAATATTATTATACTCCATATGCTTCCATAAGTACCTATGGAACTTGTAGCTCCTTCATATTTGCAAGTAATACAGTTGAACTTACTCAAACTCCAATTAATTTCTATCAAACAATGTTGGTATCGAAGAAGCGGCCTCATATTTGCACTGTATGAAATCAATATTTATCGAGTTTGAATAACATGCCTTGATAAAGTTGTCGCCTACTGCTGCGCCAGTTGGTGATTTAGATACATGTTCGAAACCTTGCATCGGCCAAAAGTCGAAAATAATATATATTTTTTTAATTTGGTATCAATTAAAAAATTATCATTTACAAATAATAAATTAATAAATCAAAAATGATACAAAATTTTTAGATGAATTAAGGTCGATGACTATTCTATTTGCCGTTCATGAGTAAAAATTGCTCGTTAATTTGTACGTTTCTTTTTTAATAACAAACTTTTCTTGAAATATTGTAATTCAGTCATTTTTACATAATCAAGTTAGATAAGCAAATATTGAATTGATTGGATCATGATTTTATAAAAAAATGTGTTTGGAAATTAATATTCGAGCCACCAAAACTTGGTCTGTTTATGTTTCATAAAATTAAGAAGAAAAGTTTCTTCAAATTTGCTTTGACATATTTTTAATTAAATTTACTGATAATTATGTCAATTCAAAATAAGAAAAAGAAAGAATATTTTGTAATCAAACCCTTCTAATAAATAATTAAAGAAGCCGCCTATTTCTTAGGGCAAAGGGCGCTTCATCCTCCTAACTCCTTCCACTTCTCCCAGGGACAGGAACTACGGCTTGACCTTCGGGGAAGAAGTCCGTGGGACCCCTCCTTCGTATTCGGATTAAAATATAAGTAAAATTTATTTAATTCTAAATTTAAAAAAAAGGAAACTTATATAAATCTCACAAGTTTCAAAGTTAATTATTTAGATTTTTCGTATCTTATTAAATTTTCATTCTTGCAAATATGTTCTAAATACATTGTATATATGTACGACATATACATATACACAGACAGAGTTAGCATCAATTAACCAAAAAATTTATGCGCAAATTTTTGATCAAATTTAAATTTTTGAACTCTCGAAAAATGAAATATGTTGTATTAATTGGGACAAAGTGAATAGTAATTAGGATCATTAGGATTTTGAGAGACGATCATTAAGATGTGACAAAAGTATTGAAAACAAACTTATAATACGTGCAAATTACTAGTTTTCTATTTGAACTATTGATAATATATAAAAAACAATTTTTTACTGGACTAACTAAGTTTAGATACAGACCGGACGTAATAAGTGATTTCAAACTCTTATAAGAGTATGAGACTCTTAGTAAAAATTCAAGAGAAGTGTGAAAATATCCTAAACTAGACGATAATCTAGGAGATATGCTTAATTTTAACTAGTCAAATAAAAAGGTATTTTTAAGATTATCAATAGTTCATGAATGAAACTAATATTTTATGTCTAAGTTAAACTAATATATATTTGGGTAAAATTATATTTGGCTCGGAAGTTAAATATAGTTATCTAAGTTGTAAGTCTATACAACCAAACACCGCTCCAATTTTGCCTTAGATCCAACCTGTAAATTCATTTTCCATTTCCCCCTCCAACCTCGCCGGCGACGCCGTCTGTATCCTCTTCTCCCAGCCACCACTCCGGCAAGTGAAAAGTGGAGATGAAAGCAACACGTGGCTGCAGATTCTCCTTCCACGTCACCGTCGTCGCTGCGGCAATTGCTTACATTTACTTCTCCACTGTATTTGTATTCATTGATCAGTGGTTGGGACTTTGGTCGTCTCCCGGTATAATTAACGCCATCCTGTTTTCCGTCGTTGCTCTCTTCTGCATTTTGAGTTACGCACTTGCAATATACACTGATCCGGGTCGTGTTCCTAGCTCATTCATACCCGATGTCGAAGACCCGGAGAATACGGTTCAAGAGATCAAGCGGAAGGTTTTGTTCGTTTCTTACCTTAATAATTTACTTTAATGTCGTATATTCTACTTGTATTATGCTGCTTAGTGCACAGAGCTGCTTTTTTTTTTTAAGGAGGTAGAGGCTAGAGTGTGTGAACTAGTTAATAACACATTGAACTAGATTCAAGTTGTGGCTTGTGCTTCTGCTGAAATGGAATTTTGGTTTTATATTAATGGAGTACACCAGTTATGAAATATGGCATTAACATCTGTAGCAGATACAGGAAGAAATTGTTTCTATGTTATTATAATGATATGATCATGTGGAGTTTATAATAACAAATATGTCACCTAGCATGACAAGTGAGCAAGTCAAGCAAAACCCTGAGGATAATGAATTTACTGTTAAAATTATTCTGTTGGATGCTTTTGTCATACTGGATGAAGTCAATTATTGGAAAATCTTCCTTTCAAATACTTGCTCTTGTAATGCTTGATTATGGGCAAAGGTCTTAGGTGGACTGGCAGAACATTGATACTTCAATATTTGTTAACTGTATACAGTGATTTCGTCCCTCTGTGAGCTGAATGAAAACACGGAGGATTATTCTTTTGTACTTATGGAATTTGAGGTTGGAACCCCGTTAACTGTGCTCTATCCCAAAAACTTTCTTCTTTAAAGTCTTTGCCTCTTTAGATAAGCATTTCATTGTCAATATCGAGAAAATCCAATCCATTGCAAAAGAAACAAGCTGTTCTAAACCTCCTTTATTACTTGATGCTGCAAAAAGAAGAAGATATTTTTAGTTTCATGCAGAAGTCACCTATTACCCAACACTGTCCCCCTGCCCTTGTATGGAGATTGTTTTGAATAGGTACTCTAATGTGGCATGCACTGCCAGTGGAAGCACAATGTAATATTGAGGTGCTTTAAAAACTTAGTTGTCGCAACTATAATGAGTAGAGAGACTTAGCAGAGAAATAACCCCTTTTCTTCCCTACTCGTAAATAGAGTCTATAATCTGGCCACAAAAATCATAACCTTTTAACAGTGGCGTCAATTCCTAAGTATGCCCTTGTTCAGAAAGTTTCCTTCTCAATCTTCATCCCAAGAAAAAGGGATGGTCCATTCAGCTCAATTTCTAACTCTGCAGCAAGCACATTAAATTGTTTAGAAAAATTTCCTTCAATGTACACTTCTTTTGCTATAGTGACCAGAATTTGATTCTTCTACCAAGTACCATCATTAATTTTCAAATTTGATGTGATTTCAAAGCCCCCAGTTGGTTTCCACAAACTCAACCCCTTAGAATTTGCCACAAGTCTTGACTTGCATTGACCATCTTCTACTCCATTACTCATTGCTACAACAGATCTGTGCAGTCTATCCTCCTTATCAAACTTATTGATAAACCTTCATAACTATTTTCCCTGCTTGCTAATGTTGTCGCTCCACCTCTATAAACATGAAACCGGAATGTCTTACTATTTCCTCCCCATTGAAAGTCATATATTCTTTAATCTGGTCTTTGCCTTTGTCACGTAGTAATTTCTCTCTTAGTGCAAACTTAAGGTTGAGAGACTGGTCTTTCAACACTCTAAAGATTATTGATCCAGGAATGGCATTTCCTGGGTAGTGTTTTTACTGGTATTCAACTGGCAGGCAAGTTGAGTGAACCTTTTTTTTTAAAAAAAAAAGATAATCCAAAAAATGATAAACTTGAAAGAACCCATAGAAGTATAATCTGGAAGTGTGTCAAAATTAGTATAATAGGTATGAACATTTTATATCTATTTGAATTGAAGAATGTTGTTTCTCATTCTCTAACCAAACTATTAACTACCTTGAGAAAATGACCAAAATGGTCCTTAAGGCTAAGTTGCTCGGACTCTCCAAAATTGCTACCACACCTGTGTCGGATCTTCCAAAATTGCTTTACTTTTGGAGGATCCGACACGCACCCGTCGACGTTTCTGAAGAGTCCGAGCAACATAGCCTTGATGCATAGGTTTTGAATTGTTTTTGTCCTTCATATATACCATCTTATTGAACTAGTACTTGATGTATGTAAAAAGATATCAATTTGGTCCTTATCCCTAAAACTAACACTAGAAGTAAAAATTCTGTTAAATTTAATTGTGGAGTCCATTGATGTGATTTCTTTTCTGTTGAATTACTTTGCAGGGTGGGGATATGAGATACTGCCAGAAGTGTTCCCTTTATAAGCCTCCACGTGCCCATCATTGTCGTGTATGTAATAGATGTGTACTGCGAATGGTGTGCCTCTATGTTTACTTTTATGTTATTTCTTGATATCCTTGATAATATACTAAATCATTTGCCTCTTGAATACAAGGATCATCATTGTGTGTGGATGAATAATTGTGTGGGCCATGCAAACTACAAGATCTTCTTCATCTTCGTTTTATACGCAGTTATTGCTTGCATATATTCCCTGGTAAGAAGCTGACATTTTGACGCCTTTTAGAGGCTGTATATGATCTTGGTATGCTATGCCTGTATCCTTTCTTCCTTTATATTCGTATTTCTAATTTGGTGCTTATGATGAAATTTGATTGATCAACATAAACTACAAGATTTAAGTATCTTTGCTTTGCTCGCGACCCTTCAACACTTGCTACTTTTGTTTCTTCAGGTTCTGCTTGTTGGTAGCATAACTATTGATTCTCCAAAGCACGACCAGCAAAGTGAAGGTTCTTACAGAACAGTATATGTAATTTCTCATGAACTAGTTTTGTTCTCAGTACTATTTCGTTCATCCAAAAGCTCAGATATTGTTCCTTTTAGCAGATTCTTTCAGGGCTTCTACTGGTCCCACTAAGTTTGGCACTGGGGTTTTTTTTGGGTTGGCATGTGCACCTGATTTTGCAAAACAAGACAACCATTGAGGTCTGTCTACCTGAATATATGCTACTTTATTCGATTATTTTCAAGTTATAACTGATTAGTGCCTGATAGTACCAAGAAGGTGTCAGAGCTATGTGGCTGGCTGAAAAGGGAGGTCATGTGCATTCACATCCATATGATCTTGGTGCATATGAGAATTTGATATCAGTAAGTAATCATTCTTCTTTCTCTATATGCTATCATTAACTTCCTTTTCCTTGGTCCATAATTCTTTTGTCTTGATTTTCCGCCTTCTTTGGTTTAATCATTTTTGTTGGTTTGCCTGGGAATGCAGGTTCTAGGCCCAAATGTATGTTGCTGGGCGTGCCCCACAACAAGGCATATAGGTTCTGGCCTTCGATATCGGACACCATTTGAGGGCTTTTCCTCGACATCAAGATAAACATGTTACTGAAACACCCTGTGACAAGATGTCAATGTTTTAGTTGCCAAAGAAGCAGAGGAAGCCTTGTTCTGCTTTGGAAGTAGCAAGCTTAACAGTGTCAGCTGCTTGCCATCAGCCAAGATTAACAACATGGAGGTGATTTTTCAAATTTTTGTTTTCTGTCATTTCAGAGATCTCCAGTCTGAGACACTAACAAAAAGGTAACGAGAGTTATCGAAGAGGTTGTCAATAGAAGAGAGTTGATAGTTCCCATTGTTCATAGTTGGGATTATAAAGCTAGCATACACCATGTAAAATAGAAAAGAACTTGCATGTAGCTGAAACAGCTGTCTTCCTTCTTCCAGCATAATTGGTAATGTTGACAAAATGACAGGCCATTGGTGAATCTTTTTTCTTGAAACGAATCATAGCAACTTAGGGTAAAAGTTAATTCAAAGTTTTTCAATCTTGTCAAGGGTTAAATCAGTTTGGCGTAGGGCGATGTTTAAGATTTTTTTTTTTCTTAACCATCTGGTATTTGATACACTGACTCGGTTAATCCAAATTCAGGTAAGGCCAGCCTACCAAGGAAACATTTTTATATTTTTATTGTTCAAATTTGAGACTTGTAATTAAGATATTCCTTCTGTCTATCTTCAAAAAATAAAATAAATTATTCCTTCTATATGTTTGTTGCTCAACTATGGTTGGTGAGCACAAAACATTGTTGGGCTGCATCACATGTATATGCATACGAGACTGAAACCAAGAAACTTAACTGGCTACTCACAGAAAACGATAATTGAACAAGCTCAGGGGATACTTGAGGAGCATTTGGACTTTAGTCCTTATTTTTGTGCTGTCTTTCATTTTTGTCATCATAACAAACATTTTACTTTTTTATCATAATATCCAACAAGTTATATTAGAATATAACTGAAAATTTTATGCTTTCACTGGGAATAAGATTGATTTGTAAAGAATAAAAATAAAGATATGGAAGACATTAAAGACCAGTCTCTTTAAAGTGCAAAAATTGCAAATTTATGAAGATACTACTAAAAATACCGCCAAAAGTTGCATTGAGATTATTATAAATTAGAGAACTTGAGCTCAAAAATTTAATAAAGCGTTGTTTATAATATATGAATATAAATTCTAATTGATTGAGTTAAAGATTATCACTTTTAATTAGAAATCTCTATAGTAAAAAGTTCAAATTAATGAAACTTAGACACCGAATACAAAACATGTGACTATCAAGTAGGTGCCAAAGGATAAGGGGGAACATCTACCGTAATCCCTCGTGGACTCCATGCTCCTTTTCCTAGTCAGCTAGTAGCCAAATTTCCCACATGCCTAATTACGCCGTGCCAAACACGCACACATTTTTTCCATTAATTGGAGAGGAAAAAGAAATCCATTGATTTCTTCAAAGAAAATTGCTTAATTTCTTACGACTAAAAAAATATATACAATCTTCATTTTAATAAAGTCAAATATCAAAATTAAAGTGAAACTAATTGAAAGTAGAAATGAACCTCTTATAATAAGATGAAATTTAATATTGTTGTTCTAATTAAGTCAAAGAAAGTGTGCCTTACATTTGAGTAGTAAAATTTCATAATTTTAGTACTGAGAGAGATTATTGTACTGATAAGCCTAGGACAATAACTATAATGATTTTTTTTCATTTTTTTAAAAATTATATTGATAAAAAACAAGTTATTTCATCACATATATAAAGTAATTTTATTCTATAAATATAATATAAATAATGATATAAATAATCTAAAAATTACCTAATATCCACCGAATAGAGGAGAAATTATTTTATATTTTATCTTAAAATTATTTTACATTAAACATCATACCGAACTACTCATATATATTTGTTATTGGGATCCCCCAAATATCTATAATTTACTATAATTTTTTTTAAAAAAAGACCATGCTCAATTAATTTAGATATATTTAAATAAGTTCATGCACCTAAATTTATGCAGGTATATTGAAATAATAATAAGTTTCCAACTTTATAATATATTATAGTCATGGGTAGTGTCTGTCACCCTCACCCCCATCTATAATTTCTTCATTTCTCCCAATGGTTCATAATCATCCGTACAACTAAATTTCTTCCATTTCTTTTTACCTGCAAAAAAAATATGGAGGATGACCAAAATATGCATATCTGTGCTCATATCAACAGGTTCTTTTTGTTTCCAATCTAGATCTGTTGTTTATTCAATTTCCTTTTTTGTGATATCTACTTGTTAGTTTAATGCTACTTTGGGTTTTAGTAAAGTTGGTTTATTTCAAGTTGGTCAACTAGTTGATATCTCTTGATGGATCTCCTTCTTTTGTTGCCCTGTAATTGAGAAATGGACCGGTGATTTGCTTATAATGGACAAGTGATTTGCTTATATGTACTGACGAGCTAGTTTTGTGGTTGAGTTAAAAGGATGTAGGCTCAGGTGTCATATCTTTTATTTTAATTACTATTAAAAAGAAAAGTATTATGATTTGAGTCACAGTGTAAGCTGGGACAGGATGGATCATCAATTTTATGTGTGTGTTTGTATGTTTCAATTTGTTGGTTTGATCTGCATTTAAGTGAGGAGACTATAGTATGTCTCACTTTTCTGGTTTTCGCCTTAGTTATCACAACCCATTGGGCTAATTAATCTAGATTGTGTATGAATCATTTGATGGGAATTGTTCCATTCCTAGGCTTGAACCTGAGACCTCTGTTTAAGGGTGGAGGGAGTTTGATTCGTCCTGTATTACCAAGATAACTCATTTCCAAAGAAGAAATAAAGGGACATGTTTATCAAGTGCGAGCACTCTTAATTTGAGAAACGGAGTCCACCAACACTAGCCTCGACACAGTTTTGGATCTTTAGTTTTTGAACTCATTGAGTATACTCAGTAACACAGAGAAGAACAAGAAAGTGCATTAAGGACGTCGCATTAGGAAATTGGGAATGTGTATAGTAGCTCTTCCAGAACCTAGTTTCAGCCTGTGTAGGTTTGTCAGTAAAATTCCCCTTTTCTTCATCAAATGCTTGAAGATAACTATTATGATTTGAGAGGTATAGTTTCTGATGTAGATTTTTTACCTATTCCTAAAACAAGTGGTTAGCATATGCTGCATTACTGTAAAAGATGAAGTAATGTGATCTAAGTTTTTGTACGCTTACATGTAGCAGTCAAGTTTTAATTTCTTTCCATGAAATCTGCTTTTCAAAAGTCATATCTGCATGTTTTTCTAGATTGGTGTTTACAAATATTCTCTGGCCCTTTGAAATGGATCATGGTTCAACTATGATTTCATTTTCCTCAATACTGGTTTGCTTAATGTATCAGTGTTGATATGAGCAAGTTACTGCCTACCAGCCTTGCTTACTTTAACAAGAAAAGGAAGTTTCAAGCTGAACAATTGGGTATGCCGCTACCTAAGCATATGTGCTCATATCAGAGCTCTGCTGAATGTACTACTTCACATACTGGCACAGCAGCTAAAGAATCTTCGGCATCCATGATTATAGTAGAAAATGCTGCAAGGGGCCAAGATGATGATATAGAACTAGAATCTGAGAATGGCAGCAATAGCTTTTGTGAAGATGCTGACTCTGTCACGTCTCATGAGGCTAAACTTGATCCTGGATGTCTGAAAGCATGTTCATCTGATCACGCTTCAACTTCATCTGTTAATTTGTGGGGCAACCTTTATTCTTTGGAGAGCAGATCAGTGACAAAATTAATGCCTGATAGGCCGGAGCAATCCCCTCCTGGCAGAGTATGGGGTACTCTACATCACGGTTCCGGATGCGACCCGTCAATGGATTATGAGGAGCACTTGTTGGGATTGGGGAATCATGAGGATTGCACTTGCGCAGAATGCAGGACTGAGGGCATTGAGCTCGCAACAGAAAAAGAAGTTGAAAACTTGCTTAATGCCAATGTGAATCCTAACAATTATGTTCTTTCATCTGGAAGATGGACTGTTAACCAAGGTAACTTAGCTTCCACTTTCTGTTTTCCTCTTTTTCTTATGAGAATTGTGAGGCAGATAGAGATTCTTAAATATTTGGTCTTTGAGCTGTCCAAAATTGTGGAGTAAATGGAAGTGTGTTGTCTTGTTATTCATCCATTCTAGTAGTTCCTTGTCCTTTGATTTTCTTGTACTTGGAGTATCATATTGTCTTGTAGTAAACAATCTGCTGTGTACTTCAGTTACTCCTTTGTGTAATTGCTTTGGACTATTTTTCCTTTGAGCCGGTCCTCTCTGCCTCTGAGGTAGGGGTAAGGTCTCCGTACACTCTACCTTCCTCAGACACCCACTTTGTGGTATTATATTGTTGTTGTTAAACAGTACAAGTTATAGTTATCTCATCATTTTCACCTTTCATAGTCAGCCGAAAATGGAAAAACACTCTGCACCGTTGGTTGCATGCCTATTGGAGAAGGTTGTTATTTTGCTTCCTTACAATGTTCTCTTTCTGATGCAGATTCACAGCCAAGTTCCACAAAACTAACCATTGATAAGGAGTTTGAGCAGTACTTTTCCATGCTTATGCTGTAAGAAGAAGCCATTGATCAGTTCGAAAGGCTGGCTTATGTATGTAGTTAATAATTGGTTTCAATGGCTTGTTTATATAGTTATAATTATTTGCTATGTTGTGCTAAAGCCCTCCATTGTAACAACAGAAACAAATTTGGTAATTTAACTACCTTGAATGTTATTATTGTACAGAGGCTTTTGCTTGCATAATTCATCATCTTTTAGAATCAATTTTCTTAGCTTCCTCAGAAATGTGACTAAATTTTCTTGCAGTACACCTCGATAATACTACTTTTCTTCTTTACCATCTAAACTCGAGGTTCTTTTTTTAATTTAATTGAGCGGATAACTACCCTCTGGATTTAATAAATTAATTTTTTCGTGTAAAATTTAAAATATTAATCAAAATTTATATCATTTGATTATAAAACAATTAAAAGAGAATTATGACTATAATTTTTTCATATTAATATTGATGAAAAACTATAATTATATTAGTCAAACTTCTATGACTTGTTTTGACTTGAAAATAAGCACTTTCTATTTTGACCTAAATACTACCAAACTGCTTAAAAATAATTTTGACTTAAAATACTTTTAAAAAAAGTTAAGTTAAGCAGGATCTAAATAAATTTTAAAATATTTATAAGGACTTGATTTGAAGTTGAAATATAAAATAAGCCAAGAATTAAAAATTAATCCAAACATGTTCTTACAAAATTGCCAAATAAAACAAAAAGATATCTGTTGAAAATAGATATGAAAAAGTAGATCACTTGCTTTTGAGGGAACTCTACTTGATGACAATTATAAATGTGCACCTTTCCCCGTAGATAAGGGGGAAACTACTAACAAATTATAAGAATTTAATTATATTAAATAATTATATAAAGTATTAATAATAAAATTCAAAATTCTAAAATATCATAGTAAGATTAATTAGGTAAAATATATTTTTAATTAATTGTTTTAAGAGGTGTATCTTATCAATACAAGTCATATTGTAAGTCTTTTGGACTGATCCGAAAAAGGATAGTTAGAAATGTAACTTAGAGATCATTTGAAACGAAATATATTTTAAAATTAATTATCTTGAAATAAGTTATCCACCCCAACCAAATACACCAAACGACCTTTTTTTTTTTTTTTTTTTCATTTGGCCAACATAATCTTTTAAAGAAACAAGTATGCAATTTTCATCAAAAAAAAATTCATGGAAATTTTATTGACTTAATTATGACTTATAAATATTAATAAAGACATTTTTTTTTTGATAATCTAAAAAAATTATGATCATTAAAATAAAAGGGTGATAAAAGTTAAAAAGTTGGTAAAAGATGATTCTCTTTTTAATTGCCAGGAAAAAAAAGTACTCTATTTAATTTCTTAAAAACCAAATAATTGAATCAAACTATAAATATGTATTTATTTCAAAGATATTAAAAACCTATTTACCTGTCCAAAAATAAAATTAAAAAGTGAAAGCAAAATATTTTCTCGAACTAAACCAATAAGTCGATTTGAAATTAATTAACTCATCATAAACATAAACAAATTTGAGGAGAGCTCTAACAAGCGTTGATGTAACGCAATGGGACCATTTCAAAAGCAAACACAAATTTTCAAAAGCGGAATGGGGACCATATAAAAAGAAAAAACAAAAAAGAATTTTAATTTTTATGCACAAAGCACAAAAAGACAACTTAATAAATATAGCAAATACATTCAACCTAAATTCCTAATTAATCTAAAACAACATCTACATGATAAAAGAGAACAAGAAGGTAATATAAAGAGCTAAACCACTTAGAAGAATATATATAATCACACAATCCTTCAAGATAGAGGCTAGGCTTCCGTCATCATTAGAATCCCAAAGTGGAAATGGATCACTATCTAGTTGATGCAGTTACGTTATCAAAAATAGAATCAAGATCAGATGGTTGAAAATAACCATTTTTTGGTATCTCCCTCTTTCGACATTCTCGTTTTTTCTTTGGTGCTGGTGGACACTCTACCGGCGCTTGTAATCGACATTCTTGATTCCTTGGCGTCGTACATTCTTCCTCCATATTCTCAATTTTTTTATGATTATTAGTAGTAATAATTTGACTTTCCATATATGTTTTATGCATGCACTTATAATAATATTCAACTATACTATAGTACTAGTATTTATACTTTTTTTTTTCAAGATTGAGAGAACGTGGGGTGTGTGTATATTGTAAAAAATGATGTGATAAAATGTGAAGTGAAACAAAGCATCAAACGTGGGAGAGTTGGCTTCGTCTGTGTAATGCTTTTGTTTAGACGTGGTCCACGTTACACCGTTTCTTCAATACAGTTGCAAAATAGGTAAAAAGTTTCAGTATCTAAGGGCTCAATTAAATTTATATATTAGAATAAAATGTTTTTAACAAAAAGCGATTAATATTTAAGATGATAGTATTTATAATTTGATCGATAAGAGCCTCCCTTACTACTTATTACAATCGAGATATATAGCGAAAAAATTAGGAGACTCGTTAATTACATCTGATTTAACTATTTGACTTTGATTCTTAGGAGGTGTTTGACCATATTTGAAAAAAAATATATGATCTAATTTTGTTGTTTTTTTAAAATAAAAAATAAAAAATGGCATTTGAAAATTGGGTTATATATATTTGGCAACAAATATACATTGAAATTGTTTTTCACTTTTTTAATTAATTTTTAGTAAAAGAAAAAGTGAAATTTTCTTTTTTTTTTTCTTTCTTCTTGTTGTTTTACAAATTTTTGAATTAAACTTCAAGTTGAGCGTGAAGTGAACTTTTTTATGGCCAAAGGCAGTTAGTAAGAGGGTCAAGCTAGTTGATGTTTGGAGGCCATGATCGTTGTATATATATATATATATAAGTAAGGAGGTCATGATCGTTGTATATCTCTATAAAAATTACGATAGTTTGTATTGAATTCTCGTGAACAATAAATAAAATAAATTACTATTGAAACACGATAAAACTATTAATCGGGAAAAATGAGAAATACATGACACGTGTACATTTTTAAAACTCATTATAAAATTTGTATGAAATAGTAGCACCCATCCAAATAGTTCCGAGTATCAAATACATATAATTGTTTGCTACCTTTATTTTGTTCAATGTATGACATAATATAGTAAGCAAAACATATATGGATTAACCAAAAGTTCTATATACAATAAATACGTGAAGGAATTAAACAAATGTTTCAAATTTTTAATTTTAAAAGAAACGAGGCAAATTGTTCACGCTTTATACGGTAATAATTGACGTTATTAAACTTATGAATAATTTATTTTAATATTCTTATATTAAAACTAATGGAAAGATAAATCATCTGTAAATTTTCAGTCCCTAAATTTAAAGACATCAGGTTTTATATTTTAACTTATTTTAAAAAAATCCAAGTCAAATACCCCTAAAAAACACATTTATCAGAACATGTTCAGGTGAAACTATACCTCCTCTTTTTCATATTTTAAAAAAATGTTTTCTTACTTAAAATGCATATAAAATTGTCTTTCATTCACATTTTTTATTCTAGAAGTAGTCATGCCACTGCCATAAAACTTTAGCTGCATATAACATTGAAACAATATTTTAGATTGATAACACAATCAATTTATGTATTTTTTTCTGTCGATTTACTCGACTTACTAATACAACCATCTAGAAGATCATTAAATGTTAATTCGTGATAGTACATTAATTATTACTTATTACCTTTACCAAATTACTAATTATGTTTATTACTCTTAAAAAGTTACACGTACTACATACAATAATATTCTTTTTATTATTTATTAATGCAATATACACATTTAAAGCACATACATTTAACTAGTAAAAAGTAAAAAGAGGAAGAAGTCTTCAATTTTTTCATTTTCTTTTCCATGTGCCATTTTTTCCTATATATATATATATATATATATATATATATATATATATATATATTTCTTTTAATGAAGATTCTTCATTTGCTTGGAGAAGAAGGTAAGGGTTGACCCCAATCTTGTTAGCATACAAATGAAAAGTAAAGTCTTGTTTATACATCATATATAAAATAAAAGTAGGCATTTGGTCATAGATGTGAGGCTCAATGAAGTTTTGGTTTAAAATAAATAGTTAATTTATAATATGCAAGTAAAGCTTAGGTTTAATATTTTAAATTTTGCAAAAATAAAAAAAATATAATTTTAAGTTTCAAGTTATGATTTTATTTTATTTTTAAGTACAAAACATAAGTTATTAATTTATATTTTTACAAGATAAAATAAAATGACCTAGAATTTTAAATTAGAAAAAACTCAAATTCAATGTGAATAAATTATGTGTACAAATAATATTGAAATGACTAGATACAAGAATAGATAGCTTGTATGGAAATTATATTTTAAAACAAAATTTGAAACTCAAATAAACATGTATCAAAATAAATTAAATAGCTAAAATAAATAAATAAATTTAAAATTAATAGTAATAATTAATAAATATGTTTAAACGGGCCCTAAGGAACAGAAAGCCCATTGATAAATGACCGGTCCATAATCGACCAAGTAATAGAGTCCGAGTCGGTTTTCTCTAATTTGTTCTTCCACTCCCTCTTTCTCTTCTTCTTTGATTTTCCTTTTTCAAACTTAGCTACCTGAAATTGATTGAAAAAAAATTAAACTTTTTTGTAGCAATTTTAGAGATTTGATAATTCTCATGTTTGGATCCTCATAAGATGATTATTTCACGTATTAATCGCTGTCGCTCGACGATCAATAAAGTAAGTGGAGTATTATTTATACAGATATTTATTATTTTTTTCTGATTTTTTGGGTTAATATGATCGGTTTTTCTTTTTCATGGAGCACAGGCATTGATTTCTGGTGGTCATGGTGTGAGGTATGCGATTTTGGACGAAGTAGCATCGAGTAATGCGTGCATTACACGCGCTAATGGTGGACTAGGTTTTGTGAGAAGTTATTTGACATCCATTGGAGCTGGAAAGCATGGTGTCAGCAAGGCGGCTTTGCAAAGGGCCTATTTGTCTGAAATTGATAAACTTTGTGCAAACCCGAGACTCAGGAGGTTTTTTTGCAGCCAAGGGTCAAAGAAAAGTAGTGAGGATAATTACTTACGCGGTGTTTATTTTTGGTTTATTTGAATTATGGTGATGGATTCTGATTGTTGTGTTTTGATTTTGTAGATTATGAGAACTATTACCCAAAGAACAAGAAAGAAGTCCCGAAAGGGAACAATCAAAAGGCTGAGTCGGGTAAAGGTATGCAGAGTATTATTTATGATTTTAAGTTATTGGCTTTACTAGAATGTGTAGATATAGAGGATATTACAATTGGAGCTGAGTTTACTTGTTCTAAAGTATGTTCCATATGATTAAGTAGAACTTTTGGATTACTAGACGCATGATATTAGAACTTTCTGAAAAACTTTTAATGAATTAGTTAGAGATGGTTGTTAGAGATCTAGATCATTTCTACTATTTGAAATGTTAGGAAGATGAGGATAACTATCCATGAACTATGATGGAAATGCATGTCGGGGATAGAGTTAAATTATAGAGATCAAATCGTTTATACCACTCCGCATAGAGATGGGAATAACAAGGGGAATAGGGCTTACTTGCTTAAGTTGAATGTGTAGAAGTAGATATAGATATTCTGCAGTATGCCTTGTGTGGTTTATTGTCTTTACAGACTGTACACTGCCTATGCAGTTCATGGATTGAAACCTTCTTAGTGTTAAGTTACGCTTTGTGTACGGAAGTTTATGGTAAAGTTTCTTGGAGGTTAAGATTACACACTTCGCTATGAGTCTAAGATTGTACTGGGAATTCATGTCTTCAATAGCAATTCTCACTTTAAAACTGTCTACTGGGCTTAATCTGACTGCGCAAAATGTCTGATGTATTTATGTCGGTGTTAGTAAATGCCATTGGTTGAAGTGATATGAATCAAAAAGCTATTAATTTAATGATACTTTTGTATATATCACTTCTTGACGCAGCATAAACTACTAACTCGTGAAAGGAACAGTGAGCAGTAAGTGGATACCTCTAGTCATATAGTTAGACATGTCGCAAGTAGATGTTTTATAGCCTAGTTGGTTGTATGTTAAATAAGCAGTCTTTAAAAGCTTGCAGTTAAATATCATCTAGAAATACCCTTCGGGGTGAGTGGTATGGGCTTGGGACTTCCATGTGGGAGGTCTCAAGTTTGAAACCCCTTGCCAGCGAAAGCAAGGGGTTTGCCTTCTGGGTCCAGGTCGTCGTGCCTTAGTGAGGATTATCTCTCCTGTGTGGTTTGCTAGTTATTACATAGGAGCGAAGATTTTACCCTGTGCACACCCAAAGGATAGCGGCGGCGGATTTCCCTTGTCATAAAAAAAGTAAAAATAAAATATCATCTAGAAATTAATCAGGGTTAGCTCCAAAATTTACATCCGGAAAATACATGATCTAATCTACATCATTGATAATCTGATTAAGTATATCGTGTGAGTTTTCCCTTTCTCTTTTTTTTGTTTTTCATTATGTACTCTTTATCTGTGAATAGTTTTTCTCGGTATCCTAACACAGATCTTTTCCAGAACTTAATTTTGGACCACTCATAATTTCTCTTCCATTTATTTGCGTTAAAAAGAGCTATTGCGATCATAAAATTTTAGTCAATGTGCTGATAAATCAAATGTCTCTTAAAAGGTTGGCAGCGGCTTTTAGAAAGGTTCAATGCTCCTAGAACTAATGGCAGAAGCCATTCATTTGCTGCTAATTTGTATACTTTATCTACTTGGCATAAGACACAACTTTTTAAAAATATAAAGGAGTATAAGCTCATTAGCATATCATGTCTCTCTAAAAGAAAATTGCTCTAATAAGATTAAAGTACCAAGAGTCTAGGATACAATCATGGACTAAATGGATTTAATACAATCATAACTTTTGTCACAATTGCGTGCGTATATGTTATAAATCCTTCAACCCTTTAAGCATAATGCGGCACAAGAGAAGTAAGGGAAATCCATGGGCCAACCCCATTGGCCCATCATCTCAACCTCTTAGGAACTACGAGATCACCACAAGGATACCTTCAACTTGCAGGGTGCACAACTCGACCAATATAACCCTGTGCAATAAATGGAATGCATTAACTGTTGCTTGTAGGATTGTTTTGACCTAACTCCTACAATTTGAAGCTAATGAAGAATAAATTAACAAGGGATGAATAAGAATACTATAGTTGGAAAATTTGTTTAGCACAGTCCAAGTTAGCACAATTTGGTAAGAACACTGGAATCGGGAAAATTAGATTAGACATGATATGCTAATATTATTTTATTAGCTTATACTTGATAACTTTTGGCGGTTGCGTCTTATGCAAAGTGGATAAAGTATGCAAATGACATAATATATAGAATTTGCTGCAATGGAATTTCTTATTACTTCATCAATTTTTTTTTTTGCAGCAAATGAAATAATTTGAAGCATGCTCTGAACAACTGAAATGGTTCAAATATATCCATAAGCAATTAATAAAGTCCAATTATACCATGATTGGTTTCCACCCTTACTTCAAAGGGATTATTTGTACCTTTTTAATTGTTCAGGTGTATATTTGAACCACAAGATAGCGGTGATACTTATGGTCCAGTAGGTTAACGAAGGGTAATGCTAAAACATATCCAATAGGTTGGGGACGCTTTTGACCATTTTTCATTAAATTAATAAATAAATATTTGTTTAGGTCAATATCAGTTTGCACACTCAAATTTGAAATCAAGGGAGAGTCTTTTCTCTTAATTTTGCATAGTTGAACTGAAGATCTCTAATTGAACACTTCCAATGAACACGAAGATATTCAGTTGACTTTGAGACTGTTTGGATGGTCTTATTTGAAGTGCTTTTAAGCAAAATAGCTTTTAAGCCTTATAATTAGGCTGAAATGATTTAAAGAAAAAAAGCAAAAGCCAGTCCAAACAGGCTCTTTCTGTGAAGGCAATCTTTGTGTACGGAAGTTTCTGGTACTGAGGTTCTAGTTGGTCAAGAGTATACACTTAATATAAGTTTAAAGCTGTAATATCATTGCATTCTGTATAATAGAGTATGAAACAAGTGATAAGTAACCATTGATAGCATGACTTCCACGTTCTTTTC
This sequence comes from Solanum peruvianum, assembly GCA_027705065.1. Classification (NCBI taxonomy): domain Eukaryota; kingdom Viridiplantae; phylum Streptophyta; class Magnoliopsida; order Solanales; family Solanaceae; genus Solanum; species Solanum peruvianum. Next base: position 66,684,203 of record JAKWJD010001764.1, on the reverse strand, counting down.
TTGTTTCATGTTGTGTCCCTTATGGCCTGGCTATGGTGAAAAACCATTCTTTGGTTTCTTTTGGGCAGAGGAAAGTACAGGTGAGCAAGGAAACCCTCAGGAGAACTTCATGAAGCAATATCAAAATATTCTCACACCCTTGCTATTTATTGGGTTTATTCTGTCATCGACACTTTTTTCTCCGCGTGAGCAGAAGGAGGTTAGTCTTAATTGACATTTTACGTCTACATTTGAGTTTTCATTGTTTCAGTCCCTTCCTGGGAGGATGAGTTCAGTGCCTTATGAAGTGTGAGTTCAATGTGAACTTGATTGTTATCGTATTGATATCTATGTTAGGTCCAACTTTGTAATCATGGCTTTCCTTTTCACAAGAAGGGGAAATGAGAGAATAATTAACTCTAGTAGTGACAGAAGATTCTAGGATAGCGGGTAATCAAGGTAGGGATTAACTTTAGGAATTGGTATTGGAACTTCCACTGTCAGAAGTTGTGAGTTGGTTTAGAAGAACGGATTTTGGGATCGGTGTTGGAAATGCAATTTTCTGATGTTTCCGAAACCAAAATAGTTTTGTTTGATTTTGTTTCTTTCCAAATGCCTGTTAGTTTTTATTTTTGGAATGTTGTCCGAAAACTTTTTAAAAACCTAATTCCATTTTAAAAAGATTGGTTGATATAGCCACATAAGTTAATTGCCCCAGAAACATTTCAAACACAGTTGTTTTCTAAAAGTTGTTTTTTCAAAAGCTTCTCCTGATAAATGTTTTTTGAGAAACGAACACGAAGAAACAAAAATCCGAACTCCACATAAGGTTTCACAAAAACTATGAATGGGAAAAAGGTTCTCGGCTTGTTAGAGATCAATGGAGATGCTGCTTTATTGCCCATCCACCATGACCCTATAAGAAATCTGATTAAGCATACCTTGATATTAATTAAAAATATTCAACTATGGATACAGCCTTCTCATATAACATTGTTCTTCTGGTCTGCAACCGTTACTTCTTCTCTCCCACTCCCCTCCAAGATGACCTTGCATGAGTAAATAGAATAACTTGTAGTATATTGGTATTGGATTTCTTGAGCCTGTCATTTACATGTCCGATTGATCACTGAAAGATTTATTTTCTTATACCCTGCACTGGTTCATGGACAATTTCATGTTTTTTTCATTCCAATGGTTTATATTCAGAGACATTACAACCTTTTCGTCCTGTACATGCAAATCCAGATGGAGCAGCAATTTGCCTTAGTAGAGAAGAAACTGCAGAAGAGAAACAAATCCATCCAGAATAAGAATTAGTGCATGAATTTAATTGAAATTGAGTAGTGAAATACATGAGCAAATTAACGTCAGCTGCATTCCATTATAGCTTCTTACTTAGTCTGAAATAACTCATCAACAAGTTTAGTGATGACTCGGGTGGATAGAAGATTATATACTTGTTAAAGCAACATACAAGAGTGAGAAAGGAAACCTAAGTACCGACTCTATTTCATCCCACCTGAAGTCCTTGCATATTGGGTATATATTGCCTCACTCAAGTCTCAAAATGACTATCTTGACATTTTTAACAACAATAAAAGTAAATAAAAATTGAAGTGGTTGATGAAGAATGTCTTTCAGTTTGGCTTTGAATTTATTGAAGCAGTGCCACTTCTGTGTGTGTGAAATCTTTCCTGTGATGGCTGGTGACTGAGTAGGTTTTTATTTTGTAGGGGTGGCAATTCTATCGTATCTTAATTAGTTGGTTGTCTTCTGTATCTTTCTTAGCTTATCATGGTTATTAACGCTTTATGTATAATTTCAGATTAGCTTCCAAGAATTCAAAAACAAGCTACTTGAACCTGGTCTTGTTGATCGAATTGTTGTTACTAACAAATCTGTGGCCAAAGTTTATGTTAGGAGTTCTGCACCTGGTATTAGTCAAACAGGTGATGACACTATTCAAGGTCCTACGAGTGGTACGGATGGTAAAAGAAACGCGGGCTACTACAAATACTATTTTAACATTGGGAGTGTTGAGTCATTTGAAGAGAAGCTTGAGGAAGCACAAGAAACCTTGGGAATAGACCCTCACAATTATGTTCCTGTCTTATATGTTGATGAAATGAACTGGTTCCAAGAACTGATGAGGTTTGGTCCAACAATATTGATTCTAGCTGTCCTTTATTTTATGGGACGAAGAATGCAAGGTGGCATAGGAGTGGGAGGCTCTGGCGGGAAAGGTGGTCGTGGAATATTTAATATTGGCAAAGCAAATTTCACCAAGACGGATAAAAATGCGAAGAATAAGGTGCGGATCACTTCATATTATTCCTGCAGTTTCAAAAGTACCAGTATGTTGAAATAGAAAATTTAAAATGATACAATCATGATATTTCTTGATTAGTTAGAAATTTATTGGCACTTTCTTGATACAGGTTTTCTTCAAGGATGTGGCTGGATGTGATGAGGCTAAGCAAGAAATCATGGAATTCGTCCACTTTCTTAAGAACCCCAAGAAATACGAGCAGTTGGGAGCCAAAATTCCCAAGGGTGCTCTGCTAGTGGGTCCTCCTGGTACCGGAAAGACACTTCTAGCTAAAGCTACAGCAGGAGAATCTGGAGTACCTTTTCTCTCGATTTCTGGGTCAGAATTTATGGAGATGTTTGTTGGTGTTGGACCAGCTAGAGTTAGGAGCTTATTTCAGGAGGCAAGACAATCTGCACCTAGTATAGTTTTCATTGATGAGATTGATGCTATTGGTCGAGCAAGAGGGCGGGGAGGCTTTGCTGGAGGTAATGATGAACGTGAAAGTACTTTAAATCAACTGCTTGTAGAAATGGATGGATTTGCAACCACATCTGGTGTAGTTGTACTTGCTGGCACAAATAGACCTGATATATTAGACAAAGCCTTATTAAGGCCTGGTCGATTTGATCGCCAGATTACCATTGATAAACCAGACATCAAAGGCCGTGAACAAATTTTCAGAATCTATCTCAACAAGTTGAAACTTGACCACGAGCCAGCATTCTATTCACAGAGACTAGCTGCTCTAACACCAGGATTTGCTGGAGCAGACATTGCAAATGTTTGTAATGAAGCTGCTCTAATAGCTGCCAGGAATGAGAGTACAATAATTACCATGCAACATTTTGAGTCAGCAATAGACAGGGTGATTGGCGGTTTAGAGAAGAAGAATAAGGTATTGGATCTTCTCACTTCCCCCTCCACTATATGCTTTTCTATCCCATGTTTACATAACAACATAGGGAAGCATGTTGCATCGTTACACCAGCAGCATTTTGTGTGATGTTCTGTTCATCTTTTTCTGCATCTTGGTTGTCAAAGCCATTTGTTTTTATTATAATGATAGGATTCATTTAACTTATCCTTGAAAGTGCATTGGACCAATATCCGTAGGTACTGGAGCATTATAAATCTACTGCTTAATAGAGGTTTGCTTAGATGAGTGTATTTGTAGGAGAGGTTTGCTTAGATGAGTGTATTCATAGGAGAGGTTTGCTTTAAATCCTTGGGGAACAATTGGGATGTTGATACAATGTTCCACCATCTGAACTTAGACAAATTGCCTCAATTTTTAACAAGTAAATTTCTCTTTTGTTTTATAATTAGTGTGAAAAATACTTTACCTGTTCATATTAGGATTTTTACTGTAATTCAGTCACACTATTGAGTTCTTTCTGTAATGAGAAGAGCACTGCGAGGTTGGTGAACAGTCTCTTGGAGGCTTGGGGTAAACCACTGTGGCACAAGATAGGATACTTCAAAATTTGGCAAAATACCTAGGGATCCCCCTAAACATGTCACCGGTTCTTTCAGTGCTTACTGGAACTAATTTTAGTCCTAACTCACACCTGAACCTGGCATTTCAATATTCTCGATCTGTCTAATATTGCAAGAATTATTGGAAGATGGCACTGCATTTTAAGGAATTATTCAAGCTGTCTACTATTAAAATTGTACAGGAAGATGTTACTGCATTTGAAGAAATTATTTAGCCTGTCTAATATTATAAGAATTATTGTTGTCATCTGAATTTATACTTCTAGAGTAGTACGTCTTCTGAATATTCTGTCATCCAATGCGTATGAACTGTTTTGGAGCCAATTGAGTAGGAAATCTTGTCTATATTTATTGAGCCTTTGTCATTTGATGCTACACCCAAGGACTCTAAGAGCTACTTTGTGTGGTACGGTCCCTGGTTATTGTTAACCTTCTGTTTGTGTCCTACCCCACCCCACCCCTCTGAAAATGTTGGCCTTTACTTGGGTTACTAATAAGGGGGTTGGGGTTTGAAAAATAAAGACTGGGGCTTCGTTTAGCTGCATATGTAGTAAGGAAATATGAGTGTGACATTGAATAGCCATAGTGAGTTCATCACCAGTGGCATAAGCAGACAGTTGGTTTCATGCATGATATTCTTTGCTTCGACACCTTTTTACCTTCTTGTTGATGACATTAGATGATTGTTTTTTTTTTCCTTTTGCTTCAGTGTCTTTTCTTTTTACTCAATATAAAAAGGGGACTTTGGTGAATGTCGATCTGAGTGATGTATGCTTGGGATCAACATTTTTTGAGATGTTTTTGGAAATTGCTGGCGGGCAATCTTCAGATATTAGCAAGGACTTGCAAATGGAACAAATATTTTTGTGTTGTTACTGCTCTTTTATCCTGAATTGTCTGAATGTTTTGTACTGCTTTCCTTATTAGTTGACGTGTTATCTTCAAGTCAACTAATTCGTAATAATTTTGATTTGCTGCATTTGAGCCTAGGGTCTTTAGGAAACAGTCTTTCTACTAGTTTGATATAGGGGGTAAGGTCTGCGTACACTCTACCCTCTCCAGTCCCCACTTGTGAGATCACACTGGATGTGTTGTATAAATAATAATATAATTCAAAGTAACATTTGTGGTTTCGTCAGGTCATAAGTAAGCTGGAAAGGCGGACAGTTGCCTATCACGAAGCTGGGCATGCTGTTACTGGTTGGTTCTTGGAACATGCAGAGCCATTACTTAAAGTGACAATTGTTCCCCGTGGTACAGCAGCCCTTGGATTTGCTCAGTATGTTCCTAGTGAGAACCTTCTAATGACTAAAGAACAACTGTTTGATATGACATGCATGACTCTCGGTGGCCGAGCTGCTGAGCAGGTAAAACTATCAACTCTCTTTGCTTTCATATGTCTACCCTATTGGCATTAAGACTTAAATTCATTGAAGAAAATAGTAAACCACAGACCCTTCGGGTGGCCCAGTGGTCTGGGCTTGGGACTTCCATGTTGAAGGTCTCAAGTTCGAAACCCCTTGCCAGCGAAAGCAAGGGGTTTGCCTTCTGGGTCGAGCTCATCGCACCGGGCTTGCTTAGTGCGGGTTACCTCTCCTACGTGGTTTGCGAGCTATTGCATAGGAGGGGTTCTTTGTCTTGGGCGACCCAAAGGGTAGCGGCTGCGGATTTCCCTTGTCATAAAAAAAAATAGTACACATTTGATGCATGTACGAAACCATTCATGCAAAGCAGTCTAAGCCCCCGATCTAAAGCAAATTTGATATCTTGAAGCCACTTCTTGTAGGGACTGGGGGGGAGGGGGGTTAGTGGGACAAGGTAGGTGGGCTTTTAAACATAGCAGACGGGGCATTTCCACCAAAATTTTGAGCTATAGTGCCGGCAAGGCAAGGGGTAGGCTCGTTACAGACTCTAGCTTTATTTTTAAAACTCCAGACCTTACTTTGTGGGATTATATTTGGTATATTGTTAAAATCTTGAAACCCTTGAATAGAAAAAATAAAGAAACATCAAAACTGTATACCTCTATCCCATTTTACGTGGCACACTATCCTTCCGGTCGGTGCCAAAAACAATTGACACCTTTTTTATATTGAGAAATGATTTAACTTTAAACTTCTAATTATACCCTTAATAATAAGAGGATTTATAGCCAAACATTGTCTAATGACTTGTTTTAGACCACAAGTTTCAAAAGTCCGTCTTTCTTTAACTTCATGCATAGCCAAACACCATCACATATAATGGGACAGAGGGAGGCCAGGCAGCGATGGGTAGGGGAGGATGAGACCTAAGAGATTTGTATGCTTTGGAAGAAAAAGCTTGTACTGTTCGGGAAGGGATTTTGATTGATCGAAAGGTACTTCACCAACTAATATGCCACCTTTTTATTTTTACCATGGCTACTGCTTAGTTCAATTATTTTCTAGTTGTATCATATATTTTCTTTTACCTTTCTCATGAAATATGTGTTTTACATAATCAGTGTTGTTCTCTTTTTGGTTTTAGAACTTGCTGGTTAATGCTTCATCGTCCTTGAGTGCCATCCCTACTCCTTTGGCACATGTGTAGAATTTCTTTCATGCTCTGCAGAGATATGTCTTTAAATTTGCTGTTATTCTGTAATCTAAATCTTGTGCTTTGCAAGGGGCAGAAGGTTTTGAGTTACAGAGTTGAAGATCATTTGAACTTATTTAAGCTTGGTTTTTAAACTTTGAATGGCTCATGGCACTTTTTTCTTTTTGAGACGTCTGGATACTACCTTATTGAAAAGGCAGTGTATCTATAATAAATGTTTAAAAGCAGCTTGGCCTTCGCTTTTCTCTTGACTAGTGAATTAGATATTTACAATCTTTATATGATTATTTTTTTGAGTAGGTATTGATTGGGAAGATCTCGACTGGAGCTCAAAATGATTTAGAGAAAGTCACCAAGATGACTTATGCCCAGGTAGCAGTATATGGTTTCAGTGACAAGGTTGGTCTCCTTTCGTTTCCACAAAGAGAAGATTCATTTGACGCAAAGCCTTACGGTAGCAAGACAGCAGCAATTATCGACACTGAAGTTAGAGAATGGGTAGCCAAGGCATACGACCGTACTGTACAACTCGTGGAGGAACACAAAGAACATGTGGCTCAGATTGCAGAAATGCTGCTTGAAAAGGAAGTCCTCCACCAAGAAGATCTGATCCAGGTATTAGGTGAACGCCCATTCGCGAGTGTTGAGCCCACAAACTATGACAGGTTCAAGCAAGGATTCGAAGAAGAGAACAAAGATAGTGCTGAGGCAAAAACCGCACAAGATGATGGATCATCATCGCCTGTTGAACCTGAGATTGTCCCAGTATAGTTGTGGTTTGTAATTGAGAATGCAGGGTAGTGGTATTAACGTTCAATTTTAGAATGTTGTAAAAATCATTAGTCATGACATTGATAACACAAACGTGGTTTTTACTAATTTTTGTACCCAAAAGAACTATTTATTACAAAAAGGAAAATAAAAAAAGGAAAAGATATTTTTGTGAACTTATTTGGGTTCCTAATGACATTCGAATTTTAACTGAAGTTAAGTTTCTCTTTTTCGGTGTCATAGTGTTGAAGTAAAACAAAATTATACGGTCACTATCAATCGTGTAATCAATACGATCCAAAAGGATTTTTTTTCAAAAATAATCTCTCTATTTATTTGTGAATATTTTATCTTTTTTTTTATTGTATTTCATGTAATTAATACCTGATTCAAGTATTTTTTTTTCGATAACAACATCTCTACTTATTTGCGTACATTCTATCATTTCTAGATGATACTTCTCATTGTATTCTCAAATTTGAAGGTATTTAATTTTTCTAATGAAATTTATGGATTAATTTATTCTTATTTATTCAAATCTAATTTGCTCGACATGATTTTTGATAACTTTCGTCTCATTTGACCTAAACTATGTAGAAATTTAGTTATGTACTCATTTTTCAGAATTTATTATAATTTTTTTGTGGAAAATATATTATGTCCTCCTAGCATATAACATGATTCATGAAATACTATAAAACGAACTTATTAAGACACAAAAATCTTAGTTACTTCCGTGAAGATCAACTTTTTTTTATATATTTTTTTAATGACATAATTTGTGAGATATTATGATATAGAAGTATAAATATTTTTAAAAGTCATTTGTTTTTTCAATATCTGAGATATTCTTAATCACCTTTTGTTAAGTGTTAAAAGAGAAAAAAATAAAGACTGCAATTTAAAGAATAATAATTAAACACCATCCAAAAATAAAGATATTTGTGGGAAGGACCCTTATACAAGTAAATCATTTACTAGGCTGTCTAGATTACTATTTCGTATATTTAATAAACAATTGCTAATCTAGAACAAATGACAAATATCATTGTTTGCAACAAATTTTAAATATATGGAAAATAAACAAACCATACAAATAAAATATGAAGAAACATGATTTTATTCATCAAGATTGTGAGTACAAATCTGTTCCTCCCTTGATTCTACTCTCTAAGTTGATTAATCTATGATTCGAGGGCCGTTAGTGGCGTATTTCTCGAACTAGGATGATTTAGATTTGACCTCTCTATATGAATAATCCACCAATTTGTGGAGTATTCGAGATCTTGATCTCTTTATGGATATTTCGAGATGCCTTTTAAGGGAATTTAGTACCCTTTATATAGGCATAAACTAGGGTTTAGGGTTGAGTAGCCTCCAAGAATCCTTATCTGAGTTGAACACAATTTGTAGAGTCCAACTCGAATTGAACACATCTTGTAGAGTCCTACAAAATTTCAATGTCTACAATCATATTATTGTAATTACAATTATCCATGTCAAAATTCAAAGTTGGCAATAAAGTCACCAACTGTACATAACAACTGAGGAAAATACTGATGGCATTTGCTACACAATTTAGGCATATTTCTTGCAACTTATCTATCAATATCAAGAATAATAATATAATATTTTTTGAAATTTTATAACATCTCAACTTTCAAAAAATTAATTTTAAACATAAAACAAGAAAAAAGTTGATTAATTTTGTCCTTATTTTATAAATTGACAAATAATTTGAGATACTTATTTTTAATAACGTATATAAATAATATGAGATCGGGAAAATATAGTTTATAGTGACAATGAAACTTAAAAAAATGAAAACTTTTAAAATTTATTTCATAAATATATCGTAACATTTGTCTAATTATGATTCCCTTAAAAAACCTGTGATCTTAAAGATATCATAATATTTGTATGACTATTAATTTGTTTGAATTAACTTTTAAAATCAACTTATTTTAAGACTTAAGTCATAAATGCTTCATATTGTTTGTGTGATGATCTAAAAGCTAAGAAATCGTAATATGAATGTGATTACTAGGTTGATGGACTTTTGTCAAAAATCAACTTATTTTAAGAAGTATTTTTTTTCTTTCAAAAACACTTTTAATAAAAAATAATTCATACTTAACGAATCAATTTTAAAACTTACTTTTTGAATATTTGATTAAACTTGTTTGAAAATATATGTATTTAGCCTTGTCAAATAAGCATTAAGCTTCTAAATGAGAAATGTATATTATAATTATTTTTAAAAGTATTATTAATAATAGAGAATATTACAACATAAATCATTTACTTGCTAAATGGCCATCACAACAACTAAAAACAAAACACTGACCCACCTCTTTGAAAAAAATAAAAGAACAACCCACAAAATAATTTTTAATGTTATATTACGTATAATAATATTTATGTTGACCAATATATTTGTTTAAATTTCCGTATAATTCCTCTAAATAATAACACCTAGGTCTTTCTTCCCCCACCAAGCCATTCTAACATTACAGGTAAGTTCATCAAACTCTCTGATAATAATGGTGAATATCAGACTAGGTCTTAATTATACCATGATAAACTAATTTTTTTTCTAGCATTTGATGAAATTTATGACCTTAATCTTTAAGCTTAACCAATCATCTTGTCTACGTGTTGTATATTCAAATTCAGAGGCGGCTCTAGAATTTTGAGTTTATGGGTTCTGAATTTTTTATCAGCTTATTAGGTTATATGTACTATGTGTATTGATTTTTAAGTACAAACATAGAGTTTGAACCAAAATTAACGGGTTTTGCTGAACATACACAAAATTGTAGCTCTGCCCAGTGCTCCTGGTTGTAATTTGCTGAAACAGAGATAGAATATGTTGATAATAATGAATCTTTAAGGCACGATCATCAATAATCTCATTGGAGAACAGTATCTTTTAGATTTTGCATTTTCTAGAGCCAAATGTATTTCAGGGATGGGAAAAATGTTTTTTTTTAGCTACATTGGTATTTTAGCTAAATTTATATTTTTGAGAGACCAATCATAAGTCTAATAGTTTCAAAGTGATAAAAATTAGTTTACGAACTTCTGTTGAAAAATTGTTAAGTTGGATGCAGTGGTGGAGCTAGGGCTCAAAATCAGAAGAAGTAAACACAGGAACTAATCGATGGGGGTTTGACATCTACAATATATACATAAAAAAATAATATTAACGTAGTAATTTCCGCCGAAGGTGGTGAACCCCTAACAGTATGCTAGCTCAGCCCCTGGTGGGATGAACACTTGAGGAATAAGCCCCTAATTCCGGTTTGATTGTCACTGATCAGTTATATTTGATATTAGAGAACATATGATGGAGACATGGAGTAAAATTATTTGAAGTGATCTAGCAAAACTTTCTTGGATATGTTAATTGTAGGAATTATATCAGTTTTTTTCTCAGTTTTTTAGAATATAATATATAAAAAATTTTAATTCGATATCATTATATATATTCATATTTATATAAATTTTGTAGTATTAGAGATAATGTCTAGAATCGAGATGTTCTTTACTTATCAAAAGGAAATGTGTAGATGTACTCTATATAGGAAATTGATTATTAGACTTTGTGCAAAACCAATAAGACATTTTCTAGAGATAGTAATAGAGATCTAAATCATTTGGAATATTACGAAGATGAGGATACTGATCTGTAAATGGTGATGGTGATGGAAATGGAAAGGTTGGGCAGAATTTGAGTGTGCTTTTCTTGTATGGTGTGTAGAAAGCAGACAAAGGAAATTATCAGGGATATGTTGAGTGTTCTAATTTTCTGCTATTGTGTTTCTTTTAAGAGTTTCTGAACTGAAAAAGGAGTAAGTAGTTGATTTTAATATTACGTCTTAACAATGGTCTAAATGTGTTTGTATACTAATCAGAACAACATATTGAAATTCCTAGTGTGAAAACCTTTATGTGTGGAATAAGTGATAAGTAACATTATTTGACATGATCAGCCTTCGTCGGTTGCTGCTCTAATTCCTGTTTCTCCAGATTATTCTTTTAATGTTTTGTTCCCCTTTAGCTTGTTATGGTGAGTTTTTGTTTCTTTGGTTTAATCTTTGCAGAGCAAAGTGTAAGTGAACAAGGAAACCTTTAGGAGAACTTCATGAAGCAACCTTCATCAATAAAGAACTTCATGAAGCAGCATCACTATATACTATTGATTCTGTTTATTGGTTCTGTTCTGTTGTCAATATTACTCCTGAACCATCTTGATTCGGAGGAGGTTAGTCCTTAACCAACAGTTTGTTGTACAGATTTTAACTCTCGTTGTTTCAGCTCCTTTTTCTTTTATGGTAGGATGAGTTTAGTGCCTTGAGGAGTGTGAGTTCAATATAAGTTGATTGTATTATTTCTGCTATCAATGTGTTTAATTTGGAAACTTTCATGGATGAAATTCTTAGTTTGGTTTCGAAGAATCGGTTTTGAGATGAAGTCAATTTCATTTAGTTGTTTTTAAAACTAGAACTACTTATATCAAATGTCATATAAAGAAGCTTTGCTCGTGCTATTTCATTCAAGTACGTGACATCTCAGTTTTAGCTTGCCAAGTTGAAACATATTCTTCTTAATCTATTTGGTTATATTAATATCTATAAAAGTAATAATATATTAAGGTGGATTATACTGTTGAAGAACTACTACAAGGTTTTACAGTGTAGCTATGAAATTAAAGAAGCAACAGAATTCTGTATATGTTATATCTTTTTAGTCGTGACTGGTGACTTAGCAGGATTCTACTTTCTTGGAGGGGGAAACTATTGGCCTTATTCTCATTGGATAGTTGTATTTTCTCTTTGACATGGATACTTCTTTTTCTGTGAATTCGCAGATTAGCTTCCAAGAGTTCAAAAACAAGCTACTTGAACCTGGTCATGTTGATCGAATTGTTGTTGCTAACAAAGAAGTAGCCACAGTTTATATAAGGAATTCTTCACCTGATAATAATCAAACTTGTGATAACACAGTTCAAGGTCCTATAAGTTGTACAAATAGTAGTAGAAACCTGAGCCACCACAAATATTATTTCAACATTGGGAATATTGTGTTATTTGAGAAGAAGCTTAAGGAAGCCCAAGAAGCCTCTGGAATAGACCCTCGCAATTATGTCCCTGTGGTATATGTTACTGAGTTGGATTGGTTGCCAGAAATGATGAAGTTTGGTGTAATGGTATTGCCTCTTGCTATCCTTTATTACATGGATTGGGGAGGTTTTAGTGGAATATTTGGTATTGGTAAACCGCGTTTCATGAAGATGGACAAAAATGCAAAGAACAAGGTGAGAATTTAGTTCCATTATTGATGCAGCTTTAAAATAACCAACATTCTTTTCACTGAGAATCAGTTCTAATTCATGATTAGTTAGAAATTAAAGTCAGTTAGCATTTTTATTGAACAGGTCTTCTTCAAGGATGTGGCTGGATGTGACGAGGCTAAGCAAGAAATCATGGAATTTGTCCACTTCCTTAAGAATCCCAAGAAATACGAGGATTTGGGAGCCAAAATCCCTAAGGGTGCTCTTCTAGTGGGTCCTCCCGGGACTGGAAAGACACTCTTAGCTAAAGCTACAGCAGGAGAGTCTGGTGTACCTTTTCTCTCTATCTCTGGTTCAGATTTTTTGGAGATGTTTGTTGGTATTGGACCAGGTAGAGTTAGGAGCTTATTTCGGGAGGCAAGACGATGTGCACCTAGTATTATTTTCATAGATGAGATTGATGCAATTGGTGGTTCAAGAGGGAGGGGACACTCTTCTGGAGCAAATGATGAACGTGAAAGAACTTTAAATCAACTGCTGGTAGAAATGGACGGATTTGCAACCACATCTGGTGTAGTTGTGCTTGCTGGCACAAATAGACTTGATATATTAGACAAAGCATTGTTAAGGCCTGGTCGATTTGATCGCCAGATTACCATTGACAAACCAGACATAAGAGGTCGTGAACAGATTTTTAGAATCTATTTGAACAATTTGAAAATTGATCAAGAAGCAGCATTCTATTCACATAGGCTTGCTGCTCTAACACCAGGATTTGTTGGAGCAGATATTGCAAATGTTTGTAATGAATCTGCTTTGGTTGCTGCTAGGAGCGAGAGTACCAAAATCAAAATGCAACATTTTGAGGCAGCAATAGACAGGGTGATCGGTGGTCTAGAGAAGAAAAGCAAGGTAGCCAATCTCCTCACTTTTTTCTTGGTATGCTGTTATAAATTGCAGTCCATTCGGGTCTGTTAAGAACTTGCAAATGGCAAAAAACTTTTATGTTTGAATGATATAATTTGCAAATCCAAAGCTACCTTTGTGCTTTCTACAGGTCATAAGCAAGATGGAAAGGAGGACAATTGCCTATCATGAATCTGGCCATGCTGTTGCTGGTTGGTTCTTGGAATATGCAGAACCATTACTTAAAGTGACAATTATTCCTCGTGGTACAGCAGCACTTGGATTTGCTCAATATGTTAGCAGTGAAAATCATTTAATGACCAAGGAGCAGCTATTTGATATGACATGTATGACTCTTGGTGGCCGAGCTGCTGAGCAGGTAAATTTATCAACTGTCTCCTAGCTTTCACATGTTTTCCCTACATCATTATCAGTTAATCTTTTGGAAAATCTCATCATCTGTACGCATATGCAAACCATTTCTACCAAAGACTGTTAGAGCTTCCCCCATTGGTTGAAAAAATAGGTTGTTGTCTCCTTATATGGTCATGGATGAGCAAGCATCATACTTCAAGAATGACTCCTGTGACATTCTCTTTGGGAAATCACCATTTTCTATAGAGAAATAGTTGGCCTCTAGAAGGTGAATATCCCTTGTAACATGAATTACTTGTGTTGTGGTTCTGCAAGAATATTTTATAGGCATCAAAGTTGTTTGTAGCATGTCATTTTTAGGTACCTTTTTGCTGTCATAATAGGAATGAGTAATTTTATTGATGTATTTAAGAAGACAGTGTCATGCCACCAACTTTACAGAGTGACGTGCCTAAATGCATACATAGTAAATAATTCCGAATGAGTTTGGTCATATTCCGTTCGCTGCTTTTCAACGTCAAAGAAAAGCTGCTCAGTGAAGTAATCGGCCTCAATACGAACTCTAGATTTTTATAGAATGAATAACCTAAAAAGCAACTTCTCATATAATACTTCATTGTTGCACAAGATTTAGTAACTACGACCTTAATGAAAGTGCAGTCTCTTTAAATCCTTTTTCTACCTGTTCTTTTTTGGAACTTTCTACCTTTGGCCTTTTATTTTTCACAAAAATCATATTTTCACTATGTTCATATGGATATTAACTAGTACTTATTTTGAGTAGATTTTGATTGGAAAAATCTCAACTGGAGCTCAAGATGATTTAGAGAAAGTGACCAAGATGACATATGCCCAGGTAGCAGTCTACGGCTTCAGTGAAAAAGTTGGTCTTCTTTCTTTTCCGCAAAGAGAAGATGCACTTGAGACATCAAAGCCCTACAGTAGCAAGACTGCAGCACTTGTTGACAATGAAGTTAGAAAATGGGTAGCCAAGGCATATGATCGTACTTTACACCTTATAGAGGAACACAGAGAACATGTAGCTCAGATTGCAGAATTGCTACTAGAAAAGGAGGTCCTTTATCAAGAAGATCTGGTCCAGATATTGGGTGAACGTCCCTTCGAGAGTAGTGAGCCGACAAACTATTACAGGTTCAAGCAAGGATTCAAAGAAGGAAACGAAGAAACTAAAGATAGCACTGATGGAAAAACCTCACAAGATGATAGATCATCACCTTTTTACCGAAGATTGTCCCAGTCAGTGTTGTCAAAAGGCAATCAAACCCAGGAAGTAGCAGAGGAAGGCACAAGGTATGTTAGGGCTTTAAGCGTAAAGCGGAAATGTGTATTTAAAGGATGGGTTCTAGTAAAGAAAGGTGCAACAAAGAAAAATATTATATGAACAAATTGATAGTAAAAACTATATACATGAAGTACAAAGCATGTCTATCAAGTTCAAAAATCAATTTGGAACTTTAATTTTAGATGCAAAGATGTAGGTTTTAGTTTCTAATTCAAGATTAAATGACTAGTTTTCCTATGTCAAGTTTCTAAATTCCTTTTTTGATTAGTGAAAATCTTATTTATAAGGTGTTAACTTTGGTGGAGCTAGGAATTGCAATAAGGGGATTGTTCATGGGTCATGTTTTATAAATGACAATGGAGAACAGCGATATAAAGTATCAGTAGTATTAGTATTATTTTCGATATATTTATTATTTTACTAGTACTTTTTGTACTTGTGATCACTCTCAGTTTTCTCTCACTACTTGTCTCGTATGCCTCTATTTCTTACTAGCCTACTATTGCTTATGGGAAGGTATTATGTATTGTCGTCAAAGGAAGCACTAATGTGAAAGCATATGTTCACATTCATAATTGTTGTATGTTGTCAGTTTTCATTGAGATTGACTTGGTCTATTGTTTATCCAATATATAAACAATAGAATATGAATGATTGGTATTCTCACTTATGATTACAAAGCCTCTAAACAAACATTTAAAAAAAAAAAAATGACGTACCTAATACCATCAACTTAATAGTTATATGATGGAAGTATTACGTACACTTCTCAAACATAAACGAGTTTTTATATTGAAATGTAGCCTCTCAAATTTTGAAAATTAAACTTATATGAACTACCAATACTTTAAGTCTGTTTTCATCATATTAATATATTTTCTTTCTCCAACAATAATTATTTATAATATTATAAATAGTTATCAAATAATACTTGTTCCAATTTAAAAAATCAACGACATAACTTAGTGAATGCTTCTCCTTCGCGTACAAGAGATACTAGTATCTCGTAGTTATTATTAAATTCTTCCGATTGATCTTAGTAATTTGGTGAAAAATGAACTTAGTTATTCTGTCGTTGATTGTTAAGAATTGAAGTTGATATAGAAGCTTCTTTGTGATTCGACACCGACAAATGCATCTCTAATTTTTGTTCTATCAGGCCTAATTAAATGCTTTTTTCAAATGATAAAAGTTTATCGTCTTCCAGCTTATTATTTGTAGCGATATATTGAAACCAAGGGAACTGTTTGTAATATTGCAATCACGAATTGAAATTACAAAGAAATAACAACTGAACTGATATGGAAGAAGAAATAATAATAAGAAGAAGATGGAAAACTTCACATAAAAATAACTGCTCTTCTCTTACTATGCCTACTCACTGCTACTTAATAACAAACTCCCGCTCATTACACTGTTTCCCTGCACCACTTGCAATTCACATTTTTATCATTTGTGTACATAACATTTATCTCCATTTTGAAATTTCTGCCTTATAGACTTATCTTTCCTTCTAGGCTGCAACTCCTTTGACTGAATGATTAATCCTTGAATACTGCTGTTTCCAATCTCAGAGTCGCTAAAAGAAGATAATCAAATCTTGACTGACCTGAAAATTGAGATAAATATTGATGATGGAGCATGTTCATCTGCAAGTTAAAGGTACAGCTTCAGTTCTCTGTCTGTTTTGTGTATGTGTGGTTGTATATCCGAAGACGATTAGTGTAATAATCCTTTTTATGATCATTTGGAAATTTAGTGATGTATTTTTTAATTAGAAGATTTGATTACTATTTGCTTAAGATGTTCTCTCATCTTCATATTCATTGAAGTTTCGCCCAGATTCTGCTAATAGGCCTTCTGTCTGTGTTCATTAGAGTTCACGGTGAGTACTCTTTGGTGAAAAGAAAGTTAAGGATAGAAAAATCTTTAAATAGTTCATTGCATTAAAAGTGAAACACACAAGACTATTGTGAGACAGCAGCTTATTACTACACTCAAATCTGGACATTCAGTTCTAATACAATGCTTAGTCCTATATTCGTTATCTCCGTCTCTTTTTTTTTTTCCTTTAACCAGTCTAGTTTTCTCCATGTCCTAATTTCCAAATTGCTAATTGAATAGAAAACACACTGCCTGAAGAAAAAAAATGATAAAGTTGTCATTTTAGCAGTGTCTAGTTTCTCGTTAAAAGATGAGTTCATGCTCAAAAACACTCTTAAACTATCATTTTTTTCTCGATTTACAGATCACAACTATTCATTGTTCCCTTTACCTACCTAAGCTATGATGCTAAGTTGGTCAAATATTAAATCATTCATACATAAGTAGTCATTTTCTTTTCTTGCTCAATTTGAATGAAACAAGACGCATGTGGAACCACACTCTCTGTTCTGCATATCCTACATTAATTTTCTTGATCTTTAAAAGTTATGTGCTTTTGAGGTCTTTGGGAAGAAAAGTAGAAAAGGCTCCCCACTTGCAACATCATAAAATTCCAGATTACCTATTGCAAACCAAAAAATCTTTAGTAGAAACTTGGATATCCAAAAACTTTCTTTCTTTTCATGTGGAAACACAAACAATGGACAGAGAAGTGAAACAAACAAGAAAGCAATGTTTAATAACAAACGTGTCGCACATAAGCACCCAAGGATGTGCCAAGTAGTCCCTAAACGAGAAAAAGCCTCGAGATCAGGAAAGAAATCTCACTAGAGACCAACAAAAAAAAACTCTAGGCGATTTTTTGACAGCTACCTAGGTCTTGGTGGGTAGAGTTATTGGGTAGTAGCAGATATTCAAGGAATTGGTCGAAGTGTTTGCAACCTTAGCTTGTATACTACTGATATGGAAAAAAAACAAATGTGCTTCACGCTTGTTGGAAATGATTATCTGCTAGCCATTTGACTTCATCATCATTGGCAAGAGTATTGAGCAACAACATGACCTTTGTATCGCTTGTGTGAGCATTATCTAGAATGAGCTTGCCAGATACCTGCAGGGGAGGAAAAACTGTCACTTTTAAATGTTAAGTGATGAAGCGCAATAAGAAGAAAACATATGTGATGTAAAATAGGCTATGAGACTTACATCTGTATTGTTGAATTCTCCAAATATGTGGAAGGACAAGTTGATTTTCAAAAGCATGCCTTGCAGGTTTTTTTAAATAGGTGTCCAACAAGATAAGGCGTAGATCGTTCTCCCTTTCCACCCCAGCAACATCCACTTGTTATCTTGATCGATTACAAAGTCTTTGTGATAGCTTGTTCTCACCTTTTTAACTGCCATATTCATGATCTCCTCTTGCTCAAAAGGTGTTTGTGTAAACCTTGCCCTTAGATGACGAACTTGCCACTGCTTATATGTCTCTGGCCTTTCAACTCTTTCCCATCCCTCACAAGCTATGACATTGAGGGCTTCCCTCCCAAAGATCTCTCTCTCAATTAACAGTCTTTCCGGAAACTCCCGGGGCACATTAGCTTCCAGCATATCAAAAAGTGCTGAAAAATGAAACAGGACCTCACGGAACCGTGTGACAAAGAATGGGGCACTATAGGCCCCATTTACAATCCCATGGATAAAAATGTCTGGATTGATCTCCCTTATTAGATTGAGAACGAGAGTTCTCGCACTGTCAGATAACACGGTCTCATCGTGCAAGTTCTTAAATCTATACAAACAATTGACAACAAGATACTCATCCTTTTCAAGCTTTAGATCCTCAAGTCTGATGGTTTCCCATTTCTTTGCTATTGCTTGGTACTCAAATGGAACATTAAAGGACTTGGCGTAATCGCTCAAACGGCGTCCTGTTTCCTCAATCCTTTCTGCTGGCCTGAAGCCAGGTTGAGGAAATTCTATACCAGTTATACGAAGATTTGGTGGTCCACCTTCTCTTGCTGCAATACGTTGAATAAGCGTAGGCCATTGAAAGCCATAGAGGATGCCAAAGTCAATGATGTGGACCCTTGTAGCATGCTTTGATTTTCTAATGATCGTCTTGTTTGAGGTAAAACCTGAAATCTTTCTGAATGGGCATGATGCAAGATACAAATGATAGGCCTTTAAAAAATCAGCTGCTGATGTTCGTTTATTGACGAGGGCCTTATAAATCTGGCTACCAGTGCCTGCCAAACGTGCTTCCAGACCATCTGCAAAACAATGAGCTAATCTCTGGTTGCCATCTCCAAAAGGAGATGAATGGAGTCTAACCTGTTTCAGCAGTTCAGTTGCACTCCTGCAGTCATCAGCAGCAACAGCCTGTGCACAATTTATTAAAAGAGACCTTAAATCTATGATTTCCTTATTACCAGACTGTTTCTTCCCGCGGCCTCCCCTCCCTACAGCAAATCCTTTTGATTGCACTGTAGGTTTTGTTCTAGCGTTCTTCAAGCTCTCACGATAAGCTGTCAATGCTTCCCTTCCATCCCCCATGCTATGCAACAAAATTACATCAAACTCATCCGAACGAACTGTAGATTCTGCATAAACTGCAGCTTGCTTGCTTCTTCTTTCTTCTTCTTCTTCTAAATCCCTATCATCTCTATGAGGATTTTTCGTCCCTCTCGGTCCGGTAGGTGAAGTCGCTCCCACATCCCGTTTCTCCACTTGAGCTGCCGCACAACCACTTTCTCCTCTTTTCGCCTGAGGTAGCAAGTCGTTGATAACCACATTGTCCAACAACTTACTATAAGTAGGGAGGAATTTGCTCGCTTCTTCCACTCCTTTCCTAAATTTCCAAATTGGGTGACTATCATTGTATATATCAGGTATATGAAGAGGACTTACAGGAGAGTCCAAGAACCCATCTCCAAGATTATTTATGCTATTCGATGAGCTAATCGAAGAGTAAGGACCATTACAAATAAAAAGGCCTTGTTCGTAAGAGTAATTATGATCATTTGAAATGCTTGGATCAATTAGGTAACCACTACTGTCAATGACATTACTTGTAGAGCTATACATACTTGCTGAGTAATAGTCCTCCGGTATCTCACCGCTCTGGTCATTAATGGACAGGTTCTGGTGAGGTGAAGGCGGATACTTCTTGCCAAGGGCCTCATAAAATGATCTCTCTTTTGCTTGAAGTTCCAACGACTCGTGAAGCATATGTGTCTTGTCCTCCATATCTTCTTCCATGAGCATCTGATTTATATAGCTCAAAACCGTATCGGAGAAATCAAAATCTTCATTGTATTCATCCTCAGTACCCATCTCAGAAGTCAATGCTATATTGCTTGTTGTGGAAGGGTCATTTGAAAGAGATGGAACAGTCTGTTGGATAAAACTATTTTCAAATGTTGGAACATTGACTATTTTCTGATCTGGATAAATAGCCCCAATTATAGGTTCATTATTCTTCCAATTATCCGAAAAGCTTAGTAAGGATTGGTGGTTCTCCAGATTGAATCCATTTACAGTTGTTGGAAATCTATTGAACCTTGGATCCATTTTAACCTAGTAAGTAATTCATAAATTCACATATCAAACCTCAATGTCACAATATTGACAAAGCTATTGAAACAAAACAAACTTCAACTCATACATTAACAAGATTGAAATTTTATCACAGATTATCTGAACTAATCTTCACCCCAATAAGATTTTTTTTTCACAAAAAAAATAAAGAAGTTAAAAAGTGTCATTGACTCAAAATTATGCTCAGTAGTTGAACAAATATCAAGATTTTCCCAGAACTTACAGGCAAGCAAGCGTAAACCCCCCCAAAAGAATTAGAGTTGATACGAAGGGAAAATGTGAAGTGCATACCTCAGAATTGGAGAAAGAAAGATGCACTGTGAAGAAACACTGGAAAAAGGAGTTTTTTTTTCTATATATATAATATAATAAACCAAAGCGTTGAAAAAGCTTTAGCCAGTTAGTGATCGTTGTAGTGAAATTGAAAGTTTAGTGTTGTCAGCTTTCAAATAACTGGATTGTGGATACAGACCAATTATTAGCCACCTGTGAACAAAGAACCAATAGTATTGAGTTCTTTGTTGTGTAAAATAGTTGCTGCAATAGGCCCTGGCAAGGTGAGTTGATTAATGGGCACATTAATGTAGTGACAGAAGTGGGTTGCATGTGCTTCAATACAAAAATTGTTCTTTTCTATTCAGCAGTCGGCACGTCTTAAGGTGCTGACAACCCTTGTGATGCACACTTTTAACTTTGTAAGTTTTGGCTCCTATTTCAATAGACATTAACCAAAAACATGACAACTGTTACGAATACAATCATAGTATATTTTGAAAACAATAGTACTTTTTGAAATTTCATACCATTTCAAAATGTTAAATTTAGGATATAGGTTCAAAGGACGAGATAATAACTTAAAATACTATTATTGTTTAAAATTTATATCAAAGAGTATGACTTAGTGCATTATGATACTAGTTAAGATGCGTGAAAGATGATTTAGATATAATGATCATTAAAAAAAATTAAAAATTTGTTTTTTTTCTATGAAAAAAATTGTAAAACGCTCAGGTTCATTGGTCAGCAACGAATATGAAAAGCAAATGAGTAGTATTTTATATACACTACCAAAAAAATATTTTAATAGTTTTGAGCACTGAGTCAATGAGGAGAAAGTGGGAAAAATAAAGTGGGAGATTGGGATGGGAGAGAGTTGGGCCATGGAGTCCACTTTATAATTACACGAAATAATATATATATATATATATATATATATATATATATATATATATATATGTCGTAGGTTTGATAGATTGTTTCACCTTATATCTGTTGTTTGAGGGGTGTGAAATCTTTTCATATATATATAATATTAAAACAAAGAAGTAACTGGGTAAATTTCGAGCTCAGTTAAATAAATATTTGTAATCGAAGCAAAAAAAAAAAATTTAGAACTCGTTTTGAGGTAGTATACTAGCAAAACACATGTGGGAGTAATTTTGTAACGTTTATGCTTTAAGAATCTGATTGTATTACCTTTTGTTTATTTTGTATCATTATATATTGCTTTCATTTTTGTTTATGCTGAAACTTTTCTTTTGAATCAACGGTATATCGAAAATATTTTTTCTATTGTCCCATCCCAAATGCATAAAAAACTATCAGAATGAACCTGGACGCATTTTCAACCTAGATTTTCTAGCGTATTCTAAAAAATATTTTTCTTTTATTTCTAGTAATAATTTATACTTTCGAGATCTTTGCAGAAAGAAAAATAGGACCACCCCACTACATCTATTTTAACTGAAGTTCTTTTAAGTTTAAGGATAGATCTATCTAATTTATTTAATTAATCATGAGCACATGTATATCTTAATCATCCTTTCAACATAAAATCTAACGGATACATTGAATTGTTTAAATATTCATAAAATTACAAGAACTAGAATCATATGAAATATTGAAAATCTTTTTTTGCGATAATTATTCATGTTTGAAATTTTTTTTTAATGAATGGAAGTTGGATAAAATGATCCATATGAAAGGATTAGATTATCCTATTTTATTTTATTTTTATAAAATGCATGATGCCCATTAAATGCTAAAAAAAATTATTTCCACTTAATTAGACAATTTTTTAATGTTCAAAGGTTAATAACTACTTTGGAATAAATTCTAACCACGGCTTATGATAGTATCCTTTCCAAATTCCACGCATATGGAGTATAAGATAAAGCAAAAAAGTTGAACACATGTAAGACATAGCCAATTAGAAAATACAAAAGTTCTTTGTTTTGATTTTTGGTTCAGTCTTTGATATTTGTATTGAAACTCAACTCTATTTCAATATAATATCTTGTTGGTTACAAATAGGGGTTAAGACAAATAATTTTAAGATAATTATGACACAATATATCGACACAAACAAGGAATTCTGTGTTAGGGTTAAAAAATATATCATCGATTCTAAAAATTCAACAAATAATATCAATAGAAGCAAAAATATATATCAGACTAAGAGATAACTAAGAGATATATACTTTTAAGATACTTTTAGCTTCTAAAATTATTTTAACAATAAAAATATAACGTAAAATAGGTTCAAATTGACTTTTTATTATTTGATTTAAAAATCATTTAAGTAGGTTCAAATTGACTTTTTATTATTTGATTTAAAAATCATTTAAGTATAATTTTTTATTTTTTTTGACTAAAAAACTACTTCTTTCGTTTTTAAATCAATTTAAACGGCTAAGTGGATTAATTGAATCAATAAAATTAAAGCACCACACTTTACAAAAGCTGGAAGCTGAAAAGAGTTTGACCAAAAGCAGTTTTTGACTATTCGGTTAGGCCTTCCATTAAGTGGACTATTGCTATTACTCACATTATTAAGTGAACTATTGCTTTATCCCTATTGTTGGATGAGTCAAACAAATTGAGATTTAGTTGATTTTTAATGTAGATGCTAAACATTAATTCAAAAATAAGAAAACTGAAAGATGATGAATTTGATCTACCAATACTCATTTGTAAAAAGTGCTTATCATTGAGAAACTTCCTCGTGAAAAAATTAATCAGTAAATTCAACTATGAATAGATCTCGTTGAATTTGATTCTATATCTATGCTACTTGACAGTTGATACATATATGATTGAATTTGTGCTCAAACTTTAGGTTCATAACAATTCTACATAGTCAGGAACATACTATCGATAGATAATCATGCCAAGTACATGCGAAATGAACATTTTAAAGAAGTTATTCGGGTTTTGTGTTATGTTGAAATTCACAAATTTCTCTTAAAATGTATTGATTCGCATGTATAGTAGATATATGACTATATCCTCCCCATTTCTTATTTTAGTGTATCTAATAGCAGAATTACAAATATCTAAGTGTATATCTTTCTCAATATATGATATATAGATCTTGGTATGATTTGAAAATAATGATAATATGGATGTATGAAACTAAGGCCAAGTTAAGGCCTCCTGGCAGTCCCCATGATGCATGCGAGATGTATGAAATGGACTGATCCAATATGAGGTAATTTTGCAGTTTATAATGGGCTACGGCCCAATATGAGTTATTTTTGCAGTTTATAATGGGCTACAGCCCAATATGAGTAATTTCGTTACAAAAAATGCATTATGTTACAAAATTCATTTATTATGTTACAAAATTCATATAATTGTGCTTATTATATATTTATATATATTATATTCATAATTGGATAGATAAGATATTAGCTGGATTATATTTATTTTTTTCTTCTTTTTTATGGACAAGTAGTTAGATTAATATATTACTTGAACCTACTTATCTTTGTCCAAAGATAAATAAATATTGTAAGCTGAAATTTGTTTGATAAGTAGAGCGTCATATACCAAGTATCATAAAGGAGAAAATAAAATTGAACTCAAATTTTTTTTAAAAAAAAAAGTATTTCCAAAGGTAGATTCGTGAGACATAAGAGTTATATTAATATTTGTGTGCACTTTTTTTTTATTTTGAATGAATTGTGTGAATTTAATTAATTTCTTTTGATATTTTTTACTTAAATTAAAAGACATAAATATAAAATGAGGTTAAAATAAAAATTATATCTATATATTATGTATATAATAAATTATGATTCTGTGGCAATTCAATTACGATAAACTTCAATTACGAGTCACGGAACTCAAATGATCACTTCTGTACGTAATCAATTACGTACGACATATATGTTTCTATAACAAAAAATAATTATGAAAAGTCTTTCAGAAATGGGAAAAATAATATTATTCTCATGATGGTCAACTCTCAATGGCATATAATTTATCAACAAATTGATTATTTTTTTTAGTTTCTAAAATGCAGTAGTACGTATATAAATTTATGAACAAATTAATTAGTATCTACTTGGTTTTTGGATCACATGGGCCATGAAAAAGTGGTACGGAACAAGTGCACATTATTTAATAATTGCAAAAATAAATCCATAACGTTGAATAGAATTCCTTTAGAAATTTCAGACCGTAAAAGTAAACACACGAGTAAATCAAATAGATTCAACAGTTAATATGTATAAGAAGGTAATTCAAAATCACTTACTGAATTGAATTAATCAGCATAACTTTTATAGTTAATTTGAAAAATAAATTTAACTGCGCGTAAATATTAAATAATTGCCTTCGAATGAACCCCTCATTTCTATGTGAATTTGCTGTTAAACTTGGGTTCTCAGAACATTAATATCTTATTAGAAAACACTTTCCTATTAAATGAGTTTTACGCAACGAACTACAATCAATTAATATATTTAAGGCTTCTATATGAACATAGAGAACATCATAAAAAGAAAAATTAAAAAATAGAGTGATTAAATTTTCCACTTCCATGTCGCGATTAAATATCTACGTGATGATGTTTACATTTCTGTGGGTTGACGTTTTTAATTTTAAAATCATAACCAATTTGATAACAGTTTGATCAGTTAGGATTATTATTTACTCTTCTTACATTAAAAAAAGAAACTTTGTTTATATGTGATATAGTACATTTCTAATAAAGGAACCTTTTAATGCAAGTAATAAAGATTTTTTAAAATTATTGGAGAACCAACTTGTGACAGAAAAGTCTTAAGTAGATGTAATCGTTGTTATGATTGGGAGCAACTACCTTATTTTTAGTTAATAATAATGTTATGATATTCATAAGGGTAATTGATTAGTGATATTTGTGTAACAGATGATATCTTATAAAAAAAAAAAGAAAATTAAAAATTAATTCCTCATATTAACATATATAGTCGATCTTATCGCATTAGACTTGTTGATTTACATTTCTCATGTGTGACTTATGAGCATTGTCGCATAAAAGTGATTTACTTTTAAAAATCGTGAATTGTTCTAAAATTTCAAAAAAAAAATGTCTTGATCAAGAATTAAAAAGATGGGAAGCATTGACTTCCAAAACAAGTAGATCCAAAAGGGTAGTTAATAATTTGTCAAACCTCAAAGAATATTAATGAAATTAGTTGTTTGCATGTGATTTTAGATCCCTTGATCATACATAATATAAAGTCAAATTCCTTCAAGGGTCAACTTAAACATTTTAATATTTTTCCAAATACCCTAAAGTATGCTAAAAGCACATGGAACAAGAATGTGGATATATTAAGGTACAATGTGACTAATCCGTAGGGTACGTACTCGTTTTGACTTTTGATATACACTTATATTAATAATAAATAAATATTGTAAAACCTATAGTATATAATATTGATAATTCTTTCTTCCTTTTACAAGATGTCTTATCGATGTTATTTTTTATTATTTATTTTAACGATTAACATAGTATGATAAGTATATTTTATTATTATACATTATAAATGTTAAGTTTAAAATATTAATTATTTTTTAATAGCAGAGTTTCTCACCTTATACAGGTTATATGAAGATTTTGATGTGAATATTTGAATTGAATAGGGAGTGAAAACATAATTGAATTTTTTTTACTATTAATCCAACAATAGAAACACTCAGCCCCCACGACTCCAATATTATTTTATTAACGGACAAGGGCCTAAAATACTCTTAAAGTATTGAAAATGGTACAAAATTACCCTTCACCCACCTATTGGCTCCAAAATGCCTTTTTCATCCACCTATTGGCTCCAAAATACCTTTTTCATCCACCTATTGGCTCCAAAATACCCTTGTCATCCACCTTTGAGTTCAAAATTGACCACTTTTTTAATTGTTTTAAAATTAAACTCTTTAAATATTTTTTAAAATATTTGGCGCTCACTATTGATTATAATTTTAATTTATTAATATAATTTATAAACCAACCCACTACCCACTCATTACTAACTAAACCTCGCCCAATTAATAATCCAATTATAATATCAAAATCGTCATAAACACTACTAAAACACGATGAAATTATAGATTCCTCAAAATAACATTCAAAATTATTCGAGTCCGAATCGAAGCCCCAATTAAATTTAGGTTGAGCCGCTTATTTATGAGGACACTTTCTTTCAAAATTGAATTAATAATTTATGATTAAAGGTAAAGAAGTAATACATCCTGAATTAATTCATGCATTTTTTTAAATATAATTTTATAAATATCTATGATTTGTTTTAAAACTTTTAATATATTATTTTGAAAAAAAGTTACCTATGAAGTAACATCACATAATTGAGACGTAAGAATAATTAAGATGAACATAGTCAGACTTTTAAGTTTATCGGTGATTTTTATTTAGCCACTTGAATGTATGATAATTTACTTCTATAATTTTTAAAAACACTCAATTGGCAGTAGCTTGCATTAATAATGTGACGGGTTCATTAATTTAGATGGATTTAATTAGTAATGGGTGGGTAATGGATTGATTTATAAATTATACTAGTAAGTTAAATTATAACAAATAGTTGAGTGTCACGTATTTAAAAAAATATTTAAATAGTTTAAATATAAAATCGTTAAATAAGTGGTCAACTTTGAACAAAAGGTAGATGACAAGGGTATTTTGGACCCAATAGGTGTGTGGAAAGGGTATTTTGGAGCCAATAGGTGGATGAAGAGTAATTTTGTACAATTTTCAATACTTTAAGGATATTTTAGGCCCTTTTCCGTTTTATTAATTATTATTTCTTTCAGAAAATGCCAACCTTGTATGATTAATTGCTCTTCTTTGTTTCTTTTTCTTTTTTGCAAGCATTTAGTGCAATATTTTTTTATATAATGTTGTATGATTAATTGCTCTTCTTTTTTTCTTTTCCTGTTTTGCAAGCATTTAGTGCAATTATTTTTTATATTATATAAATTAAATTAGAATTAGTTATTTAAAAGTGAGTTCTCGACTTTCTCGTATCAAAGTTATGATGGGGATACCATATGTGAGCTTTGAAAATGCATTTAATTTGTCATTATAAATCCATCTTGATAAAGTCATCTCCTATATATATATTATTTTAAAATATAGTATTAATTGCAAGAGCCTTTTTAATGAGGAAATATTCGTTATACGTATCACATAAGCTAGTTGATCTAACATTTGCTTATCAAATTATTTATCATTATTAGAGATCAAGTAGTTACGTACCATGGGATATTAGTTACACTGAAACAATAAATAAATTCAAATGTAATATTTCCTCAGTTTAAAAAATAATGGTCTAGTTTGATTTGGAAAAGAGTTTAAAAAAAATTAATTATCATGTTGAGCTTTTTTAAAAATTAATTTGATTGTTTTTTAAAATTAAATTAGATTTTGTTAATTTAATATTTTAAACCAAAAATGATAGATATTTAAAACTATACAAAAAGTATTATAAATTATATTTTTTGCATATCAATATAATAAAAAATAATTTCATAAATATTAGTCAAATATTTTTTATCATTTAACATAAAAAGGAATAACATAACAATTAAAAATAAACGAAGAAAATAACTACAAGAATTTAAATGTGTACTACTTAAGGCTCATTAAAGAGGAAACACTCCCTATCATATATATTTCCATTTGAAAAATTCAAATCCAAATTATTTTAATTAAAAATAAAAAAAACTTATCTATTTCGACACCACCATTTTGATGACGGAGGCATGCTTAATAAATGACCTTAAGTGAGCTTGGTGGCAAATTCACATGTATTTCTATGGAGATCATGAGTCATTATCTTCTCGAATTAAAGATACATTTGTTGAAAAATTAAATTAATGTCTACGTAATTATGGTAGTATATATGATCAACAGCACCTTTTTTTTTCATGATTTACTAGAATCATTTGGTCACGGTACATAGTTATCTTGTTATTTTTTTTAATTTTATTTTGTAAATACTGTCTGAATCAGCTTAAGTCTGATTAATGCTTTTCTTATAAAACTATTCTGTGTATTCAATTTAAATGCACATGACACATAGCGGAGGAAGTTCAATCATGCTCGATATAGAAATTGATTAAATCTCAAATTGCTAATCGTACTCGAATGTTCATGTATATTTTGTATAGTATTTGAAGCGATAATGGATAAAACAAACAATAATAATAATAATGTATAAGCTATATGCTCGAATGAAATTATTTTATTATGACAAAACAATCAAAAGGTCAAAAAGTGAACAACAAACAAATAAAGAAAAGGATCAATATTGCGTCAGTCAACCAAAACAACACATAATTAGTGATAATAAAAATTACTCCCTCCATTTTAAAAAAAATAATATAGCCTAGTGTAAAAAAGTAATATAATTTTTTAAATTTATGTTCTTTAATTAAAATTATATTAAAATAATGAAATATCTTTTATTCTTATGACCTCAAATATATCATATTAAATGTTTGAAATTAACTAGAGAAGGGTGAAAAATATATAGAAAGAGAAAAGAGTGCAATAAGTGTAGGCACATGGGAGGTTGGATTTTTCAGTTTTGTAGAAAAAAATAAGAAAGGGAAGAAACAGTAGGCTATAGATGATGAAAAAAGAAGCAGCATCAAACATATTCCAAACTAATTATCCAATTCACAAGAGTATTTAATTTCCTTTTCAGGAAAAAAAGATTTAAGTTTTTTTAATTAATAACCACAAATATAACTTTATGTGATTACAGTTTTTTTGTAAAAACAAATAAAAGAAAAGAATTCACCCATAATGGAATCTGACTGAATCTAGTTCAAAAAGACACGCTATAGAAATTAGAATTTGAAATTTCTGATTTAAAAGAAAAGAAAAATTTGTTTCTCCATCATACCATTAATTAGTTATTCATTAATAATTTACGAAAATAAGTTATTATATGGTACATACAAGATAAATATGAAATATATATCATGACCATCAGCAAGATCACATGGTTTCAGTTATATATATAACAATAGCATCTCATTTATCTAAATTCTAATACTTGGTAGCCTACAATTAGGGATCTTGTTTCAATTTTTTCCTCATGATTATACAATTTTGATTTTATATTCTTTCTATTAATTTTTTTAAATATATAGATCACTTAATTAAATTAAGCGCTATAATATATATATGTACAAATACATAATATTCATTTATTAATATGATGTAAAATTTAGGTGTGAATTAACTTTTACCCTATAATTAACTATTGTTTGCAAGTTGTCAATTGGGATCCTATTAGCAACTATACTAGTACTCTCAAGTACTTAAAAAACTACCATCACATTACTATAGCAACTTGTTTCACACTTCCACTAGTGTTTAGATTAGTTTATTTTCCTCTAGTATTCACATTCGGTATATATATATATATATATATTATATATATATATATTATATATATATATATTGACTCTTAGTTAATTTAAATTCGTATTATGTAGAACTTTATTTAGAAAAAAACATATTTTTATCAAAAAAAATAAAATCATACTCAAAACTTGAAATGAAAACTTCTTATCAAAAAAGAAAAAAGATGTAACGATGATCATATCCGATGATCATATCCTACGGTGATAGTGTTTAGGTAGTTTTGATAACATGAAATCAAGAACTTAAAGCTTCCTATGTATCTTTTAGGCTTTGCCATAAGTTTAAGCATGAATCATTAGCACACATTTCATTTACTCCATCACCATGTTTCCATGTGCCTTGGCTTGAGATAGCTCTAGCTATTCTTATTCCCACGTTCACCTCACATGTATTCTTGTACATTACATTTACCGTATATGTTTTCGCAATTATATCTTTCGTCTAAAAATAGTTTTTTTTTTATTTCAAATTTAATGAATATTCTCAAGTATTAAAAATGTGATATATCTTGTGATTATTTTTATATCAATGTAACGGAAAAGTATATATTTATCAAAATTTATAAATTTTCACTCCCAATAAGTGAAACAATGTGACAAATATTATACATGCATAAACCATGATAAATATATAGAAGCATTATAACTCTCACACATATTACCCCTTCTCTCCATTTTGTCTTCTCTTTATTTCGTCGAGTGCACGTTTAGATGAGAGATACGTATCTTATTCAGGTCAAGACTATATTATATTTATAAATAACGGGTCAAGTAATTTTAGAAAATTATTCTCCAAATTTGTGTAATAATTACGAGATATTTTATATAAAATTTAATATTTATAAATACCACTAATTTCACCTTATATTTTTGTATTTATTAATGAAGTTGTAAGATATTTGAGGTGGGAATCAACTAAACAATTTTCGTACTAATAAACTTTGTTCTTGAAATATTAATACTATATTGAGGGGGAAAAAAAGGTGAAGAATTATCAATGTTGAAAAAAACCATAAAATAAAAGAAGAGGAAATAAAATTTTAAATTAAACGAAAACAGAGTAGTAGTATTTAATTACGGACATTGCCATTGCAACTCTTCAATAAATACGCACCTCACTTTCCTTTCCCTCTCAATTCTCTCTCTGCTCAAATTCCATTTTCCCTTTCTCTCTCTGTTTTCTTTTTACAGTGAACAAACACTACACTGTGACAAAAATGGCTGTGAATTGGGCACTCTGCATTGCTACTCTTCTCTGTTTTCTAACTGTTGTCAACGCAAAAATTGCCGGAGTTTACACCGGCGGACCCTGGACAAGTGCCCACGCCACCTTTTATGGAGGCGCTGATGCTTCTGGAACCATGGGTACTGTACCTGTCTCTGAATCTAGACATACTGTATATATTTTGGTACTCGTGAAGCCTAAGCCATATATTTTGAAATTTGAGTTTTCAAAGTTGTATTTTAACATATATTTTATTCGGAAAGTGAAATTTCATCGGAACGTGATAAATTTGACGGGCAAACAGATAGTTGAAGAAAATTTTAAAATCTGATTCAAAATCTACTGTGAAACATTAGCTAAACTTTGAATTTTGTTCCATTACTCTGTTTTCAGATTATTTTAGAAGGTTAATTAGTGATGGATTTACAATGTGTAGGTGGTGCATGTGGGTATGGGAATCTGTACAGCCAAGGGTACGGAGTAAACAACGCGGCATTGAGTACGGCACTTTTCAACAATGGTCTGAGCTGCGGCGCTTGCTTCGAGCTAAAGTGTACTGACAGTAAGAAGGAATATTGCAACCCTGGAAACCCTTCCATCTTGGTAACAGGAACCAATTTCTGCCCACCAAACTACGCCTTGCCTAACGATAATGGAGGCTGGTGTAACCCACCTCGCCCACATTTCGACCTCGCCATGCCCATGTTCCTCAAAATTGCTGTGTACCGTGCTGGAATTGTTGCTGTCAACTACCGAAGGTTCGTTACCTAATTAGCACAGTTAAATATAATAGTTTGAATTGTGGTAAATGATAATCTTCCTTTCATACCAAATTATGCTTTGGATTAGTTAAACTAAACTTTGCTGTATTTAATTTGAGCTTCCCTATAATATACAATATTATCACTTTGTATACCTTTTTTTTGGATCACATAAATTGGAACTAGTACAGCTAGCGTCCACATTTTCTCGATTTAACAAGTTTTCTAATGACGACTAACATGTCCAATTTCCCGGATTTTAGCAAAACCGTTATTGATTTGTTGAGTTTTTATATTTTCCTTAGTGTGGTGTGGTCCTATTTTCTTCCCAATTTTAGCAAATGGACATAGTCTTGCTATACCAAAAACCTACAACTCCTAGTTATGGTATAGCTTCATTAATATCTACAAATGGTCCCCCAATACTACTCTTCACCTATATTTTGCAACGCGTTTTTTCCATTTTTGGTGCATTTGTTCTTAATGCTAAGTCTGTTTTACAGGGTTCCATGCAGGAAACAAGGAGGAATCAGATTCACAGTCAACGGTTTCCAATACTTTAACTTAGTGTTAGTCACCAACGTTGCAGGTGCAGGGGACATTCAAAAGCTTTATGTTAAAGGCACAAACACGCCATGGATTTCAATGACTCGTAATTGGGGTCAGAATTGGCAAACAAATGCAAAACTAGTCGGACAAGCACTTTCTTTTAGAGTCACCGCTAGTGATCGACGCAGCTCTGCTTCATACAACATTGCACCAGCTAACTGGCAATTTGGACAAACTTTCCAGGGAAAGAATTTCCGCGTTTAACTTCACCAAATTTAAAATAATTACACTGACCTGATCGAAACAAAAGAAAAATTCTTACAATTTCCCGCCTTCAATGGTTCTCTTTTTTATCTGGGAAAGTGTCGCGGGGATTAGTTTCTTTTTCTTTTGAATTACTATCAACTTTCTGGGGAATTGCTTTGTTACTCTTTTATCTACTTTTTCTTTTTATGTAAGTTGGGTGTTGGTAAAGCTAAAAGTGAAAAATTATAGAGGCTGAAGTGGCTACAAAAGGACCAAATTTAGGGGGGAAATTGTAGCCCGCAGCTTTACTTGCATATTGTTTATTATTATGGTGTGATTTTGATGGCAAATTACTGCCTAAGTTTATGAATATATTTTTATACAGTATTTGTATTGTTATATATAACATGTGCTGATGTTTCAATTCATGTTTTACATGGACTCTCTCTAATGTAACTTCCATTTCCGCGTCTTTCGATTTATGTCTCTTGTGACCATGTGTCGAGAATTGTAATGGAATGCATGAATATCTCTCTCTTAATTAAAGATATTGGAATAAATTTTCCAGTCTCGTGAATGTTTTTTTTATATATAGGAAGCCGTAGATGTATTATATGTTCAATTCTCTTAAAATGTGGAAGTTATGTTGACTTCTTCTTTTTTTTTTTTGTAAAATACTTCGCTACGTGCTATTTATATAGCTGCCATAATTGTACCTTGGATGTAGCAACTTGATGCCATTGTGAGTTTTTTTTCTTCCACTCTCTATTCCTTCTGAAGTCCAACTTTTAAATTTCTCAGTTAAGAGTTGGCAATGGAGTGGAGCGGGTTGAGAGTGCAAGGCGGTCTCAGCAAATATGACCTGATTTCTATAAATTGACTCATAAATATACGTACTGCATCCCTAACTCCTTAGGGAGGATCCAAAAGGTTTAGCAAAAAAAAATTCCAAAAGTCATATCATCGCAATATTCATGGGCTAAAATACACGAAAAACTGAAAATTCACCTAAAGTAAAATAGCCTACATGTGCGCAAAAACGATGAACTCCCAATTCCCTATAGAGGGTTGCGTAAAGGTTTTGAAAAAGAAAAAAAGTCTAGAAGACATATCACAAAAATATTCATAGAATAATACAAACAAAAAAAACTAAAAGCTGATTTTTTCAAAGAAATGGCCTCCAATGATCACTCTCTTTGAATAGGAAAAAAAGGAGACTTGAATGGTGATCTCTAGAATTGCTGAAAATTATTTTATTTTTGGAACTGAAACAAACATTAGCATTCAATTGACAACTAGAATAAAGCAACATTTCACCTCAAAATTCAAAATTACAAGCAACTACTTACCCATCAAATGTCAAATAACTGAATTTTGCACAAACCAACATTTTCGACTTGGCGCAGATGAACATCATATAAGTGATGGACAGGTTAATTTCCATCTTGACATGCCACAAGCAGCAACCTTACTAATCTTATTTGGCAAATTCGATGTTTCGGAATATGACATTATCAGAGAGTTAGACAGGCATAAGATAAGAAATTTGAAGGCAGGAGGAGGTACGAGGAAACACGAAGAGGATCAATAGACAAAAGATTAATCATTTCAGCAAAAATCCATTTTTCAACTTCAAGTTCAAAAATTGTTATCATAACAGAAAAGGCAACAGATATATCTCCTTGATGAAGTTGAATACCACATTATTTTACTAGAACGTCACAACAAAGAATGCTATCGTAACAGCAAGTGGCCTGCAATCAGTTACAGGATCCAGTTCTACTATTCAAGTTTCTAATAATTTAACTGTAGAAGTACATTTTACCAATAACAACGAGGAGAGCTGTTGACTTTCCAAAATAAGGAACTTCCACTACTTGTCCTTGTTGATTAACCCACAATAAACAATAATGAGAAATTGAATTGTAGGCACATAACAGGAGCGTCTTAGTCTGGTGTTGGTGCACCTTGGTTAAGCTCTGCAAATCTCAGTCCTACACGCATAGAATGCTTCAAGAACTTCTCAGCACATCGTCGAACACAGGTCTCCTCTTGTTTGTCTAAAGTTTTGCGTTTGAAACTGTCTACACAGTCTGTGAAACATCTTTCGACCAGAGAATTATACATTCTCAAGCTGCAGTAGTTAAAGACAAAACAGACCAGGCTTTTAGAGTTGTAACACAACAGACAAAGTACTAACTGCAACAGAGAGTAATAAAATTCAATCCCATTTCAATTCTTTTCAAATTTCTACTTGGAACATATTTTACCGAGGAAATTTCTTTTTTACTGCCATTACAAACACCCTTGTTAATCAGTAATCTCTTATTCATAAACATCACTAAAATGAGAAATCAAGAAAACTTAATGCTTGTGAAGCCAAGTGTTATCATCAATTTCCAACTTTTTTTCTCAATATATTACTCTTTCCTCTCCTACACCCTTCCTATGACCTTAAGAATGAAAAGATTCACAACTTTTTGAATACTTTTTGAGTGCATAACTGACACTGACCATACGAGTATCATCCCAACTTACAACATGCTGACTGAATCGCCTAATTCACATCAACATATGGACTCAAGCTTTGCTAAAATCAACATTGGAACAAATTACCACATACTTCCTATTTTTATTTAAATATTGAGGGAAAGGGAATATAATATCAGCTTTGGAAATTAAGAAAGAATGCAACACATTCCTCAATGGACTTTCCAAGTGTGAACACCTAATTTTCCTCTATTTTAGTTTCTCCTAAAGTTCTATTTTTCACTTCTTTATAATCACTCTCAATTATTACATAAATTGCATCTGCTATTAAAAGAATACCAGAAAATTTGTTTCTTTCCGTATTTGCAAATTAAGGATTAATTAATTAATGTATTAATTGGTTGAGTGGTTTAATTAATTAGCTTAAATAATTTTTGGAGCAAACGAATAGAAAGGGAATATCAAAGCAATGCTACAAGCCTGCTTTCATTTGGTTGAGTGTTACCTTAAGGGTACAAGCCTGCTTTCTTTTGGTTGAGTGTTACCTTAAGGGTCCACCCTTGTCAAAATCTG
Source organism: Solanum peruvianum (assembly GCA_027705065.1). Classification (NCBI taxonomy): domain Eukaryota; kingdom Viridiplantae; phylum Streptophyta; class Magnoliopsida; order Solanales; family Solanaceae; genus Solanum; species Solanum peruvianum. The sequence continues at coordinate 66,648,137 of JAKWJD010001764.1, read as the reverse complement.
AGTGGGGAACACTAAGTGTATGAGAACTCATTTATCACTATTACAACAATCTAAAAAGTTAATGCTCAAGAAGCCTCAGTGTTATCATCAATTTCCAATTCCATTCTCAATATATTGCTCTTTCCTACCCTCCACCACTTGATATGACTTTGGAGTAGTATACGACTTGATACCAATAAAGAGTATAAGACTAGCACTGCATTACTGGTGTGGGACATAATAGTATTATCACAGCTAATAACATGCTGAATAAACCACCTAATTCACATTAACATATTGACTCAAGCTTGCTAAAACCAACATTTTTACCAATACTTTATGTATTTAATTGAATACTAAGGGAACAGAATATATTATCAGATTTGGAAAATAAGAAAGAGTTCACCACTCCAGAGATTAATACTTCTTCGTGTTAGTCTAAACTCTAAGTTACTACAAATCAAAAAATAAAGTTTTTCACTGCTAAGAAAACATAAGTATGAGCTAATTGCATATAGCCGGTGGTGGAAACTCAATTATGGTAGAGCTAACAATAAATCAATGGTTTAGGATCCTTAATTCCATATAGATCCCGATATGAGATGTTCAAAGAAGCTTTTTAGTGAAGAGCTAATGGCATGATATTAACATTCTGCTTACAAAATCCATTGTTATATGCAAACACCAAAAAGCAGTATACTTTCAAAGCGGGAATAGAGACATGGCCACAATCAAAATTGTTGCAACCCTGCAACCCACACAGGGGAGAATTTTCGGGTATATTTCTTAATCAAACTGGTAATAAGCAAATAAAAATAATAATTGAAGAGATGGAATAAACCTGTCACGAACTTGGAGCTGCTCAATCATGGCTGCCATTCTGATCTTATCTGCTTCAGGAAGTGAATCCAAGTCTCCGATCATACTCTTATCCATCTTGATTCCTCAATTTGATTCAGCAACTTTGGTTGTATTTGGGGAAGAACAGAGGTATAAGCAGCCACTGTTATAGGGGAAAATGGGATTCTTATATCGAAAACCCTAATCAGGGTACCAGATTGGCAAACCCAAGTGTCATTTTGACCCTCTACTTTTTCAAATTATTGTTTCACCCCTCGTAAGAGTTCGAATTGTAAGAAGGTATTTTAGACATTTTCCCTAAATTTTGCAATAATTTTAGGAATCGCTTACAACGAGGTATAAAATATAATAAGCTCGAAAGATTTTACCTTATGAATATAGAGTTAGTCTTAGAAATTATGAAACACTTGTTTTGTATATGATTAATGAAAGATCTATCGATCAAGTTCTCATATTTTGCTTTGGAGTTATGTAATGATTTTTGTTACATCCAAATTAAGCACTTCTATTTTGTTAGGATGAATGCAATGGTCTTAAAATACAAATTTACTTGTGAAGATACTAATAAATTTAAGTATTAACTGATAAGATCGATTGACAACTTCAATTAAGGACATTTTGAAATACTTGTTTTGTATTTGATTGATGAAACATCCATGGATCAATTCTGTATTTTGCTTTAGAACTATATAATGCTCTAGTACATCCAAATTAGGCACTTTTATTTTATTAAGATGAATATAGTAGTCTTAAAATATAAATTCACCTGTGAAAGTATTAATAAATTTAAATATTTTAACTAATAAAATCGATCAACAACTTCAATTAAGTGGATTACTATATGTAAAGATTAATATTAAAAAAGCTTAATTATTAAACAAAGATATCCATCCTGCACTAGCAAATGAAGACCCTTTGTTTTTATGATTGTCTCATGATATATTGTCTTGATATATATAATATTTGGATAGATTACATTGTTGTTTCGATATTACATGTCACACTTTAACAACTAGAAGGAAAAATCTATCAGAAAAGTAAAGTAGAGTACGATTAAAATTATTATTTAAAGAAATAAGATAAATAATAAAACATGGATGCACACCGTAACAAAGACTCTAGCCATACAATACAATTAAATTTAAATAACAACTAAAATAAACATTGCATTTAAATCAACAATACGATACAACAATTTCAATACAAAAAGGGGAAAACAGCTTTTCTGTTCTTAGGATAATCTTCTCCAAATTTCTGCAGGTACCATTTATGATTCGAAACAGCTCGAGGAACCAAATTAGCACAGGTGTAGACAAAAAATGCAAGCCCGGCCCAAGACCAGGTCATCAAAGCCCAGCCCAACCATTCCATTATCTCTCCCAAATAATTTGGGCTGCTCACATAATCAAAAAGCCCACCTCTCGGTATCTTGTATCCACCTCCTTGACTCTTCAGGCCCAACAAAACCCCATCGGCCCAAATATTCAACAACATACCCGACCCGAATATAACCAGCCCAATACAAAACCTAACCCAAAACCAGTCGTCTTCTTGGTAGTTAGCATAATGAGAAACCCATCTGCTCTGTATGTAAGCATTCAGTAAATTGAAAATAAAAGCCGTAACTGCAATATTCAGCGGGAAATTGTTCTTTGTGTTTCTGCTACGGAGGCGAAGAGGGTAAATGATTGTTCGATTTGTGTAGTGAAAGAGGTAAGGTGAAATTAGGAGAAAAGCTAATGGATTTGTGTAATTTTTCCCCAATCGAAATACGATAATTGTGAGCCAAAGCGTAGGGCTTTCCATGAAAGCCCACGCAATTGGTGGAGAAATAGTGGTACCTGAATCAGCTGAAGTGTAGTGTTTGCCGTAAGGAGAAGTGAAAAATTGACATAAGATGAAGGTGGGAAATGCCATAACAAGAATGAAGAAAACTATAAAGTTGAAGAGATTTTCATCTGAAGAGAACATGGTGTCTGCTAGCTAATTTTGCTTTAAGCTAAAACTCTGGTTTATATATAAGCAGAAGATTTTTTCAACTGTAAATAATTGGGATGGCTACACTTTTGAAGCACGTTTTATATTCCAACTATCTCATTTTATAAACGATAGTTAGTTTGATAATACAAAATTTATAAATAAAAATAAAATAAAAAAACATCAAAATGTGATAGATATTTATGAAAAAATAAATATTTTAAAATTAATTATTGTTTTTTAAAACTAAGATTGAAAAAAAATGATAGAAAAAATATTTTTTTGGAACCAAAAGCGGGAGTCGTCTTTATTTTAGAAAATTTAGGAATAGCCCCCCAAGGGAGATCTTGGGGTTCACATTTTAATAATCAATAAATAGGTGTAGATTTCGATAGACTACCAAATATAATATAAAGAATATAATAAATTATTAAATGGTAAATAAAGACAAATAAAAATATTAAAATAATAGTGTAATTAAATCAAATCAATTATTAAAAAATAAAATATTAAATTATTATCTAACTATATTATAAAAAATTATATAATAAATATAATGTCTAACAAGTGTTAAAAAGGGATGATGTTTGTTAGAGAAAATAACAAAATGATCCCTTAGTATGTCTAAAATGATCTCATAACTAAATTTTTACTGAATTTAGTCTTTCAATTATTCAAATATTTATTAAATTTGATCCATTAATTATATATATATAGATTTTAGTTTATTTAACTATATATTTATCGATGTTAGTTATTTAAGTACTTATAAACTTATTAGATTTAGTCTCTGTCTATTTTTTATATAAATAACTTAGGTTTATATTAACGAAATCTATGTCTCAATAAATTAAATTTCTTAGCCATTTTTTCAATTCTCTCTATCTATCTTTCCCTCTCTATTACAACAAAGATAACTTTTAACGGTAATAAATAGACACATTAATAAAGAGTGTTAAAGATTCTATCAGCATTAGTTAAGTGTCATTAATCAAAGGTTTTAGGTGCACATATAAATGTTGTTAATTGCCGCTAAAAGTACATATTTAGTGGCAACTGAATTATTTTCGTTAATTAATTGTCACTTAAGATCATTTTTGATACACTGTTTGCTACTTTTTCTTCAAATTACCCTTATGCAAAGTACTATAACATTAATAATTCAAAATAAAATTCATAAGAAAAGAAAACGTAGATGATAATGTTATTCAACGAATGATAAAAGAAAATATATTATTGCTATTAATAACTTGAATATGTCAAACCTTATTATAAAAAAGAAAAAGATTATTGCCCATTCAATTCAAATTTTGTTCGATTTTTTGAGGACTTGAATTTTATAAAATGGTAAGATTTGCAAATTTTTTTTAAAATTTTTTCTTTAATTTTCATTTTATTTTTCGTAGAGAAATTTGAATAGTATGATTCGATTTCTTATTTTTCTTTTATATGAAAAATAAAATTAAAAAATTGTGTTGATTATGAACGGTTAACAGCCAAAGAAGGAACACAATACTTCAAGTCATTAGCAATAATATATGTTTCACTTTAACCTTCGTTGAACAAAATTATGACTTATACATTTTATCAATTAAATTATATTATGAATTGTTGAGATGACTGTTCTTTTCATAAGAGATTAATTTCTATAAAAATAGCGGACAAAAAGAAATTACTTAAAAAATGAGTTAAATTTTGATTTCGCAAATTTTTTTATTACTATAAGCATAAACTATATTTTAAAAAATAAACAAAGACCAAACATAATAAGTTTTTAAATATTTTAAAGACTAAAGTCTGTAAATGCAAAGTAAATAATTTTCAATACTTAAAGGATTAAAATCGATAAATATTTAGTCAAAAGATTAAAATTGATAAATTTTAAATACATAAAAAACTAAATTAATAAATATAAATAAAGAGATCAAAACTGATAAATTTCTTGATAGATAAAAAATTAAATTAGACAAAAATATAATTAAAATTACTTTAACCTACTTATTTATATAATTGAGGGACTATTTATTTGAAAGAGTATAATTAAAATCCATATAAATCGGTAAGTGTGCGTCAAGCTCGTTAAATAAGGTAGCTATCATGGTTTCTGTACATTTGTTCACATGGTATCAAGAGTCGATAATTCTTTGTCTTGTTACTCAATTTTTAAAAAATAATATTGTTTCAATTTGAATAAGTAGATATACATATTTAGATTTATATAAAATTAAATAAATAAATATATATTTTACATAATGTTTTATATGACAAAATTTGTAACTTACATGATATTATATGTTATTATATCATATAAAATTTATTTATGTAATTTTATATAAATTTAAGTGATTATCTCGTATGCTAGTTATATTAAAGTTCTCTTACGATTTGTGTTTTTCCTCATGGACACATGTGTTGACGAGAATCTTATGCAAATCAGTTCTCTATTTCTTTTTATTTGATGGCGAAAATTAAGATATTTGAAAAGAAAAAATATTATTCAAGTTTTAAAATTTTTAAAAGTACTTAATAAATTTGATAAGTTGAGATCAAAATTCTACTTGAAGATGATTAAATTAACTGAGGGTTGAATATAGAGTAATTTTAGGAATAGCATGTTTTTAAATTATATTAGCATTTTATAGTTATATATTTGTTATTTGCGTTTTATAGCAAATGTAATTTGTAACTTGCATTTCATAGTAAATTATTTATATAAATCATAATTATACAAATTGTGTTTGTATATGCATATGTTCTTTGTGTTAGGCTAGAATAGCCAACGAGATTAAAAAAAAAAAAGAGAGAGAGGCGAGCGGATAATGACAGAGAATGGAGAGAGGTGAATTTTATATGCATATAAGTTAGATAATTATATAAAGGGAAAAGGGTCTGATATACCCCTCAACTTTGTCATTTAGAGCTGATATACCGCTCGTTATAAAAGTGGCTCATATATGCCCTTACCGTTATACAAACGGCTCACATATACCCCTGCCGTTACAAAATGGCTCACATATACCCTTTATTTAACGGAAATTAAAAAATTAGTTTTAAATTTATATTTGTTACTTCTAAATTTTTTTAAAAAAATTATTTAGGGGTATATATGATTCTTTTATCAAAGTTCAAGGTATATTTTAATTTTTTTCATACATAAATTATTTTTTGACTTCTTTTATTATAATTATTTGAATTTCTTATTCTTATTTTGTTTTTTCTTTCATTCCTTAGTTTAAAGAAAAAAAATTTAAACTATTTTTTTGTGTGTATTGTAATTTAATTTCGTATTCGAAGAAAAAATTTGGTCATCTATAATAAGTTTTACAAGAATATTAGTGAAACATAAATAAATTTGATTATCAAAATAATAATTATAAATTAGTCATTAAAACGAAAAAAAGTCAAAAAAAATATGTTTGACAAGGATTAAATTTACTCATATGGGATTATATTTTTTAGAAAAAAATAATAAAAATTTAGATTAAAATTATTATTATTTTCATTTCCGTTAGAGGAAAAGGGCATATGTGGGCCATTTGTTTACAAGTAGGGGTATATATGAACCACTTTTATAACGATGGGTATATCAGCTCTAAATGACAAAGTTGAGGGGTATATCAGATCCTTTTCCCTTATATAAATGTAACTACTACTATATATATATATATATATATATATATCAATTATTGTGTTTGTATATTCGCATAAAATTTGATTTTATATATAATTGAATCGAGTTAATATACAATTGAATTCAATTAAAGTATTTGTATTTGTATACCAAATATCTCTCACTTTATACAAACACAAATTGTACATTATATTTGTATGATTTGTGTTTGTATAAAACAAACAAAAAAAAAAGACAAAAATAACTGGGCATATGAAAATCTGTATTAGTATAAGTGTATAGTACATATATATATATATATATATATATATATTTGTATATATAATTTCTCTTGCTTTATACAAAACAAACACAATTTATACATGTATATTTGTATATAAGCGAGTGAATTGAGAGTGGCAAGCGAAATTTGTGGCACTGAGGCGATAATGGCAAATTGAACGAAACTATAGGCATAACCTTAATTTTGAAATGATAGGTTGGTATAATACACAAATTTTCCTTAAATATAGATTTATTTATGTGATTTTTTAAAATCTTTTTCAAGGAAAATCTTTAATAAGAATATATTATATGGACATGTTCTTAATTCATATTGATATCCTCTAGCTTTGACTCCTCACGATTTTAGACTGGATTTATGTTTTTGGCCCATCTTGATTTAAGATGATAAGGCCCTTCAAGTCAAAAAGGCGGGCCGCGAAAAAACATAAGGAATTGAACCCAAGCACCACGTAGATGCATATTCTTACCCATTGAAGCTTGCAATTGTAAAATATATATTGACTTAGTATCTAGTTAAATGAAATCATTAATCTTAAATCTTAATGATATCAATATAATATATAATACTGATTACGTATTAGTTAAGCAAAATCTATTCATATTAGTTAAGCGAAAATTATCAATCTTAATTAATACGGAGTTGGGGGTGGTGGCTGTATAGATTGTAATTATTTTTGTAAAAATAGATATTTCTGGATTATTTTGAGTTTAGGCATGAGCTTGTGATTATATTGAATTTTATTGCTCATTTACTTAGTTTCCCAAACCAAAAAATAAGTGACAAGCATAGATAAATTAATCGAGTTTTGCTAAGGAGTGGTTTGCATGTTTACAAACTGAACCTGTATCTAACAATAGCCAATATGATTCAAGTGTCTTATCTTGACGGACGTCCACGAAAAAATTTGGCATTTTTGACGTCGGAATCCGGATCACCCAAAAAATGGTGTGCTATAGCACACGAAAATCGTCGAAATGAGGCGTATGCTCGCTTCGGGGCTCGTTTGACCCTCCAAATGGGTCAGACAAGCCGTGATGGCCAACCGTATGCATAGAAAAACTCTTGACAGACGTCCACGAAAAAATTTGGCATTTTTGACGTCGGAATCCGGATCACCCAAAAAATGGTGTGCTATAGCACACGAAAATCGTCGAAACGAGGCGTATGCTCGCTTCGGGGCTCGTTTGACCCTCCAAATGGGTCGGAAAGCCGTGATGGCCAACCGTATGCATAGACAAGGTCTTGACGGACGTCCACGAAAAAATTTGGCATTTTTGACGTCGGAATCTGGATCACCCAAAAATGGTGTGCTATAGCACACGAAAATCGTCGAAATGAGGCGTATGCTCGCTTCGGGGCTCGTTTGACCCTCCAAATGGGTCGGACAAGCCGTGATGGCCAACCGTATGCATAGACAAGGTCTTGACGGACGTCCACGAAAAAATTTGGCATTTTTGACATCGGAATCCGGATCACCCAAAAAATGGTGTGCTATAGCACACGAAAATCATCGAAATGAGGCGTATGCTCGCTTCTGGGCTCGTTTGACCCTCCAAATGGGTCGGACAAGCCGTGATGGCCAGCCGTATGCATAGACAAGGTCTTGACGGACGTCCACGAAAATTTTTTGCATTTTTTACGTCGGAATCCGGATCAGCCAAAAAATGGTGTTCTATAGCACACGAAAATCATCGAAATGAGGCGTATGCTTGCTTCGGGGATCGTTTGACCCTTCTAATGGGTCGGACAAGCCGTGATGGCCAACCGTATGCATAGACAAGGTCTTGACGGACGTCCACGAAAAAATTTGGCATTTTTAACGTCGGAATCCGGATCACCCAAAAAATGGTGTGCTATAGCACACGAAAAATCGTTGAAATGGGGCGTATGCTCGCTTCAGGGCTCGTTTGACCCTCCAAATGGGTCGGACAAGCCGTGATGGCCAACCGTATGCATAGACAAGGTCTTGACGGACGTCCACGAAAAAATTTGGCATTTTTGACGTCGGAATCCGGATCACCCAAAAAATGGTGTGCTATAGCACACGCAAATCGCCGAAATGAGGCGTATGCTCGCTTCTGGGCTCGTTTGACCCTCCAAATGGGTCGGACAAGCCGTGATGGCCAACCGTATGCATAGACAAGGTCTTGACGGACGTCCACGATAAAATTCTGCATTTTTTGACGTCGGAATTCGGATCACCCAAAAAATGGTGTGCTATAGCACACGAAAATCGTCGAAATGAGGCGTATGCTCGCTTCGGGGCTCGTTTGACCCTCCAAATGGGTCGGACAAGCCGTGATGGCCAACCGTATGCATAGACAAGGTCTTGACGGACGTCCACGAAAAAATTTGGCATTTTTGACGTCGGAATCCGGATCACCCAAAAAATGGTGTGCTATAGCACACGCAAATCGCCGAAATGAGGCGTATGCTCGCTTCGGGGCTCGTTGACCCTCCAAATGGGTCGGACAAGCCGTGATGACCAACCGTATGCATAGACAAGGTCTTGACGGACGTCCACAAAAAAATTTGGCATTTTTGACGTCGGAATCCGGATCACCCAAAAAATGGTGTGCTATAGCACACGAAAATCATCGAAATGAGGCGTATGCTCGCTTCGGGGCTCGTTTGACCCTCCAAATGGGTCGGACAAGACGTGATGGCCAGCCGTATGCATAGACAAGGTCTTGACGGACGTCCACGAAAAAATTTGGCATTTTTGACGTCGGAATCCGGATCACCCAAAAAATGGTGTGCTATAGCACACGAAAATCGTCGAAATGAGGCGTATGCTCGCTTCGGGGCTCTTTTGACCCTCCAAATGGGTCGGACAAGCCGTGATGGCCAACCGTATGCATAGACAAGGTCTTGACGGACGTCCACGAAAAAATTTGGCATTTTTGACGTCGGAATCCGGATCATCCAAAAAATGGTGTGCTATAGCACACGAAAATCGTCGAAATGAGGCGTATACTCGCTTCGGGGCTCGTTTGACCCTTCAAATGGGTCGGACAAGTCGTGATGGCCAACCGTATGCATAGACAAGGTCTTGACGGACGTCCACGAAAAAATTTGGCATTTTTGACGTCGGAATCCGGATCACCCAAAAAATGGTGTGCTATAGCACACGCAAATCGCCGAAATGAGGCGTATGCTCGCTTCGGGGCTCGTTGACCCTCCAAATGGGTCGGACAAGCCGTGATGACAAACCGTATGCATAGACAAGGTCTTGACGGACGTCCACAAAAAAATTTGGCATTTTTGACGTCGGAATCCGATCACCCAAAAAATGGGTGCTATAGCACACGAAAATCGTCGAAATGAGGCGTATGCTCGCTTCGGGGCTCGTTGACCCTCCAAATGGGTCGGACAAGACGTGATGGCCAGCCGTATGCATAGACAAGTCTTGACGGACGTCCACGAAAAAATTTGGCATTTCTGACGTCGGAATCCGGATCACCCAAAAAATGTGTGCTATAGCACACGAAAATCGTCGAAAATGAGGCTTATGCTCCTTCGGGGCTCGTTTGACCCTCAAATGGGTCGGACAAGCCGTGATGGCCAACCGTATGCATAGACAAGGTCTTGACGGACGTCCAC